>CAUYUJ010017471.1:843252-885053 GCA_963575745.1 Prorocentrum cordatum | reverse complement strand
GAACCCATCTGTGAGAGAAGGGGTCGCTGTGTGAGTTGCGCGAATGGAAGCGATGGGCAGGAAAAAGAAATGATGGCGGGCGGGGGATTGCAGGAGGGAATGCAAGGGGAAGCAAAGCAAAGGAGAGGGCAGGACGAAGACGACAGCACAGATGTCACTTTTTTTTCGCACCGCATGCGATGCCGCACGCGACGCGCGAAACCGCGCTCCCCCGCGCGCGCGCGCGAGTCCGCCCCTCCGCCGAGGTCACCCCCCCTCCGCGAAATTCGTGAGGCATCCCTCCGCTGCTGCGGAGGGGCGCTCCCCTTGTGCGCTCGGGATGTCGCGGTCATCCTAAAAACCGCACATCCAACCAGACGGGGGCACCGTCGTGTTCATCCGCCCCGTAATTGCATCCGAAGGGGCTCGGCTTCTTCTTGCCAGGAGCTGCCGACTGGCGGCATCTTGGACCCTAGTTTGCACCAGTTGCCCGAATGGTCGCGGTACCAGAGTGCCTGATCGAATTGATCGTCCTCTTCCACGCCTGTCCTCCGAGCAGTCTTCTCAGTCCACAACCCACCACGCTCCAAGATAGCAGCCCCCGCTGCTGCGAGGGCTTCTTTCTTGGAGCTCCCCCTGCGCCGGGCTAGCGGCCGCGCGGCCGCCTTCGCCGACGCGGCCGTGGGTCGAGCCGCCGCCCCAGCGCGCTTGCTCGAAGGAGGTCTGTGGTCCGGTTTCCGAGAAGCCCTCTTCTCGCCGACGCGGCATCGCCCCGCCCTTGTGTCGGGCTTCCTATTCCTCTTCTCGCCGATGCGGCATCGCCCGGTCCTTGCGTCGGGCTTCCTAGCCTGCATGGCTGGCGGTCTCGAGCCAAAACGGCACGGGAGAGCCCGGGAGCGGGACAAAGAGCCGACACCTGGAGCGGGGCCGGGACCGGGAGCCCGGGACCGGGACCAGGACCGACACCGGGACCGGGACCGGGACCAGGAGAAGACCGGGACCGGGACCGGGACCGGGACCGGGACCGGGACGGGGAGCCCGGGACCGGCACCAGGACCGACACCGGGACCAGGACCGGGACCGGGAGGGGACCGGGACCGGGACCGGGACCGGGACGGGGACGGGAAGCGAGACCGGGACCGGGACCGGGACCGGGACCGAGACCAGGTCCCAGGACCCCTCCTCCTCCTCCTCCTCTTGCTCGTCGTCCCTTTTCCCCGAGCAAAAAGCAAACGACGACGACGACCGCGACGACGACGACGACGACGACGATTTCCTCAGCCGCTCAGTGCGAGCGCCTGGCTCCTCGCGCGCGCGCGCCGAGCCCGCGCCTCAGACCTCTTATGATAACCCCCGCTGCTGCGGAGGCAACCCCCGCTGCTGCAGGCCTCCGCAGCCGCGCGCCGTCAGCTGGAGTCGCTTGAGGGGCTGCGGCGCCGCTCCTGCAATGCCTCGAACGCGGAGCTGGAGGCGCCCTCCGGGCCCGCAGGAGGCGACGGCTTCCTGGGGGGGAGCTGCGGCGGCGGAGGCTGCAGCGGCTGCCTCGGGACGAGCCGCGCTGCCGGAGGGGGCGGCGTCTGCGACTGCCTGGCCAGGGGCCGCGCCGGCGGAGGCTGCAGCGGCTGGCTCGGGACGAGCCGCGCTGCCGTAGGGTGCGGTGTCTCCTCCAGCGGGGGGGCCCCGCGGCGTCCTCCTCCACGCGGGGGAGCTGGCCGCGGTGGTGGCATCATTGGCGGCATGCCCGGCGGACGGCAAATCTGGCCGGGGAGGAGCGGGCGCCATCCTCTCGGCCTCAGCACCGGCTGACTTGTGTGGGGTGGGTGTACGGGCGGCGTGGGCAGGAGCCGCGCCCCCTCCTGTCGGTCGCCGCCCTCCGCCCGCCCACTGCGTCCGGAGCGGCTGCGCCCCCTCTGCTCCTGCCCTCTGCGTCTGGAACGGCTGCGCCCCCGCTGCTGCGAGGGCACTGTCCTCTTTCGGTCTCTGCTCCTCTGCCCCCGCCCTCTGCGTCTGGAACGGCTGCGCCCCCGCTGCTGCGAGGGCTTCGTCCTCTTTGGGGTTCTGCTCCTGCTCTCGCTCTTCTTCTTCTCCTCATGCTTCTTCTTCTCCTTCTCCTTCTTCTTCTTCTTCTTCTCCTTCCTCTCACCTCTGTCAGGGTTCCTCTTTTCGTCCTGGGGCGGCGCGGGGCTGCAGGAGTCGACGGCGTCGCGCCCGTCGTCCTCAAGCTCCTCCTGGGCTCCGTGCGCCCCCGCTGCTGCGGAGGCTGCTGCTTCGGGTTCTGTCTCCGCTTCCTCCTGGTCTCCGTGCGCCCCCGCTGCTGCGGAGGCTGCTGCTTCGGGTTCTGTCTCCGCCCCCTTTCCCCGCCGTTTTCCCCACTTGGCTTCCCACTTCCGATTCTTCTTCCTGCCCTCGGCGCCTTTGCCAGACTTCCTGTTCTTGGCGTCTATGAAAACGAACAGTGTGTGGCAGTGTTCCGTGAGGCGGTTCGCCGACTGGGCCTTGAAGATCACCCTGTGCAAGTGCGGCCAGAAGTACGTCCCCTGCTCCTTGCGCTCCGCGTCCGTCAGCCTGACCCAGGTCGGACGCGCCGCCCAATCCAACTGGCGGTGCTGCAGCCTGTTCAGGAGCCCCCGCTGCTGCGGAGGCTGCAGCGCCAGTTCCCCCCAGGACGGCAGTTCCGGCTGCTCGCTCGCAGGGCACTCGCGAACCTGGGCGGGGCCCAGAATCACGATGTAGTGCGGGTGCGCCACGTGACTCTCTGCTTCCGGACACGAGAAAGCCAAGCCGAGAGCGCCTGTGTCAGACGCGCCGCAACTTCTGAGCAGCTCCGAAAGATCGCCCGCGTCTCCGTCGAAGATCCCGGCGAGAATGCGCACTCGGTGCTGCAACGCCAGGCTCCGAAGCCCGTTGCGGAAGCCTTCG
The DNA here is from genome assembly GCA_963575745.1 of Prorocentrum cordatum. Taxonomy (NCBI): domain Eukaryota; class Dinophyceae; order Prorocentrales; family Prorocentraceae; genus Prorocentrum; species Prorocentrum cordatum. The sequence continues at coordinate 882,155 of CAUYUJ010017471.1, read as the reverse complement.
GGCCACGGGCTTCCCACGACGCTCGTCTGGCATCGGAAGAACACGCCCCCCACTGCTATGGAGAGCTTGCCTTCCTTTGCTTTCGGATTGTAGGCCCCCGCTGCCAGGGTCGCCGACCAGGCCTGAACCGGGAACTTCCCGTGGGAGTGCGTGCGAAGCACGTCGCACTGCTCGACGCGCTCGGGAACCCAGAGGAGAGCCCCGACGCACTCGTGCGCGACCGCGCCGTGGAAGCCACTCTGGCGGATGAGAGCGTCGAGATGTCGCTTCCGCTGGGCGCGTGCGATGTCCGCACCAGGCTCGAAGGAGACTAAGACGACCCCTTCGCGCCTGGCCCTGGCAGCTGCGACCCAATCCGACAGGGGGGCGTCCGCGCGCAGGACGAGGGAAGCAAAAGCCAGGTTCACGCGCGCCTCTGTCTGCCCCTGCTGCACCTGGTCTGCATCGTCGCACAGCAGGGGCACAAGAGGCTTGGAATGGCTCGGGCCGCGCTCTTCCGATGGGAAGTGCGGGCGGCCTTCCTCTGGGAAGTCCTCTTGGACAGGAAGCGCTGGCGATCGCGCCTCGGTGGCCAGGGCGAGCGGCTGCGTCGCGCGGGCCCCCGCTGCTGCGGGGGAGCTGTCACACAGTTTGTCGGCTGCGGTCAGACCCTGCCGTTTTTGCCAATGAGTCGTGCAGGGAGATCTCGGTCTCGGGCCCTCGGAGCGGGCGGCGTTCTGTCCGGGCTCGATTACCGCTGTGGCGGCGCCTGGCTCCACGCATGCCCCCGCTGCTGCGGAGGCCGCCTGCGCCGCCGTTGTGACTACAACGAGGTTGGCGGCGGCCGTTAACTTCCGCTCCTGCGCGATCTCGCCCTTATCCATCATTCTCTGAGCAACCGCCAGGCTCCGCGAAACGGTTTCCTGGGCAGCGCTCATCGACGAAAGCAATGTCCTAACTCCCGTTGCAAACTCCCCCCCCGCTGCTGCGGAGGCTGGTGCTGAATCTGCCAGTCCCTGCGGAACTGCTTCAGGGGCCTCCTCTGGCAGCCCCCGCTGCTGCGGAGACTTCAGCAGAGGCTCCTGCGCGGTTCCAGTCGCGCCTTGCTGCTCCGTGCCCCGGGCCGCTCCCGTCGCGGAGGCGGGCGGGCGCGGCGGGAGGCAGACCTGCAACGGCTGCGGATTCACTTTATCGCATTGCCATCCCTCCCTGCGCTCAAATGGCTTTTCCCCTTGCGCCAGTCTGCTGCTCCCACTTCTGAACTACCTCATCCCTTCTACCTCTCCCTGCACCCTCCTCTTCCTGTTCAATCCTCCCTCCTCCCTCCACCGTGCTCATTTCTCCTTGCTCCCTTCTCTGCTCCTCCTACGTGGGGCGTTTCACGACAGCGACGACGACGACGACGAGAACGATGACCACGACGGCGACAACGAGAACGACGACGACCACGACGGCGACGACGAGGACGATGACCACGACGGCGACCAGCGACGACGACTAGCGACGACGACGACCGACGACGACGACGCCGACCACGACGACGACGGCGACGACGACAACGAGCGACGACGACGACGACAATCGACGCCGACGAGGAACGACGACGACGAACGAGGACGACGATTACGACGACAAGATAACGAAGGTTCGAGTATCGAACCTCGAAGTGCGAAGCTTCAAACTTCGAACTGCGAACTTCGATGGGGTGCCAGGGATGCAATGGGATGGAGGGAAAAATGGGAAGGAGAGAGCGAGGAAGCGGGAGAGGAAGTTGGAAGAGAACGAACAGGCGTGGAGCGACGAGGAACGGGCGGCGAGGAGCCGACGTTGAGGGCGGCGGGATGGGGGGACAGGGAGGAGAGGGAAGACTTCAGAACGAAGATCGCGCCACGGCGCCTGCACGCGCGCCCCCGATCTCGGCGGCCGACGCGCGCGCCCCTGCCGAAATGCAACGTGCCCTTCATTCGAGCCCCGCTGCTGCGGAGCCACCTACTCCACAACCAAATCGTCTGGGGAGCTGTTCGGCCCCCAATCTACTGGTTTGCCAGCCGCTGCTGCGGGCGCCGAGGGCCCGGTGCTGGACGCCGCGGCCCCGCTGATGCGGGGCTCCTGAGAAGGCGTCGGCCTCCCCTTCTCTCTGGCGGCATCGAACTTGACCTTACGCTCCACACCGAGGTCCTTGTACCAGCGATAGGTTCCTGACCCGTCGCTCCCGCCCAAACCCGCGGCTAGTGGCCTCACCGTGTCCGCGCGGGGCATGAGGGGCAGAGCTTCGACCTTCCTGTCGCCCCAGTGCGGGTGTAAGCGGACGCCTGCCCCGTCGTCGCGGTGCAACACGAAATCCCACATCGGCAGCTTCACTTTCACCCGCTGCCCCGCGAACTGTCGCGCGCGCACAATACTCTGGCGCATGTGGTCGTAGCTGTTTGGCCGGACTTCGAGGGAACAGCCGATCAGAGCCCCGCTGCTGCGGGCCCCCCCCCACGACCTCCCTGAAATCTTCCTCCCTGAGCGTCGCCACCATCTCTTGCCGCCGCCAAGGGACTTCCTCGTCGCTTCTGAAACCAAAGCTCGTTCTCGCACCGTGGTCGCAAACAGCGACCATGGTGGGCTCCGCATTGTCAAACCACTTGGCTTCTGACTCGAACGGGGCAGTTGGGTCTGCATTCAGGTGGCGCCACCATTTCAACGCTTGGTTGTGTTGCTTAAACGAAGTGCCGAGCCTCTCTTCATAACTCAAAAAATAATTAACATCAAACTTCACAAAATCCTGGGGCCCGCGCGCCGCCGCCGCTGCGGTGGCGCGGGGCTCCTGCGCCGCAGGCGCGGCTCGGGATCCCGACCCCTCCCCTGAAACTGTGCCCCACGGTTCTGGTGAGTTTCGGAGGGCAGCCCTCACGAAATTATCGAATTCGGGCATGCCGAGACCAGGGGCGCGGGGGCTCACAACGCTAAGCGCGGCGAAGCGAGACGGCCGTTGAGGCGAGACCGCCGCCGCTGCTGCGGCGGCAAGGCCATCGCGCCATTTGGCGTCCTCCGTTGGCGTGTTCCCGTCTTGTCGCCACTCTCTCCAACCCCACGCTGACCAATCATGGCCGTCCTCCCAGCCGCGCCAGCCGCTGCTGCGGCTATCCCACCATCCTTCCGCGCCACCCCATGTGTATCCGCCTGCGTCGCCCATTGCAAGACGATGGCGCAGGCGCGCGTTAGGCCGCGACGGGCCCGGCTGCACCGTTGCTCGCGGGCGATCCCACGGGCGCGGGATGGTTTGAGCATAGCGGCGAGGGACGACGCGATGTGATTGGACGGCAGAGAACTTGAAAGGAAGGGGGGTTGGAAACGGAAGAACGAAGTGGACGAAGAGCGGAAATCGAACCAGAGGGGGGAGAAAAAAGAGCGGAAGAGAATGAGGACATGCAGACGACGGGGCAGAACGGCAACGGAGGATAATGTGGTGGAAATTGTGAAAAGGACGCATGGAAAAACACGACGAGGATCACAGACGCAAAGATGATGAGCGCAGTGGTAGCATGACATATCCGAAATCAAGAAGCAGGATGAGGAGGAACGGGATGACGAGCAACTCTGTCACAGAGGGCCTCCAAACGCACCCCCTCTGTCACAGAGGGCCTCCAAACGCACCCCCTCTGTCACACAGGGGCAAAATGATCACTTTACTGCGGCTTCTGGATTAATGTGGCGGTCGGCTCGGCTGCGCTGAATTCGATCCGACCAGGCTCCATATACACACTGGTCATTCAAGGGTCGGTCTGCACGGTCAATCCTGCAGGTCACTCCGGGACTGACCCAGGCTGGCCCCAGACTGACCCCGGACAGACCCTTGACAGACCTCATGCAGGCAAACCCCGGATCCGATCCTGGACCAACCCCGGACTGACCGGCCCAGACGGACCCCGCACGGAGCCCAGACCGACTGACCCCGGACTGACCCCCACTTGAACCCCACTGACACCCCAAGAACGGATCCAAAAAACGACTCCAACTGACCCCAGGACTGACCCAGGACTGACCCCACTGACTGCCACCTGGACCCCAGACTGACCCTGAGGACTGACCCCGACGACCCCCAGTTGACCCCGGATCGGAACACCCGGACGACCCCGGAGACCCGACGGACCCCAGACGGACCCCAGGACGGGACCCCGCGGCTGACCAACGATCGACTGACACCCCCCGACGACCTCCCGGACTGACCCCGACGACCCCGCCAGACTGAACCCCAGACTGGCCCCGGACTGGGCCCGAATAAGACTAACCCCGGACGGAACCCCGGACTGACCCCGACTTGACACCCATGACAGACCCCGGACGACCCCCGGACTGACCCCGGACTGACCCCGAACTGACCCCGACTGACCCGGCTGACCCCGGACTCCCGGACTGACCCTTGACCCTGGACTGACCCCTGACTGACCCCGGACTGACCCCGGACTTACCCTGGCCCTGGTCTGGCCCCTGACTGACCCCTCACTGACCCCGGACTGGTCCCGGACTGGCCCCGGACTGACCCCGGACTGACCCCGGACTGACCCCGGACTGGCCCAGGACTGACCCCGAACTGACCCCGGACCCCGGACTGACCCCGGACTGACCCCAGACTGACCCCGGACTGACCCCGGACTGGCCCCGGACTGACCCCGGACTGGCCCCGGACTGGCCCCGGACTGGCCCCGGACTGACCCGACTGACCCCGGACCGACCCCGGACCGACCCCGGACTGACCCCGGACTGACCCCGGACTGACCCCGGACTGACCCCGGACTGACCCCGGACTGACCCCGGACTGTCCCCGGACTGTCCCCGGACTGACCCCGGACTGACCCCGGACCGACCCCGGACCGACCCCGGACCGACCCCGGACCGACCCCGGACCCCGGACCGACCCAGGACCGGACTGACCCCGGACTGACCCCGGACTGACCCCGGACTGACCCCGGACTGACCCCGGACTGACCCCGGACTGACCCCGGACTGACCCCGGACTGACCCCGGACTGACCCCGGACTGACCCCGGACTGACCCCGGACTGACCCCGGACTGACCCCGGACTGACCCCGGACGGACCCCGGACGGACCCCGGACGGACCCCGGACGGACCCCGGACTGACCCCGGACTGACCCCGGACATGACCCCGGACGGACCCCGGACGGACCCACTTCGTGTCCCTGGCCTCTCTTCCGTTATATCTTGAGTTACAGTGGACTTAGCGAGACTTAGCGCAACTGTTTACAAGTTTCTTAGGACAACTTGCGTAGTAGTTGCTATCCAGAAGCAAGTTCACCGCATATTTTCATAAGGTAACATAAGTTAACATAAGTTAACATAAGATTACATAAGTTTCAGTAGCCATTTTGGCTCAAGTTTCAGTAGCCATTTTGGCTCAGATGCGCTATGACGGAGGCCCGTTCAGCCAGAATCGTCGCAGCATTGCAGGCAGGCGGCTTGCACGTTCCATGCCGCGCCCTCTGCCGCATGGTGAATGCCTTGCAAGAGGACGACGGCAGTGACCACGAAGGCAGTGCAATCCAGGGGCATCGGCAATTACAGGACCAGGTCAATGAGATCGGCAACCGCAGCACGGATTATGGCCGAATGATAACCAACATAGCGTTGCCCCGCGAAGACGGTGGCGAGATGTCGTGGGATATCATTAACCCGTTCGCAGTGTTGTCTGTAATGTGCGAGGAGTGTTCATGGTTTGCGAGGCTTCTCCACGATTCCGTCGGCAGTGGTAAAGCCAGCCTGGTGGTGTGGGGAGACGAGACATCGTCGGGGAACCAGCTGCGGCCTGACGCAGCAAACAAATGGCTATCCGTGTATTGGACGGTGGTAAACCTACCGTCATATTTCCGATCCTCGGACCCAGGGTGGATACCTCTCGGCGTTCTCAAGTATGACGATCTAAAAGCAGTTCGTTGCCAGTACAGCGGCGTCATCCGATCTGCACTGCACCATATGTTTACCCAGCACATGTTTTCGTTCAGCGTGGGCATCCGTTTGAGAGACGGACGCGGAGGCATGTTTTTATTTTCTGGAGAATTGTGTGCCGTGCTGCAAGATGAGAAAGCTCACAAAGAAATGAAATCCACCAAGGGGGCGAGCGGATCTGTGTGCTGTTCTTCTTGTAAGAATATATACAATGGTGACGCTTCAAAAGTGCAGGGACATACATATATACGGCACTACGCTGTCACGCCGCCTTGTGAGTTCGACCTCCACACAGATGAATCGTTCTGGGAGCTGTGCGATAAGCTTGAGGAGCAAAAGCCTTTGCTGAGCAAAAAAGATTTTAAGGTTTTAGAGCAGAAGGCTGGTCTGCGCTTGGAACCAGGGGCTTTGCTGTTCGACAAAGCATTGCGAGGCGTTTTCAAACCACAAAGCCACACATATTGGGATTGGATGCGCATCATATGTGCAAGCGGCGGTACTGCTCAGATCAATTGCAATGAACTGTGTTTAACATTATTGCAAAAAGGCGTGACGCTGGAGGCGTTGGATGCGTTTCAGAGACAGCTTTTGGCCGATCAGAAAATCGTAAGAAAATTGCCGCTGCGGCTGTTCCAAGACCGCGTCGTGAACGCGCACGGTCACCACATGAAGTTATTCGCTGGGGAGTGCTTGACGGTGGTAACGGTCCTAGCTACGTTTGCCCGTGGCTCCCTGGACGTGGAGTGCCCGCATAGACGGTGCATACAAGTCCTGAGTGACCTCTGCGATCTTTTAACAGCTGGTGACGACGCGGTGCCGAAGACAACCCAGCTCGCGACCTTGCTCTGGCAGCACCACTCCCTCATGCTAAATACTTACGGGGAGGCGTCGTGCAAGATCAAGGCGCACTTGCAGCACCATGTGCCCAGGTGCATCGCCCGCACTAAAGCGAATCTAGATAATAGCCTTCCGCCCTCCCACCCACCCACCCCCCCGCCCCCCGTCGGGTTCGCGCGGATAAGGTCGGGCCGACGGGTTCTAGAACTTGGGCCCCTCGCTCGGGAAGGGGCAGGCGGAAGTTGTTTCTCGAACGAGAGGCGCAATCGGAAGCTGAAAGCAGTTGCCAATCCGAATGTCCAGAACGCATCCCGCCAAGTTCTCGTTAGGCTTCTTCATGATTTTTTAGACATGATGCGGTCTGGCGAGGGGGAGCATCCGTTTTGTTTGAAAGAGCCCGTCGTGGACGCGTCATGGATGGCAGTTCACTTTTCCCCGCTGGCGAGGCCATCCCGCGTGCATCTGTCTCGGAGCATGCGTTGGCCCCGTGGTAAGATTTCGGTGGGTGACGTGTTGTCTGTTCGCGTTGCCGACGGCGTGGTCGGCGTGATCAGGGTCACGTGCTGTGCCGATGCGCGTTTCGATCGAGCCCCGACGATTCCACGCTGTTTCGTCATTGGCGTTGCGTGCGCCGAGGTGCACAATGGCGCGGCGCCCGCCGACGCGCACGCTGTCGAGTACTGTCCTACAGACAGCTTTGCAGTTGCGGAGATGGCTTGCGTTATTAACAACCATATACATTACAAAAGCAGGCGTGGATTTCGAGTACTGTTCAAATATTCTTGTTAAAGCGTTCCCGATAAAGAGCACCTTTGCCTTCGCCCTACCCCCGCTGCCCAGGGGGGGGAGGAGGAGGGCGACGACGCCGAGGAGGGAGGGCAGAGAGGAGGAGCACACGCACACGCGCACGCGCACACCCGCACACCCGCACACCCGCACACCCGCACACCGCACACCCGCACACCCGCAGACGCATAACTGATATTGCAATACACGTTCAAGTCCCATGTCCCTTCCTCATTTCCATCCTCTCCATCCCGTCTCCTCCCTCCTCCGCCGTCGGCCCTGCGCGGGGGTCGGCCGCCGCCCGCGCGAGCTCTCACCTGTCGGCGCGGGCGGGGTGGGGGGCGCGCATTGGATCAGGCAAGTCGAGGAGGAGCTGGGTTGCAGGAGTCGGGATCGAGAGAGCAGGGGGTCACAACGGGGGCAAAGGGCTCCGCGGCAGCTAGCGTTGGTTTCGAGGCAGGTCCAGCCGTGGTCGCGAGGGCCCATTGCACATTGGGAGGGAAAGCATACACATGCTCTGAAACGTCATGTTTTTATGCGTTGCGATCCTCGTTTCCCCCCTCTTCCTCCTCCTCTTGCTTCCCCGCCCCCATGTCCCCCCTCTGCCCTCATTGACTGCCTGGCCGCCGCCGTGTGGGATCGGATCAGCGTTCAGTAGTCTTCGGCATGACGAGCATGTATTTCGGTCCGACTTCAGATGGGCCAGTCGCAACGCTTCGGGAGAGCTGTCCGATCGGCACGATCACCAGCAGCCAGGCAGCCATCGTGTTCGGCCTCACGCATTGCCGCTCGAGCATCCGTAACAGGGGCCGCGGGGCAGGCCGCGAACTCATGATCACAGGTCGAACGTCGAACCTCGAGCGAGCCCGCGCCATCACCCTAGACTTCGTCGCTTTGAACGGGGCCGATGGCGGTCGGAAGACCCCAGCTGAGCAGGAGCTTCACCGTCTTCACACTAGTCTACGTCGATTGGAAGAGAGAGCACGGGTCGCCGAGATGTCGGCGCGGTTAGCTATGTCAAATGCAGCGTTCCTGATGGCGGCGGCGCCCGTGCCCTGCTGGATTTTTCTGCCCCCCCAATGGGCGCCTTGCGGGCCCGGCGCCGCGTTCGGGGACGACGCGAACTTCCCCTTCGTGCGCGAGGCGCATGCCGAGACCGAGGAGCGCGGCCGAGGCTCCGCCCCGTCGCGGGGGGGGGGGAGTCTGCACATGTTGGACAATTCTTTACGCTTCGCGTATCCCCACCAGCCCATCTCACAGCAGCAACTCTCGCGAAGCATGCCGACAGTCGTGTTTTTCAGGCGTGTGTCCGCTTGGCCCCGCATATCTCCCCCGTTCCTCCTTCCCCCCGCCTCCTTATACATCCTCCTTGCGAGGGGAGCGGGAGAAGGACGAGGCGGAGGAGGAGGGAGAGAAAGCGCTCCTCGTGATTTGAGTCGTTTGGGGTTTCTCGTCCTGGTGTGAGTCGTTCGGGCCCTTCTTCCTGGTGCGAGTCGTTCGGGCTCTTCGTGGTGCGAGTCGTTCGGGCTCTTCGTCCTGGTGTGAGTCGTTCGGGCTTCTCGTGGTGTGAGTTGTTCGGGCCCCTCATCCTGGTGTGAGTCGTTGGGGCCCCTACTCCTGATGTGACTCGTTCGGGCTCCTCGTGGTGTGAGTCGTTCGGGGCCCGCGTCGTGGTGTGAGTCCTTCGGGCTCCTCGTGGTGTGAGTCGTTCGGGCACCTCGTCCTGGTGTGAGTCGTTCGGGCCCCTCCTTGTGGTGTGAGTCGTTCGGGCTATTCGTGGTGTGAGTCGTTCGGGCCCCTCGTCCTGGTGTGAGTCGTTCGGGCTCCTCGTGGGGCCTCTTGGGGGCCTCTTGGGGCCTCGTGGGGCCTCTTGGGGGCCTCTTGGGGGGGCCTCTTGGGGGCCTCTTGTGGCCTCGTGGGGGCCTCTTGGGGGCCTCTTGGGGGCCCCTTGGGGGCCTCTTGGGGCCTCTTGGGGGCCTCTTGGGGGCCTCTTGGGGGCCTCTTGGGGGCCTCTTGGGGCAGCTTGGGGGCCTCTGGGGGGCCTCTTGGAGGCCTCTTGGGAGCCTCCTGGTGGCCTCTTGGGGCCATCTTGAGGCCTCTTGCGACCTCCTCAGAAGCGCAAATGAGAGCTGCCCCCTGAGAAGGACAAGCTGAGCGCACAACCTTCGTAAAAAGATCGTATCGGGTCCAGTTGGATCGGGGAATATCGGATCCTGCAGCAATGCGTTGACGAAAAAAACGACATGTCGAGGCATCGCAATGCCAAATCGTCTTTTCCCCTGATCCATGCTCACTTTCCCTTGCCACGCATGAGCCGCCCTCTCCGCACCCCCCCCCCCCCCCCCCCCCCCCCCCCACACCGTAATCCCACCAGCCCTTTGGGCGTGAGTGGTTTGGGGGGCTCTCTCTGTTCTCAACCCCCCTTCTTCCCCCTCGGGGAGGGGTTTCCCCTACCCCCTCCCCTGGACCTGGAGAGGGCGGGCCGAGCGTTCTCAGGGGGGTCCATTTCGGCCCCTGGGAGGGCCAAAAAAACGACTACCCTCATGAGGATTCTGGCCCCGACGGGGGGGGGGGGGGAGTTTGGCCCCTCTGCTCGTCTTTGAAGCAGAAATCATTGATTTTACGATGGTTGTGGCCCCATTTTGGCCTTCTGAGGGGACCGAGCTCATCTCCCCTCGCCTCTCGCGCGTCGCTGCCCGCAGGGCGGTCCGAGGGCGTCGCCGCGGGCTGGCGCGTGGAGGCCGTCGGTGGCACGCAGGCGCCGCCCGCCTGTCGCGGGGGGCAGGGCGAGGATGATTCTGGATGCAACGGCGGCGACAGCGGCGCGGCTGCCTTCCTGTTCCGAAGAGGAGGACAGGACGAGGGGGGAACTGGTAACTTCCCTCTCCCCCTCCCTCGCCCTCCTCCTCTCCGCCCGCCTTTCTTTTTCCCCTGGCCAACTTCCCCCATCGCCATGTCCATCTCCATCCGCCCGTCGCGCGCGAGGCGGGATCGGCGGCCTCGAGCTCGTCGGCTGCCGCCAACGGCATCGCGGGCGCCACAGGCAGCACGCGCCTCCGCGCCCGCGGCAGGGAGGGGGGAGTGAGAGCATGGCAGGAACAGGGCAGGATGGGGAGGAGGAGGAGGAGGACCAGGGCAGGAGGATAAGTAGGAACAGAGCAGGAGCAGGGCGGGAGGGGGAGGAGGAGGAGGGCAATCTATTTTGGATTGAGGGGAGAGGGGAGAGAGGGGAAAGGGCTTCCCCCCCAGTAGGTTTCTTTACAGCTTTCGCTTTCTAGGGTCTCCCACTGGGAAGGAGACGCAGGATTATTCACTGCGTGGGGCTCCACATATGTGCAGCTACTCGCATGGACCTGTCTGCCGTGAATGTCTAGGCGCAAGAGCTTTCGAATATTAACGGGCTGCAGTTGTAACGGTCTGGACATCAATCTAATTGCGAAAGAATGGGAGTGTGAATGAGCCTCAGTAGTACGAGCGCGTCTCTGTGCATGAGCCTGGCGCCTCCTGGGGCATCCTGAAACCTACTGGGGTTTCCTGGGGTCTCCAGGGGCATCTTGGGGCCTCCTGGGACCTCGGAGGAAGGTTTCGTGTCCCAGGGGAAGCGCAATCTATAGCAACAGACGTGCATAAAACATTGCGGATTAGAGCCACAGGAGAAGGGCAATATATAGGAACTCGCGTAAAACACAAAGGACTCGTGCCCCCAGGAGAGGCCCAATACATAGGAACATGAGTAAACCATTTAGGATTGTGCACACAGGAGAAGGACCATCTATAGAAACATACGTAGAACATAAAAGAATTGTGCCCCAGGTGAGGCCCAATCGATAGGAGCATGCGTAAAACACATGGGATTGGAGCCACTCCTGTTGCCTTCTGAGGCCCCCTGCTCCTGGGGCCTCTCGGGGCCTCCTGTTGCCTTCCGAGGCCTCTTGGCGCTTCCTGTTCTCTCCTGGGGTCTCCTGTGGTTTCCTGAAGCCTTCTGGAGCTTCCTGGGGCCTCCTGGAGCCTCTTGGGACATCCTGTGGCCTCTTGAGTCTTTCTGTGGCCTCCTGATGCCTCCTGGGACCTCATGTGGTCTCCTGGAGCCTCCTGGAGCCTGTTGGAGCCTCCTGTGGCATCCTGAGAAGAATCTGCGCCCACGAGCCTGGCCACCAAAACTAGCAAACCGATCGAGACATCCTCAAAATCTGGCCCACCTGGGGGGTGAAAATGAGCGCCTCGCTCGAGACATCCTCCAAATCTGCTCCGAAAGCGAAGGATGTTGGGCACAGAAACAGGCAAACCGCCTGAGACATCCCCACAAAATGGCCGCGAACGAGCCCGTGCAACCACCCCTGGCGGCTCCCCTTAGGGGCGCTGAAATGAGCGCCTCGCTCGAGACATCCTCCAAATCTGCTCCGAAAGCGAAGGATGTTGGGCACAGAAACAGGCAAACCGCCTGAGACATCCCCACAAAATGGCCGCGAACGAGCCCGTGCAACCACCCCTGGCGGCTCCCCTTAGGGGTGCTGAAATGAGCGCCTCGCTCGAGACATCCTCCAAATCTGCTCCGAAAGCGAAGGATGTTGGGCACAGAAACAGGCAAACCGCCTGAGACATCCCCACAAAATGGCCGCGAACGAGCCCGTGCAACCACCCCTGGCGGCTCCCCTTAGGGGTGCTGAAATGAGCGCCTCGCTCGAGACATCCTCCAAATGCTGCTCCGAAAGCGAAGGATGTTGGGCACAGGAACAAGCAAACCGCCTGAGACATCCCCACAAAATGGCCGCGAACGAGCCCGTGCAACCACCCCTGGCGGCTCCCCTTAGGGGTGCTGAAATGAGCGCCTCGCTCGAGACATCCTCCAAATCTGCTCCGAAAGCGAAGGATGTTGGGCACAGAAACAGGCAAACCGCCTGAGACATCCCCACAAAATGGCCGCGAACGAGCCCGTGCAACCACCCCTGGCGGCTCCCCTTAGGGGTGCTGAGTATGAGTAAGTCTGTGTATGAGTAAGTCTGTGTATGTGTACGTCTGGGTATGACTAATACTGTGTATGAGTAAGTCTGTGTATGAGTAAGTCTGTATATGAGTATGTCTGAGTGTGCGTAAGTCTGAGTATGAGTAGGTCTGAGTATGAGTAAGTCTGAGTATGAGTAAGTCTGTGTATGAGCAAGTCTGAGTATGTCCGACAGGAGGGGAGGAGAAAAGAGGAGGAGGAAGAAGGAGGAGGAGTAGGAGGCGCCCAAGTAATAACAAGAACCCCATATTAGGATATGGGGAAAAAACATTGAATCATATGCTTTTCGCTGAGATTTACATTTTTTTGAGCCTCATGGGCCCCTCGTGGGGCCCCTCACGAGGCGGCGCCGTCGTCGCCGTCGTCTAGCCGTGTCCTGGCAACGTCCAAATATCCAGGGCCTCCTGGGCCCTCCATTTCCACACCCTACTGGGCCTCCCTGGAACCCCTTGGAACTGGGCCCCCCTTTGGGCCCCTGGGCCAAAGTCCGGAACGCGCTTTTCAAGACTTCGGCGCGAAGTCGTGCTTGCTTGTCGCCCGCCGCTGTTTCGGCTCGAATTCAATGCGGAGGTTGCGCCAGGTCCGAGCGCCAGAACCGATTATCAGCAGGTCTCCCTCGGCGTTCGCGGCCAGCGACATGAGCGAGGAGGCAGCGCTTGCAGCGATGTCGAGCGAGGGAGTCGCTCTCGTGGAGCCTGAAGAGGCGCCTGCCATTGACATGATCACGTGCAGTCTCTGCGATGAAGATGTCCCGAAGGGCAATGCCACCAACGTAGCTGGCACTGACCGCCAGCCGAGGTATGAGTGCCTCCCGTGTCACAGGCTCCACGGCCGCGTGAAGCGCCTCAAGGCTGGCGGCGATGCGCAGTTCGAGGGCTGGGGCAGCCTCCCCAGGGAGGAGCGCGTCCAGTTCATGAGGGACAACGCCGACGCCTACGGCATCCAGCTGCACGGGTCGATGACCGCGTTGATCAAGAGGACGGTCACTCGTTCCATGGACGCGAACTTCCACGAGAATGGGCGCTTCATGTTAGTGTCCGATGCAGCTGAGCTTCCAGAGTACAAGAACGATCCAGAAGCGTTCCAGAGGCTGTGTCAGAATACCCAAGAGCATACATGCCCCCTTTCAGGTATTAAGAGGATCTACGTCCCAGAGTACACGTTCCAGAGGACCCAGGGCCTGCGAGCGACCCATACCGCCGAGAGCGCCATGCGCGGCGAGGGGAACATCAGGTCCTCGAAGCCCAAGGCCAAGGCGAAGGCGCCTTCGAGGCGCCCCGCCACCCCGCCGCCTGCGGATGGCGCGCCGCAGATGCTCCCCCTGAGCGCGGCGCTGAAGAAGAACACAGAGAAAACGATTACTACCCTGCGTGAGCGCGCCCATGACTTCAGCACGCTGGTGATCACGGCCTCAGCCGAGCAGGCGAAGTTCTACGTCCCCGAGGTCGTGCTGTCGAAGTCGATCCGCGTGCAGCAGGAGTTGCAGACGTGCCTGGCCGCGCTGCAGCTCATCCAGCAAGACGGCGGCGAGCGGACGAAGGGCGCCACGGCGGAGATCATCAAGGAGTCGAAGGGGGCGCTGAAGGAGGAGAGCAGCCTCTATGACAAAATCGAGAGTCCACGGGAGAAGAAATACATGGGAATAGGAAGGATAGGGGGGATGAAGGAGGGCGAATCTTTCAGGCGTCTGGGGACCTTATTGGGGCCCTCTTGGAGGGGCCCTTTGGACAAAACCAAAAACAACACAACACAAAAAAACGCACTTGCTGTGGCATTTTGCATAGGTCGCAGGGCTATCGCCCGAAAGCTCGTTTTGAATCTGCCTTGGGCCCATCCAGTTTTCGGGGGGTATCTCGGGGCTCTCGTGGAGTCTTCTTGGGCCCTCTTGGGGCCCTCTCAAAGCCTTGGGGCCCTCTTGGGGCCGTCTTGGGGCCCTTTGGAAAAAAAACGAATCGTGTTTTGAAAACTGATTGTTTCAAAGACCTCTTGGCCCCTTCCAAGGGCCATCAGAGGATCCCGAAACGGCCCCAAGACGGCCCCAAGAGAGCCCCAAGATGGCAAGTTTTCGGGTGCATTCTTGGCGGGCCCTTCCCCGAGGTCTGCTGGACGACATGCCCAGCGCAGAGCGTGAGGCACTCGCCGCGGCGACCGCGCCCCAGGTTCGCGAGCAGCTGGGCGGCGGTCGCAGCCCCGCGGAGGAGGATGCTGGTGCTGAGGCTGAAGCGGCGGCGTCTCCTGCGGCCACCAGTGCTGATTCTGCCCAGAAGCCTGGCCGCCGCGCCAGGATGAAGCGCCCCTCGGCGGTGCAGAATATCGACTGAGATGCCCGCCAGTCGTTTTGCAGCACAGCAGGGGCCGTGCCGCCGCAGAGGTCGGCGGAGGGGGGCGAGGAGGAGGAGGAGAGGAGAAGGATGAGGACGAGGAGGATGAGGGCGGCGACAACGCCGCGACCCCCGCACCCGCGCACGCTCCTCCTGGCATGTTCCTCAATTTTTTTATGCGTATGCCTGACATATTTTGTTCTGGATGCAGATGCTCCGCGCTGCTGTCCCATCGTGCCCGTGCATGCTCCGACGCTCCGCGCAGTGTAGCGCAGGGACCTCCGACTGCATGCTCTCTTCGCTCCAGGGACCTCCGAGTGGACCCGCAGGCAGGCGCTGCGTCCCCATGCGCTCCAGGCGACACGCAATGATATGATTGACGGATGCTCTGCACCGCGCCCATTGGGGAAACAAAGAGCAACAACAACAATGGTTCCGTATGCAAGCCAATGACGTCTGTAGTGTTCTCCAGACGACTGTACTTTAGAAGGTGTCGTCCGGTTCCCCGTCTCCGTCAGCATTCAGTTGTAAAAACTACCAGCACGCGACGCCGTCGAGGCCATCATTCTTTTGGGACAGGAATGGGCGTTGCAATCGTGCAACTGCAGTTGCACGATTGCATCGATGCGATGCAATCGTGCAACTGCAGATGCACCCCGTGCCGTCTCCACACACACAATCCCCCACCAGATCTAGAGGACATGGCGGCGGCGGCAACGACGACGACGCCGATAGGGGGGCGTGGGCGGAAGAGGGCGAGGGAGGAGGAGCAATCCGTAGGGGGGATGAGGAGGGGGAGGAGGAAGGATCTCGAACCCTCCCCGTCCAGCCAGTCTTCAAAATGCGGGAACTCTCGACTGTACAGCGGGGGCTCATGGGGATAGCAAAAGGTGGGGAAAGGAAATGGAGGCGAGACACCCTCTAGGAGAAGGAGGAGGGCCCCGCCCCTCTACCTGCTCCTCCCTTCGCTCGGCCTTCCCACCCCGCTCCTCCTCGACAATCCCGCCCTGCCTTTTTGTCTTTTATATTTGCATCCCCCCTCCGCCTCCGCGCGGGCCTCCTCCTCCGCCCGCGCGAGGCGCCTGGCCGACGGGGAGGACGGCGTGGTGCTCTCGCGTCTGAGCCAGCGCCTTGCAGGCACCTCTGCCGCGGGGTGGATACGACGGGGGAAGGGGGGGGAGGCCGAACGCACGAAAGGAGGATATCAGGAAAGGAGGTTCCTCCCCTCGTTTTCCGTCCCCTCCGCTTCCTCCTCCGCCCCCCTTCCCGCTCCCCCCGTTCCCCCCTATCTCTTCTCCCCGTCCCCGCCCCAACCCCCGCCCCACCAGAAGGTAGTTTTTTTTTTAGCAAATAATCCTCCCGACAAGCCGCGGGGGGGTACGCAGGTACGCTGCAGGTACGCTGCAGGTACTTGTGTACCACGCGCTGCAGGCACGCTGCAGGTACGCTGCAGGTACGCGTGTATCACGAGCTGCAGATACGCTGCAGGTACGCTGCAGGTACGCTGCATTGCGATTGATATCGTATCTGCAGGTACGCTGCAGGTACGCTGCAGGTACGCGTCTGCAGGTACGCTGCAGGTACGCTGCAGGTACGCTGCATTGCGATTGATATCATATCTGCAGGTACGCTGCAGGTACGCTGCAGGTACGCGTCTGCAGGTACGCTGCAGGTACGCTGCAGGTACGCTGCAGGTACGCTACCTTCTTCTTAATTTAAGTGATAACCTATATGCAGGTACGCTGCAGGTACGCTGCAGGTACGCTGCAGGTACGCGTGTATCACGCGCTGCAGGTACGCTGCAGGTACGCTGCAGGTACGCGTGTATCACGCGCTGAAGGTACGCTGCAGGTACGCTGCAGGTACGTGTGTAGCACGCGCTGCAGGTACGCTGCAGGTACGATGCAGGTACGCGTGTATCACGCGCTGCAGGTACGCTGCAGGTACGCTGCAGGTACGTGTGTACAACGCGCTGCAGGTACGCTGCAGGTACGCTGCAGGTACTGTGTGTTTTGATTGATCGCGCGCTTGCAGGTACGCTGCAGGCACGCTGCAAGTGCGCGGGTATCGTATCAGGAGGAGGAGGAGCATGAGGAGCAGGAGGAGGAGCAGCAAGGGTAGGAGGAGGAGGAAGAACAGGAGCAGGATCAGGAGGAGGAGCAGAGCCGATGTTAAATTTGCGTGAATCTAAAACTTTTTAGAGTCACGCGAATTCCAGGCCTCGCCCCTGTTGTCCGATCCGCGCGGCCATAGGCGGTTGCAAAGTGCGCCGATGGCCGCGCGCTTACTGCGATGGCGGTTGACAGACTCTGTCGGCCGCTAGCTGGCGCCCAGGAGGAGGAGCAGAGCTTGTCCCGAAAAGGAGAGGGCGGAGGAGCAGGAGCGGGAGAGGAGGAGGAGGGGTGAGGGGGAGCAGCGGCAGCATCAGCAGCAGGGCGACGACGACGCCGACGACGACGACGACGCCGACGACGCCGACGACGACGACGACGCCGACGACGACGACGGCGACGCCCTGCATTGCCGCCCGCCGTCCGCAGGCGCACTTCCTGTCGCCGTCGACGCGATCGACGAAGTCGCAGGATCCCGCCGCGCGGCTCGCGACCGACCTTCGAAGATCGAGGGCAGAGGTTTCTCGCGTTTGTGAGTGGGTGCGCGTGTGTATGTGTGTGTGTGTGCGTGTGTGCGCGGTCTCCAGGAACCGCGCAAAAGGCCCCCAGAGGGCCCCCAGTAGATCCCAAAAATCGTTTCGGGGGCAGGGACGGGGACCAAAACCCATGGTGGATGTTTGGTCTCCTGGTGGTGTCTGAAAAGAGGGGGGGGAGGGGGCATACAGTGTGTTAAAAAATATAATTCGGGCCCAAGTTTAGACCCCCCTGTTTATTGAAATAGAGTGGGTTTAAAAATATGCTGCGACGACGACGACGACGACGGACGATAGCCGAAGGGCAAGAGAGATTCAGGGTTAAAACTGAGGCCTCAGTTTTAACCCTGACGACGACGACGACGATCACGACGATGACGACGACGACGACGATCACGACGATCGCGACGACGCTGACGACGACGACAACGACGACGACGACGGCGGCGGCGGCGGCGGCGGCGACGACGACGACGGCGACGACGGCGACGACGACGACGACAACGACGAAGACGACGAAGGCGGCGACGGCGGCTGCAACGATGCCGACGACGACGACGACGACGACGACGATGACGAAGACGACCACGACGACGAGTGACGACTGAAGAGTACGATGACGAGGAGGATCACGACGACGACGACGACGACGGACGATAGCCGAAGGGCAAAGAGATTCAGGGTTAAAACTGAGGCCTCAGTTTTAACCCTCACGACGACGACGACGATCACGACGATGACGACGACGACGACGATCACGACGATCGCGACGACGCTGACGACGACGACGACGACGACGGCGACGACGACGACGACTATGCTAGAGTGGTTTTAAAAATATGCTTCTGTAAGAGGCAAGGAACTGAGGATGAGGAGGAGGAGGCGGAGGAGGCAGGAGGAGGCGGAGGAGGCGGACGGGGCAGGGGGGAGGGAGGAGGGAGGAGGTGGGGGGAGGGAGGATGAGGAACAGAAGGAGGAGGAGGAGGAGGACGACGACGACGACGTCGAGGGAGGAGGGGGGAGGGAGGATGGGGGAGGGCGACGACGACGACGACCACGACGACGACGACCACGACGACGACGACGACGATGAGGCTGAAGCGGAGGGAGGCCGCCCATCAGGTCGCCCACACTATGCCCCCAGGAGGTCCCAGGAGGACCCAGGAGGCCCATGGGAGGCGAAAGGCTCAGGGAGGCAACAGGAGGACACAAAGGGCTTTGCAGAATAAGGACTTGGAGTCAGATTTATACGCCTCCCTCCTCCCCTCCCTCCTCCTCCTCCTCCTCCTCCTCCTCTCCTCCTCCTCCCCTCCTCCTCCTCCTCCCCCTCCTCCTCCTCATCCGCCTCCCCCCTCCCCCCATCATCCTCCTCATCATCCTCTTCCTCCTCCTCCTCCTCCTCCTCCTCATCCTCCTCTTCCTCCTCCTCCTCCTAAGTTCCCGTTCGCCCTGCGCCCTGCCAGCCGCGCTTGCCAAGCCCCAGCCAGCTCCTCCTCTCGCCCTTTCGCGGCCCACCCTGTACAGCCACAGGAAAAAGGATGTCACGGAGTCTGCGCTGGAACCTTGTTCTTGAGCCCTCTTGAGCCACCCGAGCCTGTCGACGACTACGCCGCCGACGAAGACGCCGCTAGAGAGTTAGGCAACTTTAGCTAAAAAGCGGTTGCCCTGGTCAGGATGCTAGAGTGCACGCAGGTTTGCCGCTCGTTGAGCCCCCTGCACGGCGCGCCCAGCCTGGGCGAGTATAGGGCCACACGCCCTGCGACGGGAACTTTTACTATTTTCTACCCGACGCACTGTCACGTTCCAGACAGCACTGCGTGGTTTTGTTTTCCCCAAGGTCGATGGATGGAAAAAAAATCCTCCTTCTCCTCCTCCGCCTCCTCCTCCTCCGCCTCCGCCTCCTCCTCCTCATCCCCCTCCCCCTCCTCGTCCGCCTCCTCCTCCTCCTCCTCTTCCTCCCCTCCTCCTCCTCCTCATCCTCCCTCCTCCTTCGCCTCATCCTCCTCTCCTCCTCCTCCCCCCCTCGTCCGCCTCCCCCTCTTCTCATCGCCCTCCTCCTCATCCTCTTCATCCTCCTCTTCCTCCTCCTTTTCCTTCCTCCTCCTCCTCATCCTCTTCTCCCTCTTCCACCTCCTCGTCCTCCTCCTCATCGTCCTCCTCTCATCCTCCTCCTCCTCCCCCTCCTCCTCCCCCTCCTCCTCCTCCTCCTCCTCCTCCTCCTCCCCCACCCCCTCCTCCTTCAGCTCTGCATGCCCGCCCTCAAGCATCATCTCCTCCTCCTCCTCCTACTCTTCCTCCTCCTCCGCCTCCTCCTCCTCCTCCTCCGCCTCCTCCTCCTCCTCCGCCTCCTCCTCCTCCCTCCTCCTCCTCTCCTCCTCCTCCTCCTCCCCCTGCCCCTCACTTCCGAGGGTTAAAACTGAGGCCAATCTGTGGCCTCAGTTTTAACCCTCAAGCGGGCCAGGTCACCGAAGGCCATGGCGCCGTTTGTGGACGTACGCTGTCCTTTTCATCTGATCGCTCCTGATCGCTCCTCCTCCTCTTTCCATCACTCCTTCGCGCCCTCCTCCTCGTCGTCATCCGTTTCTTTTTCTCGCCCCCGACGCAGCCTCTCCCCCCCCCGCCCCGCCCTCTCCGTCTCCGCCCCATCCGCTCCCCCCGCACGCGGGCCGCGGTTTTGCGCCAGCAAGCGATTGGCAGCGCGGCATTGTTTGACATGGACAATCATGGCGGCAGGGGGGTAGCGAGGGAACGGGGCGGAAGGGGGAAAACTTGCCTGTGAGACGGGCGGCGCAGCCCGCATCGCCCGCCAGGAGATCCTGCCACCCGTGTGAGCGCCCGTCCTTCCCTCTGTTCCAGGAGGCCAGGCCCGCGCGCTGTGCGAGCTGCCGCCCTGCACCGAAGACCCGTGCTGCTGCGGTTGGTTTGAAGACGTGCGCCATCCGCCTTCGCACACCCTCCCCCACCCCTCCCTCCCTCGCCCCCGCCCCCCTCATCCTCCGCCCCACCCCTCCTTCGCCCCCTCCTTCTCCCTCCATCCCACCCCCTCTCTTTCCTTATTCCCCCCTCCTGTTGGCATGCCCATGGCACGCAGTGTACAAACAAAGCCAGTAGGCCTGGCTGTGAGATGGGCTGGCGGGGATACGCGAAGCGTAGCGAATTTCTCTGGGGGGGCCTGAAGAGCCCGATGCGACTAATTGCGATGGTATCAGACGCGCACCTTCAGCGTACCTTCAAAACGTAAGGCCTACTGGCTTTGTTTGCACACTGCGTGCCATGGGCGTACACTCAGCGTGCCTGCACACTGCATCACGCGCGTGCCTTCGGTGCACATGCGCGCGCCAGGTATCGGGTGCATTGTGTTTGGATCATGCAACGCATACCTTCCGCCAGTCGCCAGTCGCCGCGGCTGGACTTCGCATCGAAATTTCCTCGAGACACGTCATGAAGCACGTTCGAACAGACGCGCCCCCCAGTGGCGGGCCGCAGGCACCACTGGGGGCGGGGGGGCGTTCTCGAGAGCACGCGATGCTAGATGGGCTCTGGATATGGGCCGTGGCCCCCTCCCCGCCCCCACCCCCCGCCCCCCTCGCCCCCTCGCCTCGCTGCGGGGAGGCCCCCGCGACGCGAGATGGGCGAATGCGATGGAGATGGCGAGGGCGAGGATTGAGGGAAGGCGTGTGTCCGCTTGGGCGATGTGGTTTTTTCCCCATATCCTAAGATGGGGTTCTTGTTATTACTTGGACGCTTCCTACTCCTCCTCCTTCTTCCTCCTCCTCTTTTCTCGTCCCCTCCTGTCGGACATACTCAGACTTGCTCATGCACAGACTTACTCATACTCAGACTTACTCATACCCAGACCTACTCATACTCAGACTTACTCACACTCAGACATACTCATATACAGACTTACTCATACACAGACTTACTCATACACAGTATTAGTCATACCCAGACGTACACATACACAGACTTACACATACACAGACTTACTCATGCTCAGCACCCCTAAGGGGAGCCGCCAGGGGTGGTTGCACGGGCTCGTTCGCGGCCATTTTGTGGGGATGTCTCAGGCGGTTTACCTGTTCCTGTGCCCAACATCCTTCGCTTTCGGAGCAGATTTGGAGGATGTCTCGAGCGAGGCGCTCATTTCAGCACCCCTAAGGGGAGCCGCCAGGGGTGGTTGCACGGGCTCGTTCGCGGCCATTTTGTGGGGATGTCTCAGGCGGTTTGCTTGTTTCTGGGCCCAACATCCTTCGCTTTCGGAGCAGATTTGGAGGATGTCTCGAGCGAGGCGCTCATTTCAGCACCCCTAAGGGGAGCCGCCAGGGTGGTTGCACGGGCTCGTTCGCGGGGGTGTCTTTTGCAGGGCTCGTGCGGCCATTTTGTGTTCGCGGCCATTTTGTGGGGATGTCTCAGGCGGTTTGCTTGTTTCTGGGCCCAACATCCTTCGCTTTCGGAGCAGATTTGGAGGATGTCTCGAGCGAGGCGCTCATTTCAGCACCCCTAAGGGGAGCCGCCAGGGGTGGTTGCACGGGCTCGTTCGCGGCCATTTTGTGGGGATGTCTCAGGCGGTTTGCCTGTTTCTGTGCCCAACATCCTTCGCTTTCGGAGCAGATTTGGAGGATGTCTCGAGCGAGGCGCTCATTTTCACCCCCCAGGTGGGCCAGATTTTGAGGCTGTCTCGATCGGTTTGCTAGTTTTGGTGGCCAGGCTCGTGGGCGCAGATTCTTCTCAGGATGCCACAGGAGGCTCCAACAGGCTCCAGGAGGCTCCAGGAGACCACATGAGGTCCCAGGAGGCATCAGGAGGCCACAGAAAGACTCAAGAGGCCACAGGATGTCCCAAGAGGCGCCAGGAGGCCCCAGGAAGCTCCAGAAGGCTTCAGGAAACCACAGGAGACCCCAGGAGACAACAGGAAGCGCCAGGAGGCCTCGGAAGGCAACAGGAGGCCCCGAGAGGCCCCAGAAGCAGGAGGCCTCAGAAGGCAACAGGAGTGGCTCCAATCCCATGTGTTTTACGTATGCCCCTACCGATTGGGCCTCACCTGGAGCACGATTCTTTGATGTTCTACGCATGTTCCTATAGATGGTCCTTCTCCTGTGTACACAATCCTAAATGTTTTATTCATGTTCCTATGTATTGGGCCTCTCCTGGGGCGCGAGTCCTTTGTGTTTTACGCGTGTTCCTATAGATTGCCCTTCTCCTGTGGCTCTAATCCGTAATGTTTTATGTACGTCTGTTGCTATAGATTGCGCCTCCCCTGGGGCACGAAACCTTCCTAGGAGGTCCCAGGAGGTCCCAGGAGGTCCCAAGAGACTCCTGGAGACCCCAGGAAGCCCCAGTAGGTTTCAGGAGGCCCCAGGAGGCCCCAGGCCTCCAATTCATTCGCAGTTAGATTGATGTCCAGACCGTCACATCTGAAGCCCGTTAATATTCGAAAGCTCCTGCGCCTAGACATTCACGGCGGACAGGTCCATGCGAGTAGATGCACATATGGGGAGCTCCACGCAGTGAATATTTTTTCTTCAGGCGTGTGTCCGCTTGGGCCCGCATATCTCCCCTGTTCCTCCTTCGTCCCGCCTGCTTGCACATCCTCCTTGTGGAGGGGGGGGGGGGGAAGGACGAGGCGGAGGAGGAGGGAGAGAAAGCGCTCCTCGTGATTTGAGTCGTTTGGGGATTCTCGTCCTGATGTGAGTCGTTCGGGCCCTTCTTCCTGGTGTGAGTCGTTCGGGCTCTTCGTCCTGGTGTGAGTCGTTTGGGCTTCTCGTGGTGTGGGTTGTTCGGGCCCCTCATCCTGGCGTGAGTCGTTCGGGCCCCTCCTCCTGGTGTGACTCGTTCGGGCTCCTCGTGGTGTGACTCGTTCGGGCTCCTCGTGGTGTGAGTCGTTCGGGGCCCGCGTCGTGGTGTGAGTCGTTCGGGCTCCTCGTGGTGTGAGTCGTCCGGGCGCCTCGTCCTGGCGTGAGCCGTTCGGGCCCCTCCTTGTGGTGTGAGTCGTTCGGGCTCTTCGTGGTGTGGGTCGTTCGGGCCCCTCGTCCTGGTGTGAGTCGTTCGGGCTCCTCGTGGGGCCTATTGGGGACCTCGTGGGGCCTCTTGGGGCCTCTCGGGTGCCTCTTGGGGGCCTCTTGGGGGCCTCTTGGGGGCCGCTTGGGGCCGCTTGGGGCCTCTTGGGGGCCCCTTGGGGGCCTCTTGGGGGCCTCTTGGGGGCCTCTTGGGGGCCTCTTGGGGCCTCTTGGGGGCCTCCTGGGGGCCTCTTGGGGCCATATTGGGGCCTCTTGCGACCTCCTCAGAAGCGCAAATAAGCGCTGACCCCTGAGAAGGACAAAATGAGGCCAACACCTTCGTAACATCAATGATTTTGCTAAGAAGGACGATGAGCGCGGCCCCCTCAGAAGGCCAAAATGGGGCCACCACCATAGTAAAATCAATGTTTGTTCGCTTCAAAAACGAGCGGAGGCGCCAAACGGCACCCCCCCCCCCCCTCGGGGCCAGAATCTTCGTGAGGGTCGTTGTTGTTTGGCCCTCCCAGGCGTCGAAAAACAGACTCACCTGACCACGCTCGGGACTACCGATCCAGGTCCAGGGGGAGGGGGTAGGGGGAGGGGTAAACCCTTCCCCGAAGGGGAAGAAGGGGGGTTGAGGACAGAGAGAGCTCTCTAAACCACTCACGCCCAAAGGGCTGGTGGGATTCCAACATATCAAACGACGGTTGGGAACCAGGTTTCTCAGGAGGATCTGGTGATTGCCTTAGCGGTCGCACCGCTGGGCCCTGACATGGGAGAAGGCTTGGGTGGAAAGAAGGGGGAGCATAGTTGTTTTGGCTCGAACATTTGCGAGCGGCTCTGCCGCGTATCTCGGCACCTCTCGCGTTGTCATTCTGATTGCCCTTATATCTCGCCAGGAAGCGCCATGGCGCTGGCTGCTGTTCGCGAGACATGCGAACACATGGCGGCGACGATGCAGTCAACGGGCCAGGTCGACGCGCAGCAAGCCAAGAACCTCTTGCTCTCGAGGCTTGCGCCGATCCAGGCAATCACCATGGCTGATGCCACTGCCATCTTGAACGTCCTGAACACGAGCCAATTCGGCGGCCCAGAGCGCGTCCAGATCGGTACGATTGTGAACATGAAGGTGTCGGGGCTCTCGCACGCCCCGCGCACGGCGGCGAGGCAGAACACTCAATCTTGCTTGTTTTTTCACCGCTACATGACCCGCACCATGTGGGACGCATTCAGAGATCAGGTTACGCCGTGGGACCACGCCCAGTCCATGATCCTGAACCGCATGGGCGACATTGGCCTCGTGAACCCGAGCGAGCTGACGCTCGTTCACATATGGGCCGTGTTCATGGTTGCGAAGCACCCCGAGGGCGCTCAGATCAAGCCAGACCCGATGGAAGCCCTCCATCGCAAGAACCAGCTCAAAGATGCAATTGCCCTCTATCGCAGGCGCGTGCCGAGGGCCCCGCACCACGGCGTGGTCGCCGACTACCCCGCGGACCCCGACAACTTGCAGAGCGCTCACCCTGCCGTGTACAATGCCGCATTCTCAGTGACCTTACAGCCGTGCCCGTGCCCCATCCACGAAGGGAAGATTACCGCGGCGAGGGTTGCGATGCCGCGCAGGCGCAGCAGTTCGTTGGTTTCCACCCCTGCAGTCGTCAGGCAGCCGCGCGGGGCGAGGCAGCTCGACGCCGCGGCGCAGCAGATGTTCGCGTTCGATCGTGGCGACGCGGGTTCAATCCCAGGCCTGCACATCTATGGGCATCCCAGGCCGACGCCGATGGGGTCGTGGATGCCCGCGGTGCAGCACATGCTCCCCGCGCCGCCAACGAGCCCGAGCGGCGGCGTCGGCTGCGGGGGCCCAGACGGTTTGCCGCCAGCGGCGGCAGCTTCGCCGACGGGCGCCTCTGCGCCAGCGGCGGCAGCCTCGCCGACGGGCGCCTCTGCGCCAGCAACGGCGGCCGCGCCGACGGGCGGAGGCGCGCTTTCAAGCAGACGGGGGGGGGTGATGGTGGGGGTTGGGGGAGGATGCGGAGGGCGAGAAGGGCGAGGAGGGTGGGGAGAGAGGCTGAGGAGGAGGACGGGGGGGAGGATGTCGGTGAGGATGGGAGAGGATGACCCCCTTGCCCTCCTCATAGGGCGACGAAATCTATACATATCCACTGCTCCCTGGCCAGGCCCATCCTCAACCCCGCAGCGGTGCATGCGCCGCGCCCTCCTGGCTTGGCCAGGAGGGCGCATGCACAGCTCCTGGGTTCAAGATGGGCATGGTCAGGGAGCAGTGGATATGTATAGATTTCGTCGCCCAATCCTCAGGCGCGGGGGCGGCGGCGGCTGCGGGGGCGCCTGTGGCATCCGTGGACGAGATGCTCGAGCACTTCGGCGACGCGATCGGAAATGGCAAGGGCAAACCCCCCATGAAGGCGGCAACAACCAAACAGACCCCTATGAAGGCTATGAAGGCGAAGACCCCGATGAAGACGAAAAAGGTGATAAGCAAAACGACCCCGTCTCCAATGAAGGCGAACAAATCGAAGCCATCCCCCGTGATCGTAGCCTCGGCGTCTGCCTTGCGCTTCCCTGGCGTGCCGACCAAGCCCGTGGCGCCCCTCGTTTTTGGCGGGTACAAAATACCACAGCCTTCGGCAGTGCCCGACGCCCTGTTTACACATAACAATGTAAGGTATATATTGCACGCGCACTTGGCGCATGGAAAGTACGTGGCAGGGCACAGGAGGGATCTCTAGCCACCGCCCCCAATGTCGGCGCACCCATCGCGCGGATCATGCCTCGTAAGAGCTCGCGGATGTCCAGGCACTGTGGGCCGTGTCAACGGCCATGCGGTTCTACACGGCGGTTCCAGCCATGAAGTGGCGTGTTCTGCGCAACGGCCAGAGGGTCGACTCCGCCTTCAGCTGGAAAATCGATGCCAGGAAATCGTGGAGGGCCCTGGTCCAGCATGTGAAGGACGGCAAGTGATGGCCCAGTCAGAATGACAGGAGGCGGGGATGCTGCGGTGACATTTCCCTGCAATATATACGTTCGATTTGGTTCCTCCCAGATGCATGGCGTGATGTAGGGCGAGCTGTTGGCCCCTCTCTGTTAGGTATTCGAGGTTTTCCTAACCCGAGGATTGTCGATTGCAATGGGTGCCCGCACAATCAGATTGCAGCTCAGGCGGCTCTGCCCCCACCATTTCCCATCGACGATAGTCGCGCGGCAGGCGCGCGTCTAACTACACATGGCGAGAAAAAACTCATCGCCTGCCTGCTTCGCCCACCCCTTCCCCTTCCCTCCTCATCCTCATCCTCCCTCCATCCTTCTCGTCTCCGTCTTCCTCTCCTCCCTCCCCCTCCTCCTCCTCCTGCCTCTCTCTCTCTCTCTCTCTCTCTTTCTCTCTCTCTCTCTCTCTCTTTCCCTCTCTCTCTATATATATATACACACACCTCTCTCTATATATATAAATATCTTCCTCACACCCTCCCTCTCTCTATATGTATATTCTCTCTCTTCTGTATGTCTATATCTCTCCCCCCTCCCTCTCTCTCTCTCTCTCTCGCTCTCTCTCTCTCTCTCTCTCTCTCTCTCTCTCTCTCTCTCTCTCTCTCTCTCTCTTCTTTTTCTCTCTCTCTCTCTCTCTCTCTCTCTCTCTCTCTCTCTTTCTCTCTCTCTCTCTCTCTCTCTCTCCCTCTCCCTCTCCCTCTCCCTCTCTCTCTCTCTCTCTCTCTCTCTCTCTCTCTCTCTCTCTCTCTCTCTCTCTCTCTCTCTCTCTCTCTCTCTCTCTCTCTCTCTCTCTCTATGCTCCTTCAATCTACCACGTCGCCGCTCGCCGCCGCGGTGTGACGGGCGTCATCGCCCCCTCTTCCAAGTGTAATTCGGGGTCGGATGGGCGCGATCCCACTTCGCTCGCGCTCAGCTGCGGGCGCTGTCCGTGCTCAGCGAGGCGCGGGGGCGAAGCTGGAGCCCGACGTCATTTGCACTACAATTCTGGCCACAGCGCGCGCGAGGGCACCGTTCCAAACAAAGCCCCAGATGCTGCCTGGAGAGCCTCCGAGGCCCATCAGAAGCACCATGGGGGGCCAAGGCGCGCCCAAGATGGCCCCAATGCGGCCCCACGACGGCCCGAGAGGGCCCCAATGCAGCCCCAGAGGCCTCCGATATAGCCAGGACGTCCCCAAGTCGAGCCCAAGCAGAGCAAGCCAACCAGCAGCCCCTCGAGAGCCCTATGCCGCCAATAGGCATGCTGCCAGCCGCAAACGAACGTGGTAGCGACGATTCTGACGTCGGGGTGGCGGCGTTGGCGACGACGTGTCTGACGTTGCTACCGAGAGGAGGAGGATGGAAGATGAAGAAGAGGAGGGAGAGGGCGAGAGAGGAGGCGGGTTGCACGTCGAGCATGGGGGGGCATCACATACATTAAAATAGTTGCGTTGTAACTGCTGTTATGTTTACATAAGCCAACATAACTTCTCACAACTTGTTACAGCGCAAGTTGTGAATGAATGCATGCAGTTATATCTTTTGCGCGGTCTTAAGTTGATTTGGCATGTGATTGCATGTGCGGTTACATGTGGCGCATCTGGATACATGATAGTTACAAGTATGACCGCACTTGAGTTGACTTGCATTTAATTGCACCCACTCACGGGGCTTATATCCCTGGTTGCTCGAGTTATATGTCATACTTGCGGAGGTTATATGTTAACATATAACGACGGACCGCGTTTGGACACGAAGCAGGCGTACGCGCCCGGGCGCCCGGGCGTCCGGACGTCCGGGCGCGGGCGCCCTGGGCGCTTCTGGCGCCCGGGCCTGGCCCGCTGAGCGCCCGAGCGCACGGGCGCCCGGGCGTGTCCGGGCGTCCGGGCGTTCCGGCGCCTGGGCGCCCAGGCGTCTGGGCGCTTCGGGCGCCCAAGCGCCCGGGCGCCCCTGGGCGCCCGGGCGTCCGGGCGCCCCGGCGCCCAGGCGCCCAGGCGCCTGGGCGTCTGGGCGCTTCAGGCGCTGGGGCGTCCGGGCGCCCCGGAGCCCCGGCATCTGGGCGTCTGCGCGTCCGAGCGTCCGGGCGCCTGCCGGTGCTCGCGGGCGGTTCGCGCGCCCGGGCGCCCGGGCGTCCGGGCGTCCGGGCGCGAGCGCCCTGGGCGCTCCCAGCGTCCGGGCGTTTCCCGGGCGCCCGGGCGTCCGGGCGTCCGCGGGCGCGGGCGTTCCCGGCGCTTCTGGCGCCCGGGCGCCCGGGCGCCCGCCCGGGCGTCCCGGCGTCCGGGCGCGGGGCGCTCCCAGCGCCGGGCGTTTCCCGGGCGCCCGGGCGTCCGGGCGCCCGGGCGCGGGCGTTCCCGGCGCTTCTGGCGCCCGCGCGCCCGGGCGTCTGGGCGTTTCCGGCGCGCGGGCGTCTGGGCGCGCCCGGGCGCCCGGGCGCCCAGACGCCCTCGGAGTCCGGGCGCCCCGGTGTCCGGGCGTCTGGGCGCCGCTGGGCGCCCGGGCGCCCGCGCGTCTGGGCGCTGCGTCCGGGCGCCCAGGCGTCCGGGCGCCCGGGCGCCCGGGCGTCTGCGCGGTTCGCTCGTCCGGGCGCCCGCGGGCGCCCGCGCGCCCGGGCGCCCGGGCGTCTGGGCGTCTGGGCGCCAGGGCGCCCTGGGCGCTGGCACCTAGCGTCGGGGCGTTTCCTGGGCGTGGCCCCGCCCGGGCGCCCGGGCGCCCGGGCGGGCGTCCGGCCCCGGGCGCCCGGACGTCCGGGCGCTTTGGCGCCGAGGGCGTTCGTGCGCCAGGGCGCTTCAGGCGCCCAGTCCGGGCGCCCAGGCGTCCGGGCGCCCGGGCGTCCGGGCGTCCGGGCGTCCGGGCGCGGGCGCCCTGGGCGGTTCTGTCGCCTGGGCCTGGCCCGCCAGGCGCCCGGGCGTCCGGGCGTCCGGGCGCCCGGGCGTCCGGGCGTCCGGGCGCCCAGCCGGGCCTTGGTAAAATTGCGCCATCCCTGGAGGGGCTCAAGTCCACGACGCCGCCAGCCCCATCGACTCGCCTGCCTGCCAATGTGCGCGCGGGTATTGACCCCGAAGCGATGTTGGATGCTGGCGCACTTGGGGAGCCCATGTTCACGCTGGACCTGCCTTCGACAACTCAGACCGCGCGACGGGCGTGGCCGACGCGGGGGAGGTTGATCGCAGGAAGCCCGCGGCCACGAGTGCGCCGATGGAAAATTTGAAGTCGACCTTTGGCGATGCGCAACAGAAGCTGAGAGACCATCGCGAACATGTCGGCCATGAAGGAGAATATCGCCAAGAATCGCAGGCGCTTCGCCTGGGGCTCCGCCGATTCCAACAGCGGCGGGAGCTGCGCCCGCGCCCGCCGCCGGGGCCGCAGCGGCATCGGCGGCGGCTGCGGCGACTACGCCAGTGGGCGAGAGGCTGGAGGCAAAGAGCAAGCGATCGTGGACGGCGCGGCCAAGGCCATGGCGGAGGCAGCGAAGTCGACGCTGCACTCCGAGGCGGAGGCCACGCCGACCTCAGCTCGGGCGGCGGCGGCCAGGGCCGCCCCGGCGAGCCTGGCCCGTCGCAGCCCCCTAACCTCGGCGGGCCATCTCATGATGGAGACTGGGGGGCCAAGCCAGTCCCGCCGAGCACCTCCGCGTGCGACGCCCGCCTTGAGCAGTGGGCCTTTCTCGTCTTATTCGCCGTGGATTCTTTTGGAGGTCGGAAATTGGCGCGGCATAAAGGGGCGCGGTGCCAATGCTGAAAATAGCGACGGTATCTACGATAGCCGCAAGTGCGAGATACCTCTTGCAGTACACAAAAGTGTGTTAATATGTGTATGTATACACATGTATACATGTATGCATACATACATACATACATACATACATGCATGCATGCATGCATGCATGCATGCATGCATGCATGCATACATACATACATACACACATACATACCTACATACATATATACATACATACATACATTATATACATCGCATACACACACATACATACATACATACATACATACATACATACATACATACATACATGCATACATATACATGCATACATACATACATACATACAGACAGACATACACACATACATACATACATACATACATACATACATACATACATACATACATACATACATACATACATATATACATACATACATGCATGCATGCATGCATGCATGCATGCATGCATGCATGCATGCATACATACATACATACATACATACATACATACATACATACATACATACATACACATATGAATATATATATATATACATGTCACAATAAACGAAAAATTGGCTTGGCGTCGACCGCCCAAAACAAAGTCGATCTAATTTTTCTCATTCCCCGAGCGACCGCCGTCCAATATGAGCGGCGACAAACAGCCCAATCCATGACGCCGTATCGCGGGGCGCGAGATTCCGGAGATTCTGAAATTTCCGGAATTCACTTTTGTGGTTCTGGAATTTCCGGAACGTCGTTTCGGAATTTCCGGAATATGGTTTGTTTTGAAAGAATACTATTATTACATTCTGGATTCTCCGGAACTACGTTTTGGGCGATACGGAAATTCTGGAGATGCGCTTTTCGCGATTCGGAATTTCCGAAATTCCGCGCTTACTGATCGGGCGCCCGGGATGCGGTCGCTCGGGGAAGTTGGAATCATAAGCTCCGACGATGCTTAAGGCGGTCCGCGTCAAGACGTTGTTGAAATTTGGATTCAACGCACTCGTGGCCATCGTAGATAATGTCGCCGCACCGCACCCCTTTATTGACTACCTACCAGACCACCCCAACCCAACCCGAAGACCCGAATTTCGGGCTGGGGGGGGGGTAAGGGCTCCACATGTGTTTTTTCGATGTTTCCCGACCCCCCCCACTGGAAATCGAGGGTAAATCTGAGCCTTCGGGTTGGGTTGGGGTGGTCTGGTGGGTGGTGATTTATACCGCACCCCTTTGCGACCTCCAGAACTCCAGCGGGGGCGGCGCCTCTCGGGGCGGCGCCCGCTCTGGATTCTGGCCGCGGCGACCCCCGGGCCCGAGCCAGCCTCGACCCCGACCGGCCCCGTTCCCCCCCCCTGGGCGCGCAGGGGCGGGGCCCTCCAGCGCCCGAGGCGCAGCAAGGGGCGACGGCGGGAAACCTTCGCGGCGCGGAGCCGGGAGGATTGACAGGCTGCGCGGGGAGGGGTCAGCCGCGGCAGCAGTGGCGATGACGCATCCTCTTGTTCAGGGTACTTCAAGGGGGGCGATCGGGCGGCGCCGCAGTCGCGGCGCGGGCCAGAGCAATCCTGCCCCCCCCCCACAGCTGTCGCCAATGCCATACACCTTTACGCGGGGAATTTTGAGGCCAGGGCCCTGCTGCACGGTCTTTGGCCAACCAGCATCGAGCCAATGTCGCCATTGCGCCCGAGACACTCGTTTTGCCAGAGAGAAGCAATGATATACGGGCATGCTGTCAGCTGCGCACCCTACTTCGGCGAGGGGGCGCGCGGGCGGCATCGCCATGGGAGTCCGAAAGCGCCTGAAGGCCGCCTCTCTGCGTCATCTGGCGGCTTCCACAGCAGATCAAGCGGGGCAGGGGCAACTCGATCAAGCGGAACAGCCTGGCCTTGACTTCAAAGACGCGGTGGCCACGCAGTTGAGAGCTCAGGGCCAGACGCCATTGATCGCGGCCACGCATCGCGCGTCCTCTAGGGCTGGCGGCGCGAGAGTGCTAGCGGCGCCAGTGGAAGTAGCTTCTGTCGCCGCCGACCTAGGCATTGGGCGCGGGAGCGGCGCGAAGATCGCTGGGCCTCGCCACCGCCAGCGGGCTGCCCAGGCGCGCCGGCGCGCGCGTCGCAACCGCCGTTTGGCCAGAGCTGCTCTGCATAGGGTTGACCCGAAGCTCGCGCTGACAAGCGCCTTAGCGCAGTGGAGACGGGGTTGAGCGAGCACGTTGCCGCGTGGATCCACGGGCCGATGTTTGACCTCTCTTTTAGCTCATGCGTAAAGATCCTGCTTTCAGCTCCGGTTTCAGACTCGGGAATCCCGGTTCCAAATCGTGGCCAGAGTTCCCGAAGAGGCTCTGCCTAGGATGCACAAGTGCTGGAGTGAGACTGATATGAGAATTAGCAAGTTAGGCCGTCAGCGTCGCTGGCGCAACGTTCAGGGTCCGATCTCGGCTGTTGTTGCCACGATGTTCGACCTGGACTGGTCTTTGGAGGGGCCTCGGGATGGGGCGGCGTCGCCTGGGGGCCAGTTTGCTGTCCCCGACGCGCTCCGCACCGAGGCCTAGATGACCTCCGACTTCAAGCGTGAAGTTGCTAATTCGATCGAACTAAACTCTGGAACGGAGCATCGCAGTTCCGCAACGGCAGACGTGCGGAGGATGGCGTTGATTTCACAATCGCCCGCAGCCATTTGGCTTATCTCCGTCGCAAGGATGTGAAGCAGGCTGGGCTTTTGGAAGCCATTCCCACCGGTGCAACGTGCATCCGCTCTCGCATCCTCTGCGCGGGTGGTGGTGGTGGGGGGGGGCGCCTCAAAGTGCCCCAGATGTGAGAGCGCGCCTGAGACGGATGCCCATCGGCTTTTGGAGTGCCCCTGTAAATCGGACTTTCAGGAAACCTCGGAAACGTACGCGCGTCGAGGGATCACGGCGGTCGAGGATTCTCGCGCCCGAGTCGTGTACTCACGTTCCCCCTCCGCCCGACTCGCCTCTCTGCGCGACCCCATGTGCCCCCCACTGCGGGAGGGGCGCATCTAGGGTTCGGGGGGGGGCCAGTGGGGGGCGGGGGAGACCTAGGGATCGCAAGCTCCGACGGGTGTGTTGGGGCGCCACGACTTCTGGGCGCAGTTTCGAGCCCCCCAAGACCATGGATACCACTGCCCTGCCACTTGTCGCGGAAGGGGGGTCGCTGGCAAGCAGAGTGTCAACCGCGGGGAGCTATGGGCCCATCTGAAGGTTTTGGAACAAAGCCCAGAGGGGGCTCAGCTTGGTTGTATTGCTGACTCGGCCTATGTCGCCCGAGGTGTAGC
Source organism: Prorocentrum cordatum (assembly GCA_963575745.1). Lineage (NCBI taxonomy): Eukaryota > Dinophyceae > Prorocentrales > Prorocentraceae > Prorocentrum > Prorocentrum cordatum. Next base: position 848,639 of record CAUYUJ010017471.1, on the reverse strand, counting down.
CCGCTTGGCAGCTGGTCAATTTGCCCGAATCTGGGGGTGCGTGCGTGAGCTGGTCCTCCTCCTCCTCCTCCTCCTCCTCAGGCTCCTCCTCCTCCTCCTCCTCCTCCTCCTCCTCCTCCTCCTCCTCCTCCTCCTCCTCCTCCTCCTCCTCCCCTCCTCCTCCTCCTCCTCCTCCTCCTCCTCCTCCTCCTCCTCCTCCTCCTCCTCCTCCTCCTCCTCCTCCTCCTCCTCCTCCTCCTCCTCCTCCTCCTCCTCCTCCTCCTCCTCCTCCTCCTCTCAAGCAACTTGGGCTCGAACACCATTTTGGCAGCTCAGCCCAACCTCGCGCCTCCACGTGGTGCTTGGGGGGCAGTCCACTTGCCGCTCGCCCTTTGGGCGGACAGTTGGGCTGGCGAAAGCGAGGCGGCGTGTGTGTGCTGTGGGCATGTCCAGAGCGTGGAGCACATGCGCGCCATGTGGCACTCAGCAGTTCAATGATAAGTTGCAGAAGAACTCAGGGAAGTGCTATAAGTGTAACAAACCCGTCAAGCTGTATGTGCCGAAGCCCAAGAGCGGTGGAGGTCAGCAGCAGCAGCAGCCAGATCTGAGGAACGAGGGGGCCAGCTCCGACAAGGATGTCACGGGCACCATCCAGGCGCTCGTCGTCGCCATGGGGCGTCTCACGGATCCCACCAGCAGGCAGATCCTGGCAGACCAGATCGCAGCAGCGGAGAAGGCGGCAGCAGCGCCAGCCGCCCCACCGGTGTCTGCAGCCGAGGCCGTCCGACGAGCTGAAGGCGCGTGGAAGGACGCTTCGGTGAAGCACGTGCAGGCGGCTACACAGGTCGCCAAGATTCAGGAGAACTTGAGGAAGTCGTTGACGAAGGAGAAGGAGGCAGCTCGTGCGCTGGCGCTGGCAGAGATCAACAAGCGCACAGCGGCAGTGGCTCTCGCCCACGAGGTGGGCGTGGCCACGGGCATGGGCAAGAACGAGGGCGGCTCGCCATCGGCTGCCCAGCCGCCCATGATGAACGTCACGTGGGATGAGGAGTTTTTCAAGCAGATCGACTCCATGGAAGAGCTCACAAAGGAGGAGAGAGACGGGCTGAAGACCATGGAGCGCGAGCTGCAGCAGGTCAGGGACAGCGTCATCGGCAAGGCAGAGCAGGTCGGCAAGTGGCGCGCCGAAGTCCTGGCGATGCGCGAGAAGGTCCACGAGCGGCAGCAGAAGAAGAGGAAGGCAGACAACGAGACGGCGCCAGAGGTCGGCGGCGCTGGGGGCGGCGCGGGCGCGGGAGCGGCTGCAGGCGCAGGCGCCCCAGATGGGGTGGCGGCGGCGGCGGCGACGCCAGACGCGGCCATGGGTGGCGAGCCTGGTGCGGGGGAGCCCTCGCCTGGGCACGCGGCCTCCCCCACGGCGACAGCGCCGACGGCCGCGCCCAGCGTAGGAGGAGAGCCAAGCCAGCTGCCAGGCCAGTCGCCGTCAGAGGAGGCCATCCAGGCCGAGATGGCACGCATCCGCGCCGCGCAGTCCCTAGGGGAGCGCGCAGCGAAGGAGGCTGCTGGCCAGTGAGGCCACGCGGCGGCGGCCAGCCCCATGGAGGCGACCGCCACCCAGCCGAATGACCCATCAAACGCTGCTTCTTCGGCATCCACGGGCTCGGAGGAAGCATGTTGCACGATGTGTTTCAGTAACGTCACCTGTCTGGGTCCGAAGTCGCGGTCATACCTGAAGACGGAAGAGATTTCCAGCAGGTACTCCTTCGCGGGCATAGTGGAGAGTCACGTTTGCAAGCGCACGCGCGCGAAGTGGGCAAGACGGGCGAGAGCTCTCGAACTGAAGTTTCTGGACAATCCTGCACGAGGCACGGGGAGATCGACTTCGGCGGCGGCGGAGGGGCGCGCCAACGAGGGTGGGGAGATCTTCCCGGCTCAGGGGCACAGGAATGTCCATCGTGTTTTCGATCGACGAAGTGAGACCGCTAGTAGCTTTTGCTATGAGGGCTCAGATGCTCTCGACGGCGTCATCCGACGCTGGTGCACATGTGCGGTTTTTCTCTGCTGATTGTATTGTTTTACGCACACCCGTCTGCGCAGCTTTCGGGTGAAAATGCCCAGAGATTCTCGAAGTTAGGCGCTTTTCTTCCGTCTGTGAAACTACCATGGCTCGCGGTAGGCGATTATAACATTGACGTGAACGCTTTTGCGCGCAATGAATTCTGCAAACGTGTCGGCGGAGTAATCCGCAAGGCCAATGCCGAGCACATCTGCATAGGGGGGACAGGTAATTCGCACATTGATTTGGTCATGTCTTCGGAATGCTGCGCACCATACATCAGGAGCGTCAGTGCTGTAGTAGATACTCCCTGGACGACTCACATCGATCTGGAAGTGAAGTTGCGAGGCAATTGTGAACAGCTCATCTCTCACACTCTAGAAGGTGCGGCTCGTTTGCCCCAGGTCACTCGGCCAGTCGCTACGGCAGTGGCAGGCTCTAAGTCCAGTGTCAAACGGCTCGAGCACCTGAGTTTGGTAGAAAAAAGCGGGGGCGCATTTGTACGGCAAGGCCTTGTATAGCGAGCCGCGCCAGGGTCAGGAGCCTGGAGCTATCGACCCCATTCCCACGGTTTCGCCCGAGGTCGTTGGGGATGCGGGCGTGGATCTTGTCTGCCCCGATTATGATATTTCTGAGTTTGGCCCCGAGGAGGAAGACCCTTGGCCGACGAATCCTCTTTCGTTCCCGTCGGAGCCGCGCTGGCGGGGGCTTCGGGTCTCCCTGGAGGGGTGGGGTCAGGCGATGTCGAGGGCACAAGTCAGTCCACCACCAGAGCCGAACGCCCCGGGAACATCGACCCCCTGGAAGGGGATACCAGTAGTCTCGCCCCTGCCGATGCTGCTGCCTCTCCCGCTTCTCTCCCTTCCTTTTCCATTCCCCCCTCGTCGTGGGCAGCCGCGTTGGACCAAACGCCTTGGCACTCACACTCTACTCACGACGTTTGGAGCCCCATACTCCAGTCAGTGGCTTTCGAGATCGGAGGCCCACACATCCTCCACGTTAGCAATGCCTTCGCCCGCTGGGTTGAGACGGCTGAGCAAGCGATCTTGGGGCATCACGACCTCGGCGGGCGCGCGCGATCACGTAGCGCTGGATGCAGCCTCAAGGTCACAGTTGTCAAGCAGGCCGAGCACATACGGCAGCAGCCCTTGAAGGATGGCATCTCGCCCTGGCGGGCGCGAGTCCACGACGTCGCGCAGAGGGCCCTCAGGCATAGGCGACGACAGAATGGAGCTCTTCAAATGTCGCAGCTGGCGGCAGCAGGTGTTCGTCTGGCAGATCACAACCATTGGGCGGTGCAGGAGTGGCTTATCCCGCAGGGGCTGGCAGCTGGGAACAGTTTCTGGGTCATCTTCGCAGGATGGTTGACCCCGACATCGAGGTTCTGGCCCAGCTGGAGGAGCAAGCGCTTCGGGAGCCCAAGAGGGCGCATAACAGAGCGGCGTCTGCTTCGCTGCGTGAGTTTCAACAGTGGTTTTCTTCTTTGGACACGCAGGGCGTGGTCCACAAGAGCATCAAAGATCCCGACCCCGAGAGAGACGAACTACACCACAATACTTCATATGGTGGTGTCTTGGTACATCCCATGGATATCGTGGATCACAAAGTGAAGGCGTATCATTCCAAGTGGAAGTTATCAGTGGCCACTCGTGAGTCTTTTGTGCGCACGTGTGCTGCGGTCAAAGAGCAGGCTGTGATCGAGCAGCTTCCCCCGCTAACAGTCAACGATGCACGAGCAGCTTTATATCTCGAACGAAGCCGAGGGCCGGCCTCGGCATAGACAGGCTGACGCCAGTCGACTTTCAACGATTGTTCGATGAAGGCATCCAGGCCTTGTGCGATCGGTTTCTACGCATAGAGCAAGGGTTGTCATGGCCATGGCAGAGTCTCTGTATCATTGGAAAACTTCTGGGGGGAAATCAGGAGGCGATCGAGTCATAGGATTGATCGCGATGCTGGCCAGAGTCTGGTCCATGGCGCGCGAGGTGGAGATGAAGGAGTGGTCCGCCGAGCAGGCTGAAGTGGACCACTGGGATGCCGCCGTCGCTGGCAACAGCGCCCTGCCCGAAGCATTCGCGCGAGCGCTGGAGGACGAGGTCCACACTCGTTTGCAGATCCCGAGCGGACATACGCTATGGGACATCGCCTCTTTCTATGATTACATGGAGTTTCAACCCCTCGCTGAATGCGCTCTGGAAAAAGGCTTCCCACCAGTTGTATTGTTTCTGGAACTTCAACTGTGTCTGGCACCTCGTATGTTGAAGCAACTCAGTTGTTTCTCAGAGCCGTTCGAAGTGACGCGGTCGGTGGTCCAGGGTTTGAGGAACGGCACGCGGCTTGCCAAATGCATCACAGCAAATATACGCAGTCGGCTTTGCAATTCTTTCGGCACGCTGCGTGAGCGCATATGGATGGATAATTTATCGCAAAGAAGTTCAGGGTCACGGGCTCATAGCAGGGCGACCTTGATCAAGGGCGGCATCCAGACCTCGGCTTGGCGGACAAGAGCGCCATCACTTATTCGCATCATGCCGACGCGATTGCTGTTGCGAGGGGGCTGAGGCGCAAGGGCATCCACCTGCGCGCGGCCCTCCAGACGGTATACCTCGGCGTCGACCTCAGCAGTGGGAGGCGCCAAGGTCGAGCCACCGTTCGTCAACGGTATCTGAAGTCAGGCCAGTCACACGCTCGACTTCGACGTTTCGCACAGGCCGCTCGTCGGTGGCAGGCATCGGCCAGACTTCAACGGGCTGGACCACAAGCAGCTGCAGTCTACGGACACCACGTCCACGGACAAGTCGGATCGACGATGCTGGCTCAGCGGCGCAGGCTCGGCGCGGCGGCGGGATCGTCGAAGCGAGGGCGGTGTTTGGCCGCATTACTCTCTCTTAGATTGCCTGGGTGCGACCCAGGCCACCTTCTACCCAAACAATGCATATCTCAATGGTTGGCGGCGTGGCTGGCTGAGGTCGGGTTGCGGCGATCCATCGAACGGGCATGGCCGAAAGCAGTGGCACACCTACGTCCCCTTCCTCAGGGCCAGCGCGTGCGGCACGTGCGAGGCCCAATGACCACGGTGACCCTCTACTTGCTCGATGCGGGCTGGCCGCCCAACACCCCCACCGACTGGGACGTGCCGAGCGACGGCGCTGCAGAAGTTCAAGCTTGGCAGTTCGACAGAAGTGACTTCGAGGCGCTGGACCAGGCAGCCCCGTTATTGGCGGAGTTGGAGCGGACATACGAGCTGAAGCAGTGGAAGGACGCATCTTCTTTGTTCTGTGGGGCTGGGCTCGAAGGAGGGGCTGAAATGACCTCCCTGAGAGCAACGGTGGCAGACTTGCTGCACGCGAAG
>CAUYUJ010017471.1:695752-835752 GCA_963575745.1 Prorocentrum cordatum | reverse complement strand
CAACCAGCGCGGTGTGAGGGTGGGGGGGCTGCGACGGCCGGCATCTCGTCCCGCAGGCTGCATGGGCTCCGCGTGAGCACCGCGGCGTCCGCAGGCCACCTCCCCCGATGGGGCCCCCCTTGGCCTCGGGTTTCGCTGCCACGCCGCTGGTGTCAAGGGGGATTGTGATCGGCACGCAGAACACATTCATCCAATTTTTTCGTCGTCCGAAGGGTCGCCTGACCCTTTGGCAAACGACGCGGCGCCCTTTGCGCGAAGGCCGCTTTGCACAGATACGCGCACTTGGAACTCGTCACGAACCCGCGGCGCCGCCGTTTGCCCCAAACGAAAAACAAGCACGCAGAAGCTGGCAACGGGACATTTGCACTGGCGGTGGCGTCGCGAAAGAACAACTCCACGCGTGCTACACCATTCCATCCAATATTTTAGCACGCGCGCGGCAGCGCGGAAAGCCCGCGAGCGCTGGGCCGCCGACGAAAAGGCGCGGCACTGGCGAGGCGCGCGCGCGTGCAAAAGAGCGCGGCTGAACGAATCGCTCCACAACCGAGGGGGGGAGCACGAGCAATATTTGCGTAACGGCGAAATTCAGACGATCTTGGGCGTCGTCGAGCGATAGAGGGGGGGGAGTGGCAGGAAGTGAGCAAGGACTCAAGGGTGTAGAAAGCAAGGAGGGGGGAGGGGGAAAAGGGCGAAAAGGAAGCGGGCAAGGCCGGGCGAGAACACACAGAAGAGAGGGAACGAGGACAGCGAAGGCAAAAAAATGGGGGGCGAAAGAGGGAGCGGGGGAGAATGAGGGAGGGAACAAGTGGAAGCGGAAGACGAGGGAGGTGAATGGAAGGAGGTGGGAGGAACGAAAGGAGGGAGAAAACATGCAAGCGGGGGGTCGCAGTCACGACAGGGCACCTACTTGACAACGCCCGCTCCGGTCCCGACAGGGCGCCTACTTGACAACGCCCTCTCCGGTCACGACAGGGCGCCTACTTGACAACGCCCGCTCCGGTCCCGACAGGGCGCATACTTGACAACGCCCGCTCCGGTCCCGACAAGGCGCCTACTTGACAACGCCCGCTCCGGTCCCGACAGGGCGTTTCCTTGACAACGCCCGTTCCGCTCCCGCCAGGGCGCTTCCTTGACAACGCCCGCTCCGCTCCCAACAGGGCGCATACTTGACAACGCCAGCTCTGGTCCCGACAGGGCGCCTAATTACTTGACAACGCCCGCTCTGGTCCCGACAGAACGCCTACTTGACAACGCCCGCTCCGGTCCCGACAGGGCGCCTACTTGAAAACGCCCGCTCCAATCCCGACAGGGCGTTCACTTGACAACGCCAGCCGCGGCTTTCAGAGCGTAGCGTGCGCCACATAGCTTGCGCAACAAAACTCGCACCACATAGATTGCACCACATAGGTTACGCCGCACAGTTTGCATCCACATGGTTTGCGCCACATCGCGTGCAACCCATAGCTTGCACCACATAACTTGCGCCACAGAACTCACGCCATGTAGCCTGCACCACATCGTTTCGGACGCACAGTTTGCACCGCACCACATAGTTTGCACCACGTGGTTTCCCTTGCATAGCTTACACCACATAGCTAGCAACATGTAGTTTGCACCGCATAGCTTGCGCCATGCGAGGACAGCAGCCTGGAATCTGGAGCACCGTCGGGACCCCCCGGGGCCATCCAGAAACCACCCGTCGGGCCTCCCCCGGGGCCATCCAAAAACGCCGGAGGGCCCCCCCCCCTCCCGCGGCCATCCAAAAACTGCGCCTGGGACACTTGAAACAACCCTCCCGCCAAAAATTCCACCTAAAATCCTGCCAAAAACCATTTCGGATTCCATCGTCAATTTCTCCTCCAATCTTTTTTTAGCAAGAATCCCGTCATAAGAAAATTGGCGGAGAAATTGGCGGCCGTCCCCCAGGGCGCTTGCGGGGTCCCCCGCGGGGGAGGGGCGGGAGGGTGGAGGGGGAAGGCTGGTGGAAACCGAAGGAGCAGGTGGAGGGCGAGGGAGCGCGACGGGGGGGTCGAGGGTGAGGGTAGAAGGCGAGGGAGGGGGAATGAGTGAATATGAACGAGGGTGGAAGCGCGGACGCAAGGTGAGGAAGGGCGGGGGGCGGGGTGGACGGATGGTGAGGACGGGTGGCAGGGCAAGTGAGATGAGGGAGGGCTGGGCGAAGGAGAATGGGCGAGGGCGGAGGGTGAGGGAGGGCGGAGGGCGGGGAGCGGATGCGGGGTGGCGAAGGAAGGCGAACGCATGGCGCGGAAGAGGACGGGGGAGGGCGGGGGGGGGGTAGGGCGGGGGAAGAGGGAGAAGGGGGAGCGAGGGAGCGCGGGGGAGCGAAGAGAGGGAAAGGAGGAGGAACAAGGGAAGTGAAAGATAAGAGGAAGAAGGAGGGGGGCAGGAAGACGGGAGCAGGGAGAACGAGAGTGAAGGAAAGAGAGACGAGGGACCGCGGAGGAGGGAAAGTGGTTGATGGGGGGGCGGGGCAGGGCAGGAGCAGGCGGAAGGGCGCAGGAGGGGCAGGGGGGGGGGGGGGGGCGGAAGGAGGCAGGCACCAGGAGAAAAGGCGCAAGAGAAGGGAAGAGGCAGGACAGGGGACCACGTCGTAGAGACACCTGGGCTCTTGGGTTTCCTTAGGGTTCCTTGACACTGTCCTTCGGGGGCCCTGGGTTTCCCAAAGGCTCCCTCGGGGAATTCTAGAAGATTTCCGTAAATGCCCACGCCTCCCCGCGCAGACGTTGGGGAAGCGAGGGGCGATGTTCCAGAGAAGACAACCCCGCCGACTGGTGAGGGAGGCCCCTGGGGGCCCCCCCGCTTGACTCTGGACGCCGGCGGTCGCGCCGAAAGGGCGGGGGCGCGTTGAAACGAGCGTCCGGCGATGAGTCGGGGGGCAGGATCGTCATGGTTTGGGGCACCCGTGCAACGGACCGACGGTTCCCCCTGGGCGACGCTGACAGGGAGACAAACAAGTTCGCCACCCACGCGATTCGGCCTCCCAGCGATTGAACGGAAGGCCAAAAGAGCCCGAAAAACAGGATGAGAAGAAGGACGACGGAAGGAGGACCGACGCGAGGCGTCACGGCCGCCACCCAACGATCAAACGAACGAGGACGGCCAAGGATCAGTCCGTCGGAACCTCCGAGCACGCTCGCGCAAAATCAAGGCAGCCATACTGTTACTTTGTATCGTGGGTTCTGGGAGGTACTACGGAACTGGGCACCCCAATATTGGAAACGGGCTGCCACGCCCGTCGGTCGCCGCGTCTCCCAAGGAGCGGGGCGTCGGGGGTGCTACGAAGGGAAGATGCCCGGCAACAATATATGTAGCCGCGGACTGGGCCCGCGCGAGGGCCCCTTCCAGGCGGGCGGCTCGCGGCCTCGCGGGCAAGATGGGGCGGCGCCCCCCGCGCGCGCAGCAACAAGGACAGGGGGGAATCGAGCGTAGGAACGGCGGGATGCCCCGGGAGGGGAGGGAGGGGACAAACAGCTCCCCACCTCCCGCCCGCCATCGCCCTTGGCCCGCCCTACGCCCCTCTTGGGGAGGACAGAACTCTCCAGCTGTGGCGATGGAGCAACACATGTGAACATCGCGCAAATCCATGGGCTGGGCGACGCAACGCGGCGGTGGCCCGATTTCAGCCCGATGGCTTTGGATCAACAAGCGCGCTACAAATTGAACGCAACGTGGAGATCGCGCCGAATCTGGGGGCGGCAAAGCGGGCCCTCTCCAACCGCCGATCTACGAATATCAAAAATCAAAGCATAAAAATCAGCCTCCAAACTTTCTGTCATTGGTCAGAGCTGAGGAGGTGGCCTTGATGTAGGCGCTCACGGCGTGGGAAGAGCAGGACACGCCGCGAGTCCTGGAGGTGCGCTGGCACGCGGCAGAGCGGAAGGCTCGCGGCAGGCTTGGGCCCCCTTGGGCGCGCGGCCTCGACGCCCGCCGACGCTGTTCTCCTGATGATGCGGCGCCTGGGCTGGAGCTTCGGGGACCCCTGTGTCCTCGTGTCGGACGAGACAGTGCGCTTCGACTTCAGAAGGGCGGGGGCCCGTCAGCTTCAGGCAGCGGTAAGCCTGGGCGCGGTGATAGCGGTTTATCGCCTGGTCCTCTAGAACAAAAGGGAGAAATTGCCGCGGGGCGAAGGAGCGGCCGCACCGTGCTTTCCCGTCTTCGGGTCGCCGCTGCACAAGCTCCTCCAGGACAGAACCAACTTTTGGCGGCCGCGGCACCGGGCCTCCCTGCGAGCCCTGATCTCCGACGTCCACTGGCCGCAGGCGCGGCTGCACGCGCATGGTCTGGTCGAGTCGCCAGTGAGCGACTCTGCCAGGGGGTCCTCCCAAACCCGCGAGCATTGTTCATCGTTTCGGACCCCGACGCGTGGGCGCACTGGGTCAACAGGCCAAGCTCGGGCCTCCTGTCTGGGGTCCTTTCTTGGACGGCAGCGCCTCGGACAGGAAGCTCTGGGGGCAGGAAACGGCTGGGTGGGCAATCGTTCCGGTTGACCGTCTCGGCGCCCTAGTGGCGGCGGCCTACAGGCCAGTCTCGCTCGCGACAGCTGCCGGGCAGACGGCGCGCGACGCCGAGGACTTCGCAGCCCACATGTTGCAGTACGTCGCCATGGGGCCCATGGAGCTCTACCTTGACTGCGGCAAGCACGCAGCGAGTGCTCCAGGGGAGGGCCAGGCGCGGGCTGCGGCGCGGGCGACCCGCGGCCCCACTTGCGGAGGTCCTTCTGGGGTTTTTTCACGCCGGACGAGGTGGTAGCCTAGAAGGCCCTCGCGCACGCCACTGCCGCGGACGCGGGAGCGGCGGGCCGACAACCACACCGACGAGCTTGCCAGGACTGGGGCCCGCTGCCACCACGTCTCCGCCGAGAACGAAACGTTCTGGCATGGGCTGTCCGACCTCGCGGCTGAAGGGTGCCCTGGTGGTCGGAGCAGGACGCGCACATGGCCGACGCTGGGCTTGTGGACTTCGACGACTTGCTGCGCGAACCAGGACTCGCAGGCTGGCGGACCAGCCACCGCCAAGCAGCCTCTCGCGGGCGCGGGCGAGGAGAGGGCCGATGAGCAGGTCGACCTGGATGCGGCCACCCTCCAGGAGGCGACCCCCGCGCCCGCGCAGGCCCGAGGCGACGATGGGCTGTGCTGTCATCCCTCAGTCCAGGGGCAAGCGCGCTCAACTTCGACTCTAGCTGGAGCGGCCTGTCTGCCATGGCGCAGCATGCTCGCGGCCATACCTTGCTCCAGTGCTGCGTGCTGCATGAAGCATGGGAAATCCTCGTGTTTCTGCCTGCGCTGCGGCGGGACGTGGTCGGGGGGCGCGCCTGGCAAGCTGCTGAGCGGGAACTGCCAGGGGCGGCGCTCAGTGCGGGTAAGGAGCAGTTCCGCCTGACATCCCAGGGCAGGTGGCCGCACTGCCGCTCTTCGCGGAGGCACCACAGGCTGGGGCCTCCGCAGACCCTGACTGGGACCGTGGCAAACATGCTGCTTCGCAAGGGCGCGGAGGCCACTGGAGACAGCCGCGGGAGGAGGCCGCGCCAGCTGTGCGACGCTGTGCCCCCAGGGCCCGCGGTGCGCGGGCAGAGCGGCGGTGCTGGCGTGGTTGTAACCGGACGAGGAAGACATTGACCGGGCGCGCAGGAGGGACCGCCAGGCGGCCGCGGCTACGGGCGGCGAAAAAAGTCGGAGCCCATCGGCAACGACAGCGACGGTGACAGCTGAGGCCATGGGGGGCCACGAGGCCGCCTCTTCCGCCTGCTCCTCTTCTTTTTCCTCCTCCTCCTCCTCCTCCTCCTCCTCCTCCTCCTCCTCCTCCTCCTCCTCCTCCTCCTGTTCCTCCTCCTCTTCCTCCTCCTCCTCCTCCTCCTCCTCCTCCTCCTCCTCCTCCTCCTTTTCCTCCTCCTCCTCCTCCTCCTCCTCCTCCTCCTCCTTCTCCTCCCCCCCATTCCTTCTCTTTATACATAACTCATCCCTGTCGCACCCCGAGGCCAGTTTCCGGGGCGGGCCACGCGTTTCGTCTGAAACTTCCTCACCATGTAGAATTCTGAAGCTTTAAAAGTGACAACCGTTTCAAAAATGGAGGGCGGGTCGCTTTCGAAATGCGGCCCTCGCATTAGCGCCGCGCACATTCGTTTCAAAAATTGCAAAAAGGTTCACGGATTGAGGGCGGGTCGTTTTCAAAATGTGGCTCTCGCCTTACCGCCGCGCACAGTCGTGTGAAACATTTGCAAGAGCTTCACGGATTGAGGGCGGGTCGTGCTCAAAATGAAAATTTGCCTTAGCGCCGCGCACATTCGTTTTAAACATTTGCAAAAGCTTCACGGATTGAGGGCGGGTCGTTTTCAAAATGCGGTTCTCGCCTTAGCGCCGCGCGCATTAATTCAAAAAAATGGCAAGAGCTTCACAGATTGAGGGCGGGCGGTTTTCAAAATAAGCCTCTCGCCTTCGCGCCGCGCACATTCGTCTTCAAAATCTGCAGGAATTTCACGGATTGAGGGCGGGTCGTTTTCAAAATGTGGTTCGCGTTTAGGCGCCGCGCACAGTCGTTTGAAACATTTGCAAGAGCTTCACGGATTGAGGACGGGTCGTGCTTAAAATGTGGTTATCGCTTCAACGACGCGCACATTCGTTTTCAAAACTTGCAAGAGCTTCACGGATTGATGGCGGCAGCTCTTCAAAATGTGGCTCTCGCCGTAAGGCGCACATTCGCTTTAACACATTTGCAAGAATTTCACAGGTTCCTATGATCCACGTACCAGAAATAGTGTTTTGGAAGGGTTCAAAATTATGCGGGCGCAACAGTTATGTCGATTCGCTGTTTTGAAATCCCAGAAATGGGTTTCTGGCAGGGTTCTGGATCGTCAAGACGCATCTGTCAGGTTGATCCGTGGCGCCGAAATCCCGAGAACAATGCGTTGGTACTCTTCAGGATGTTCAAACTGTTGTCTTCCAGCGAGGAAATTCCATCAATGGAAATGAACCGTTGTAGGGCCTATGAAGCGGGAGTTTGGAGGGAAGGTTAATTCCAACATCGTTGGTGACTCTTGGGTTTCCACTGGCCTCCTCATCGTCCTCCTCCTCCGCCTCCTCTCCTCCTCCTCCATGCTGCCATGTTGCCAGCGACTCAGGGGGGACCTCGCACTCCGAGGGCACGCTGGCAAATTAGCTCGACACGCACTACGGCGGGACTCCCACAGCTCTCGCGCTTTCTGCTTGAGAACGAGCGTCGGGAGACGAAGGCCAGATGTGTAACCCCATGTGGTGACAGTTTTTTTGTTCAAACGACGGGTGCGAGCTGTCAAACCTGTGTCGGTGGCAGGCCCGCACTTACTCTTTAATTCGAAGGACCTCGAATTACCGAACCCACCGCACATCTAACAAAATGCTATGCGATTCCCCTGAAAGCGCGCAGGTGGGGAATGCGGGTGTGGTGGTATCATATTGGGCGCAGGGCGTGTCTAACGAGGAGGTCTTCGGCCCCGCAAATTGATACCTGAAATAAATCACACACCTAAGCCCCTCGCTACAGCGCTCCAAGACGTGTCTGGCGTGTCCCCACTTTCGGGTAGGCCGTGGCTGCTTGGGTCTAGGACCTAGGATTGGGGGGCAGTCTGGAAGTCACCCCAGAAATTAACCTGGATGGTGGCTAAGCGGGCCGGAATCAACTGCACTTCGGCGTTTTCGGCGTCGATGCGACCAAGAACTGTCTGAGGGAGCTGCACCCGTGAGGTACCTTCTTCGGCTATCTCATATGCGAATGCATTGACCAAAACGGCCCTGGGCTGAATCCGCCGGCCCCCTTGCGGGGCCATCCCCGTGCCACTTGCAATTTCCTGAGTCCACTGTTACAGTCCTGCGTTCTGCTTCCTTACTGTTAATTGTTGCTGAACGCGCGATGGGGGGGGAATTGAAAAGCGTTTCGGCTAGCGTTCTCGAGTCGCGTTGTCTGAATTCCCGGGGGGGGGCATGGGACACGTTAGAATACATGATATTCGCGCCCCCGAGGCCATCATCCCTGGCGAAATACACCATATTCCAATCCCGAAGCCATACACCCTCGCAAAGTGTATAATGTTCGCGCCCCCGCAGCCATAATCCTTCGTCACTGACACAATATTCGCGCGCCCCAGAACCCTTGAAGTTTCTTGAAATTACACAATGCGCGCGCCCCCGAAGCCATAAACCCCCCAAAAAAATGTTCGCGCCCCCAGGGCCATGAACCGTCGCAAGTTACCCCATGCCTGCGTCCCCGAGGCCACAAACCCTCGCCAAGCATGCAACATTCGCGCCCCCGAAACCATAAACCATCGCAAATTACGTACTACTCGCGCCACCGAAGCCAGAAAACCTTGTAAATTAAAAATGGCCCTCGCGCGAAGTCCCGACATCGCTTCACGCCAGCGCGCGGACATCCCAACACATCTCTGGCAAGTCCCATTCTAAGAGAGGGGGGCCGGCGGCATGGGGGCGAAGCCCTTGCAGATACTGTGGGCGCCCCAATCGGCGTAGCCAGGATGGGACTTGGTTTTGCAGAACTCGACGGGCCCATCATGGGCCTCGAAGGCAGCCCAGAAATGAAACCACACAGCGGGATTAGACCTCTTCTTCCACCGAGTACCCCCGAGAGCTCCCCGATGAACATAAGCGAAATCCTAAACCAAGGTACCTTCCCCCTGCACGTGGATGCGGGCCTGGATGGCGGCGCACAACTCGCCGCGGCTGGCTGTCTGCTTTCCTGGTAGGCTTCCTGGCAAGGTGCCTACTGGCTCGTAATCACAAACCAAAACTCCGACCCCCCAGCCCACGCGCCGTTTCCGAGGGCCTTTGTTGCGTGGGCCCACGCCGGCATCGCCCCCGGCCAAGAACTCCCTCTTGACCTGCATATTTTTGGAGAGCGAAGATCCCAGTGACGCGGTGAACCGAGGTGGGTGGGTTGTCTCACGCAAGCCCCATGGTAAACTCGGCGGGCTGGAGCGCCCTGCCCCACTTGATGGGGCACGATGGGAACTGCTCCATGGCCCGCGAGATGAGGTGATCAGAATATGTGACCGCGTCCTCGGCGCACTGCCGCATGGATGGACAGGTCCAGAAACGGCGGCCCCTTCCCCGGGCGCCCCGCACCTCGGGCGTTTTGCTGGAAAACCTGGCTTGCACGAGCGGAGACGCCCACACGTCCACACCGATGCTTTGCTGATGGCGCGAAGTGCCTGAGCGCGCGCAGGGGCCTCGTCGCGTCGAAACTTCTGGCAGGCAAGCTCACTACTGCGTGTTTCAACCCCTTCATCAGCTCCTCCTTCTAGGTAGAACTTCGAAGCCCGATTCCAAAGCGCGTTCGAGACGTGCCTCGAGAAAGCAAGCATGAACTCCCCCTCCCCCATGAAACCTCCTGGAACAACTTTGCACCGCCTCTGGTCAGATTGCCCTGGCGACATACCCAACCCATGCGCAATGCGGCGGGGCACGAGTAGCTCGGGAGATTTGACGACAGGCGGCGACGTGGCATGGACGCATATACTTCTGCGAGCGGCATTCGGAAGGTTCGCAGGCCCCCAACCAAGGGAAACACGATGAATAACTAAGTGAACCCCTGAGTCACTAGGAGAGACGCAAGGTCCAAAAAGAGACGGCGGGCAAGGGGCTTGAAACGTCGGCGGGGGAGCAACAACATGACATGAACCCCCCAGGACGGCGAGGCCCCGCTCAGGTCTGCGCAGCGCTCCACTCCGCTGGACCCACTAGCAGCGCCCGAAAGTTGCGAGCCCGCCAGCAGCCCTCGAAAGCGGCGACAGTCTCGCAGATCGCAGCCCCCACAAGGACGGGGAGGCTCGCAGATCGCAGCCCCCCCAGCACGGGGAGGCCCGTTCAGATCCGCGCGGTGCCTCACTCCGCTGGACCCACCAGCAGCCCCCAAAAGCGGCGATAATTTCGCAAATCGCAGCCCCCCAAGGACTGAGAAGCCCCGCTCAGGTCCGCGCGGTGCCTCACTCCGCCGGACCCGCCAGCAGCCCTCGAAAGCGGCGACAAGTTCGCAGATCGCAGCCCCCCAAGAACGTGGAGGCCCCGCTCAGGTCCGCGAGGTGCATCACTCCGCTGGACCCAGCGGCAGCCCCCGAACGGGGCGACAATTTCGCGGATCGCAGCCCCCCGAGGACGACCTCAGGTCCGCGCGGTGCCTCACTCCGCTGGACCCGCCAGCAGCCCTCGGAAGCGGTGACAGTTTCGCAGATCGCAGCCCCCCACGGACGAGCAGGCCCCGCTCAGGCCCGCGCGGCGCCTCCCCGCTGGACCCGCCAGCAGCCCTCGAAAATGGCGACAATTTCGCATATCGCAGCTCCCCCCCAAGGACGGGGAGGCCCCGCTCAGGCCCGCGCGGTGCCTCACTCCGCCGGACCCAGCGGCAGCCCCCGAACGCAGCGAAAATTTCGCAGATCGCAGCCCCCCCAGGACGGGGAGGTCCCGCTCAGGCCCGCGCGGCGCCTCAATCATCTGGGCCCGCCAGCGGCCCTCGAAAACCGCGACACTTTCGCAAATCGCAGCCCCCCAGGGACTGGGAAGCCCCGCTCAGGTCCGCGCGGTGCCTCGCTCCGCTGGCCCCGCCAGCAGCCCCTCGACAGCGGCGACAATTTTGCTGACCGCAGCCCTCCAAGGACGGGGGGGCCCCGCTCAGGTCCGCGCGGTGCCTCACTCAGCTGGACCCACCAGCAGCTCTAAAGTTGCGAGCCAACGTCGCAGATCGCAGCCCCCCAGTGGCTGGGAGGCCCCGCCAAAGTCCGCGCGGTGCCTCGCTCCGCTGGGCCGCAGATCGCAGCCCCCCAGGGACGGGAAGGCCCCGCTCAAGTCCGCGCGGCGCCTCGATCCGCTGGGCCCAACAGCCCTCGAAAGCGGCGACAACGTCGCAGATCGCAGCCCCCCAAGGACGGGGGGGGGCCCGCTCACGCCCGCGCGGCGCCCCACTGCGCTGGACCCACCAGCAGCCCCCGAAAGCGGCGATAAGTTCGCAAATCGCAGCCCCCCAGGGACGGGTGGGCCCCGCTCAAGTCCGCGCAGTGCCTCACTCCGCCGGACCCACCAGCAGCCCTCGAAAGTAGCGACATTTTCGCAGATCGCAGCCCATCCCCCCAGAGGGACGGCGAGGTCTCGCGGGAAACGGGAGGCGGGAAGCAGGCGGGAGGCGGGAGGAGAAGGACGCGACCGCAGTGCACTTTTCAAAACGACTACCCAACCAAGTAGGGCTGGGAAAAATCCCGCCCAAGGCCCCACGGGGTAACTGCCAAAAGTCCTGGAGGGTGGCGAACTTTTCTCCAGCTAGACTTCCCAGAAAGCCTCTCTACTGCGAGGGTCCATCGCTCACGAACCGACGCATGCAACACTGAGTCCTGGTTGACCATGTCGAACCAGGCTGTCAAGATCTGCAGCGAAAATAGTGAGCAGGGTCCTCCTACCCCTGTCCTTTTCGGCGACAACGCAAATCCTGTGGTGGTACAGCCATACTTGGGGACATATCCAAGGCCGCGCGCAATCCGCCCCCTAACCCGCTTGAGCTAGTTGGGAAGATACCTGGGCCCGGGTGACCCCAGAAGAGCTGTGGCTTGCCCCGGTGGAGACCTGTCTGCGGGCATTCCTAATGTCCATGGAAAGGCTCCTGATGGAGCTGAGCCTCTTCTTGAGCCCCTTGGTGAACCTCGCGCTTCTGGTGGTGAGCTTACGTCGCCTCACAAGAGTAGTATTCAATCCCAGATCCCGTCCAATACCTACTTGTTTGACATCATACCCACTAGAGACCAGCTTGGAGCAGATAACCTGGCCGACGGCGGCCTGGCTCGCGGGCGGAGACGCTAGCAGGCGAGGGCGTCGCTGCTTCTGCTCAAGCTGAGTCAAGCGCTTCTGCGCCCTCTCCAGGCGCTCCGCTGCGGCGCAAACCCAGCCAGTACCGCTCGGGCCAGCCAGCCGCCCCTCTTGCTCGGCCGCCGCCCGCATCTGAGGGCAAGCTCTCCCCCTGTCGCTACGGTTTCCGAAGTTCCCTGAAAGAGTGACCAGCACCCCCGCAAGGGACCCCAGGGGCAGGCCAGAACAGAGGATCTGCCCGCAGGACCGTCACCTTCGGCAACGACATGCGAGTCGCTTGAATTCAACAGCGTGCACGAGGAAGAGGAGGAGGAGGAGGAGGAGGAGGTGGCCGTGGTCGTCGGCGCTGCGATCGCGGACCCACTCCTGGTGCTGGTCGTGGTGAGCGTCGCGCTGCCGCTGGTGGTGGTCGTATTGGCGGTGGTCGTGGGGATTGTCGTGCTGGCGGTCGTCGCGGAGGGATGGCGGGGGGCGGAGTCCTCCTCCTCCTCCTCCTCCTCCTCCTCCTCCTCCTCCTCCTCCTCCTCTCCTCCTTCCTCTTCCCCCTCCTCCATTCTCCTTTCTAAAAAGAGAATAGACTCTACCCCCCCCCCCCCGGAATTATCGCTACGCCTTTCGGGTATGTAAATCACATATGATTATGACCACATGTCCACCCTAGATATGAAATCACAATGTCCCAGGCCAACCAGTATCCCCCCCTGAGGTTCCCTTGTGAAACACACTATGCGGTGACATTTTTTGTTCTAACATAACACTTGTTCACGAATCCCTTACCAAAAATGAAACGAAATGCACACGCGCGCGTGGTCGCACACATGCCGAAATCCGTCAAAAACCGTCGGTGCCGGAAGGATTTCGCAATCGAGTTCCCCCAAAAAATGCAAAAACACTGGGTTTCGCAACCCTGATTTGCTAAAACAGCTTCCGCGCGAGCTCCTGCGAAATCTTCAGGAAACCAAAGGTTTTTCAAGATTTTCACAAAATGCACTCAAGCGGGCTTCGCGCGCGCATGTCGAAATCTGTCGAACGCCCTTGCGCGTGTGCCGTCGCGAGAATCCTCAGCAAAAAATGAAACGGATTGCAGACGCGCGCGTCGTCGCGCGCGTACGCCGAAAACCTTCAAAATCCATAAGTTTCGAAAGACATTCAGAATCGTGTCCAACAAAACATACAAAAACACAAGGTTTCGCAACACGGCTGTTCAACAAAAGCGTGCGCGCGCGCTCTTGCGTCGTCGTCGTCGTCGTCGTCGCCGTCCTCCCTCCTCCCGCGTCGTCGTCGTCGTCGTCGCCTACGTCGTCCTCTGTCTTTCCTCGTGTTCGTCGTCGTCGTCCTCTTTGGCGTCGTGGTCGTTTCCGTCGTCGTTATCGTCGTGGTCGTCGTTCCTCCTCCTCCGTCGTCGTCGTCGTCCGTCGTCGACGTCTCGTCGTCGTCCCTCCTATTTCGTCGCCGTCGTCGTCGTCGTCGTTGTCGTCGTCTTCTTCCCTCCTCCGTCGTCGTTGTCGTCGTCGGCGTCGCTGTCCTTCCTCCTTCTTCGTCGTTCGCGTCGTCGCCGTCCTCCCTCCTCCCTCGTCGTTGTCGTCGTTGTCGTCGTCGTCGTCGCCTTCGTCGTCCTCTGTCATTCCTCGTGTTCGTCGTCGTCGTCCTCTTTGGCGTCGTGGTCGTTTCCGTCGTCGTTGTCGTCGTGGTCGTCCTTCCTCCTCCTCCCTCGTCGTCGTCGTCCTTCCTCCTCCCTCGTCGTCGTCTTCGTTGGCGTCGTCGTCGTCTTCGTCGTCGTCGGCGTCGGCGTCGTTGTCGTCGTCGAAGTCGTCGGAGACGTCGTCGGTGTCGTCGTAGTCGTTGTCGTCGGTGTCGTCGTAGTCGGTCTTAAGAGGTTTTGCAAACCAAGTTGCGGGTGGGTGGGTGGGATGTTTGCAAGAGCGTGGGATGTGTCAAATCATAGGCAAAAATCAATTCCTCAAACATATCTTCTCCCTATCGCACCCCGAGGGCAATGTTTAGGGCGGGCCGGGCGTTTCGCCTAAGACTTCCTCACCATTTACGACCCTGAAGCGCCTTAGCGCCGCGCACATTCGTTGTAAAAAGTTGCAAGTTGGTTCTCGCCTTCGCGCCGCGCACATTCGTTCTAAAACGTTGCACGAGTTGCACCGATTGAGATGCGGTTCTCCCCTTAGCGCCGCGCACATGTGTTAAACGAATGTTGCAAGAGCTTCACGGATTAAGGGCGGATGGTTTTCAAAATGTGGCTCTCGCCTTAGCACCGCGCACATTCGTTAAACAATGCAGGAGCTTCACGGATTGAGGGCGGATGGTTTTTGAACATGTGGCTCTCGCATTACAGCCGCGCACACTCGTTTGAAAGATTTGTTGAATTTTCACGGATGCTCGTGATCAGCGTACCAGGAATGGCGTTTTGGAAGGTTTTAGGATTATGCGGGTTCAATCGTTACGTTGATTCGCGGTGTTGAAGTCCCAAGAATGGCGTTCTGGTACGATTCAGGATCGTCAAGACGCTACAGTCAGGATGTCCCGTTGCGTTGGAATCCCGAGAACAATGTTTTGGCATGATTCAGGGCTGACTTCCAACGAGGCAGTTCCCTCAGTGGAAATGAATCGTTGTAGGGGCTTGTGAAGAGAGAGCTTGGAGGGAGGATTAATTCCAACATAGCTGATGACTCTTAGGTTTACACTGGTCCTCCTCCTCCTCCTCCTCCTCCTCCTCCTCCTCCTCCTCCTCCTCCTCCTCCTCCTCCTCCTCCTCCTCCTCCCCCCCTTCCCCCTCCCTCCCTTCTCCCGCCCTCCCTCCCCCTACTGAAGAGCACGAGGCGTGGCTCCCCAAAAAACGGACCCTGCCAGTGCCCGTGGCTCCAGGACCCCCCAGCGGCCCGGGCGCCTGGTCCTGGGTCCAGGCGCCGCAGCTTGCCCTGGGCGTGGCCGCGTAGCCTGCGGGCCCCAGAGATTGTTATCGGCTGCAGCAGCGGCGCGAGGAAGAAGGGAGGGGGGGAGGCAGGGAGGGAGGGAGGGGGTGGGGGGTACATCTCGCGCACCCGCCAGCACGGGAGCGCGGAGATGATCCTGAGCGTCCTGGGGCGGTAAGGCGCAGCTGGCCGCTTCCGCGGCTCCCACCACCAGCAGCCCCAGCACGACAACCGCCAGCAGCAATAGCACCACCTCCAGCTGCGATTCCCACGAAGGCCACCAGCACGCCCACCACGATCACCACTTTCGACCCCACCGACCCCTGACGCCGACCACCACAACCACTGCCACTACTAGCGCCCAGCGCCCAGCAACTCGACGACGGCAGCACCACGACAATCACCGCGACTGCCACAGCGCCGGCGGCCGCCACCACCACCACCACTCCGAGTACTACGACTACCACAACCACGCCGCCTTCCACGGACACCAAAACGACATCCACGACCGCCCCCCGCCCAGCTCCCCGTCTTCCTCTTCCTCTCCCCCCCCCTGCCGCCAGGCCGCCCCTGCATGCATGTCTCTCCCCTCGCATACTTGAGTGAATTATGTTGCGTTTTTCGCGGCTGGGGACCCGGAACCATAACCCCAACGCCCGGGGTCACCCTTGGTGACGGGGGTGGGGACCCACTCGGGTGCCCCCGGGCCTTGTGGGGAGGGAGGGAGGGAGAGAGGGGGGGAGGCAAGCTAGGTGCGCTCGTGTCATATCTGACGTCCCACCCCTCCCTCCCTATCCCTTACCATGGCGTAGATCTCCTCTCTATTCGCACAGTCGGATGTCGCAGCGTGGCATAGCATTACATGGCATAGCATGGTGTTGAAGATCAACGCGTAGCATGGCATAGCATGGCGTGGCGACGCCCCAACAAAGCGAGGGGGGGCTTCTGCGGCACAGAAAATCAACGAATCGGCACGGAATGTGGAATCACTTCCGATGGGTTTTTCGGGGGGGCATTTTCTAGATTCTGGAGCTTATTTGGAAGGACCGGAAAACATACCGTGGCATGGCACTGGAAATAATGACGCCAGCGCTGCAGAAGCACGATTCGGATCGAGCGGAAGCGCAGAAATGAGGCCAACGCTGCAGCGGGAGCACGATTCGGAACGAGCAGGAGCGCTGAAGTGAGGCCAACGCTGCAGCGGGAGCACGATTCGGAACGAGCGGAAGCGCGGAAAGCTGCAGCGGGAGCACGATTCGGAACGAGCGGGAGCGCTGAAATGAGGCCAACGCTGCAGCGGGAGCACGATTCGGAACGAGCGGAAGCCCGAAAATGAGGCCAGCGCCTCAGCAGGAGCAGCATTCTGAAAAACAAACAAAAAAACAAAAAACCTGAGCGAAATCCCAATTCCCGGGAATCCGGTGTAAGAAAACAATACGCGGAGGGGGGCCGGACATCTTCTGGATGTCATCAGGGGAGAGAGGAGAGTAGTATTCACATTGTGTAATTGTGGAGGGGAGGGGAGAGGAGGGGAGGGGGAGGAAGGGGTCCCTCCCTCCGAGCGGCTCCGACGGAAGGGGGAGGAAGGGGTAGGGAGGGAGCAGGAGGAGGGAGAGAGGAAAGAGGGAGTGAGGGAGGGAGGGAGGGAGGACGGGAGGGGAGGTGGAGGGGGGGGAGGGGGAGGAGGAGGAGGAGGAGGAGGAGGAGGAGGAGGAGGAGGAGGAGGAGGAGGAGAATGAGGAGGCGGAGGCGGAGGAGGAGGAGGAGGAGCCGGAGGCGGAGGAGGAGGAAGAGAAGGATGCTTCCCTCCCTCCGAGCAGCGCCGAAGGACGTCACAAGTGTCAGTGCAGTTGTTTTCAGCAAAGACCGCGCGGCAGTCCAACTGCGGGTGCGTCCCAGGGCCCTAGGACTAGGGCCAAAACAGCGGCGGGCAGCGTGCATGCCACAAAACAAGACAAGCGTGTACAACATACACACATGGTGGCACGGGCGGCAGAGGGGCAGGGGAGTGCACTCTTCACACTGGGTGAGTACAATGCTGCCCCGATGCCGCTCCCTCTGAAAGGGCAACGCTGCACGCAATTATAATGTATATCAGCCCACGGGCCGAAACACCTCAAGCAGATGCGGCCTGAGGCTCGAAATATAAATATGAATGTCTAGATTCACCAATCCAGACTGTCAACTCAAAAGATATGCATGAGACACCTCAAGCAAGGTGCGGCCTGAGGCTCAAAATATAAAAACAAGAGTATGAATATCTGGATACACTACTCCAGACGATCAACTCAAAGGATATGCATACATCACCGTAGCCCTCACTAGGTCCATCAGCAGCTGCAATCAGGACCTCACGGGCTCGCAGGCCCTGGAACGGCGACCCGACGCTGGGCCTTCCGCTCCTTGGCTCGCTCACGCTGTCCGCGGCGCAGCCGCAGACGGTGTGCCTCCTCATCCTCTTGCTCAGCAGTAGGCACCATGCTGAACAGGCCGTGGCGGAGGAACTGCGATAGTACCTCGTTAGGCTGCACGGCTTTTGTCAACACATCCGCTAGCATGTGGCTATTAGGCAGCCACTTGAACTTGATGGCCTCCTGCTCTATCAAATCCTTGGCCACCAGCAAGTCAATGAGGGTCTGCCGAGACACCGGCATCGACCCGATCTTGGACGTGTGATCGTAGAGCGACTTCGCATCCGTCACGAGCGCCCCTGGAACCTTCAGCGCCAGCCTCCAGTCCCCTTGCAAGGGCGGCTCCCCGTACAAGATTGCCTCAATCAGCAGCCTGAGGTAAAGCTGCCGATCCAAAGCCACGGACATAGCCGCAGATTCTGCGGCCATCGTAGATCCAACAACTCGTGTAATAGTACTGCTCTGAAACTCCACTAGACAGCATACGGTTAGCTCCTTCAAAACTCGGGTGTCCGTAATCATACTCATGAACCCCATCTGGCTCTTACAGCCGGGTTCCTTCGCAAACGAAGCGTCCATAAGCGTGAGCACCTGCAAGCGCTCGATGTCCACACGGCGGATCCGGAGAGTCGCAAGACCTCTCTTGTCGTAGTCCTGAAGCCGGTCGATGATGTCATTGAGCACTCGCAGGTGCAGCAACCTCCGACCTTTCGGATCCTTCTGTGCGAGCGCCGAGACACTATACGCGAGTTGTGGCACCACGCGTGCGACAGGCCACCGCACCTTCTGGAGCAAGCTCCGGTAGTCGTGGTGCTCCTCGGGAGTCATCTCCCGCTCCTCGTTGTCACCCCTTGCAAGGGGGTGCTTCGTCAGCTTGCCGATGTACTCGTGCATGCTGATCTCGATGTGATCAGGGTGGCGCCACCACTCCTCACCGAGATAGGCGATTGCCTCCTTGTCGTTGCCCTTCTTCCAGTGCTTGATGTTGAAACGACTGTTGATGTTCGCCTTCACCTCCTGGTACTGGGGATCGTGTGGGTCTCCAAACAGCATGCCGTCATCGACGTGCAAGGTCAACATAGCGATCAACTTGTCTTTCATTCGATAAACGAAGACAGCTCGAGCACAGCGCAGCTCCACGAAACCGACCTCGTCCGTCAACACCTGGCGGGCTCGGAGATACCACAACCGAGGCGCCTCAGTCAGACCGTACGCCCCTTTCAGCAAGCGCAGCAACGCATAAGGCCGCACGGCTGGCCATCCAGCACCGTCGACGGCTGGAAGCCCGTCCTTAGGAGCCCTCACATACAGCTCCCGTTCCAGCTTCAGCCCGGACAGGAACGCAGTCGCTACGTCGAAACATTCGAATGTCCAATCCATCGCCATTGTGATAGACGCACACACCAGCACAGCCAAAGGGGAAGTAGTAGGCGAATCCGTCCTGAATAGACCAAGCTGCGGATCGAGATGGCCAGGGATGATCAAGCGAGACTTCGCCTCCAGCTCCGGCCCTCGCCCCCGGTTCGTGCGAACCGAACGCATGGGCACCGAGATGATCTTGTCCTTCGGGATGCTCTTCTCCTCCTCCTCGGTGACCAGCTCGACCGTGTTGTTGGCGATCCATTGCCGCCACTCGGCGGCATCGGCCTCGTCGAACTTAGCCTTCTCGTGCTGGTTGAAGTGACGTGGGTCTAGCTCCTTCGCGTTCTGCTTCATCACGAGTGCGAACACGTCGTGCTCGTACCTGGCCTCCTGCAGCCATGCGTCATACACAGATGACACGTTGATCCATTCTTCGTAAGTCATCGGCTGTCGTACAAGCCCCTCCGGAGTGTCCAAATAGTACACCCCTTGTGCATGAGCGTCCGGCTTGTCGTGGTAGAAAAGCGTGAGACCAACCCAGCTGTCCTCCGTGCGCTCGTTGGCACGGTTCGCGCCGTCGTCCTTGTAGGCACACTGGCCCGTAGCGGAGAGCATCACCGAGAGGCGATTGCACTCCCGGTGGCGGTCGTGATCATAGAGTCTCCGCCGTGGCTCTCGGTGTACACGTACTCCTCGTACGACCTTCTGAACGAGCGTGGAGACACCATCCAAGGCATTCTGGTCGAACCACTCCTGAGGCCCCGAGTGCACAACGGCGTTCATGGCCACTTCGCGGAGGGCCGGCAAACCACTCGTAGGAGCAGCCTGCAGACGCGTCTTCTTGATGCAAATCGGCACGTCATCTACCAGGAACTTCCGTTTTCGCTCAAGCTCGAAATCGTCTCTGGGAATCGGCGGCACCGAAGGGCCGCCAGAGCCCGATGCTCCCGGAGAGGCCTTCGGGTACACCTCAGAGGATATCCGCCCTGGAGGGGAACGAGAACGTTCCCTCTTCGGAGGGGGAAGCTGCGGCAGCTGCTGCTGCTCAGGCGGCTCCTCCTCCTTGGCCTGTGCCTCAATGGCGTCCAGGGCCCTCAGGTCCACACGAGGCTGCCTGGACCCCTCGAGCTCCCCATGTCGGTCACGCTCCTTCTTCAAGAACGTCTTCTTCACCTTCTGAACCTTCACCTTGGGCGTGACGTCCACGATGTCGTGGTAAGCGCGGTCATCTCGCTGCTGTGTCAGTCGCACGTCCGTCTGGATGGACTCCGCAGCTGCGGCCTCCTGGGAGGAGGCGTGCCGGAGCTGCTCACGAGCAACAAGTAGCACGTGACCACGCCAGGATACGTAGTAACGGCTGTTGGACTCCTTCGCGATCACAGTCGCAGGACCCCGCCATCTTTCAGGATCTTGCCGACGACGTCCCTTGAACGGATTCGGTGCCCAGAAATACACCCTCGATCCTGGGCACAGATCACCGACGACCGTCGGCGCCTGTCGTAGCAACGCCCTCCGCACCTTGTCCGTCGCGTCGCGCTCCAGCAACATCATCTTTGCTGCGGTGCGGATTTGGGACGAACGCCAAGCTATGCCCTTGGCGCCGAGGACCGACATGAGAACCTCATCGTCGTCCCTGTTAGTCACCTCCGTAAAGTTCAAGATCCGCCCGAAGACAGCCTGCTCCGGGGTCAATCCATTGCGGCTGATCGTGGAGTTTTTCGCATTGATGATGGCAGCCAGGGCCACAGTAGACATCGACTTGCCCTGGACGTGGAACTCGTGCACCACCTTGCCCCAGATAGTGCCGAGCAATCCTCCGTGGCGCTCGGCCAGGCCATGCTGCCATGCTGCATGAGCTCCCGTCGTCTTCGTATTAATGCCGAACTGCTCCATCAACGCGTTGAAGTAGCCCTCGAACTCGCCGCCCTGATCGATCACGATGTTTTCTGGCACGCCGTAATGCTTGAACCACTCGTTCATGATCTGGCGTGCTACGTGCTTGGCCGTCCTATTCTTGAGAAGGCAGGCGCAGTGCCATCCCGTACCGGCATCCACCATGCTGAGGACCACCAGCTGCTCCTTGGCCGCGTCCCGTAGGTACTTCACGTCGATCACAACCGTCACATTGAAGCCGAATGGTCGCACATCCGCCGTCCCTTGCACCGGACGGGGCGGCGCCTCCGACTCAGCACAAGTCGGACACTGCCAATGCTTCGCGTATGCCAACGCGTTAGGTGTGGCACCGCCGAGACGCAGCATCTTGATGAACGTCGGTCGGCTGGGGTGTCCAAGACCGCGATGGGCCTTGCGCACAGCACGTCGCGTACTTCGCGGAATCTTCATCATGATGTCCTGCCGCACCACCTCTGGAAGCTCCATTTCTGATCAGGAGGCTGCAACCTCCTCCTCCTCCGCAGGGTGCTGCATGGACTCCTCCTTCACCGTCTTCTGCAGTGCCTCGCGAATCTCTGCTCGAACTTCCTGCGGTGTTTTGCCCCACTCAGGTCTCTCCGAAACGTCCCTGGGAACCTCTCCATGACCATGCTCCGCGGGCTCGGGTCCATAACTCCTGGGCTCCTCCGTGGGGTCAGGGAGTTGTGCTGCAGGAAAACTCGAGTTCTCGAACTGCCAGGCCAAATGATCCGCGGCACCGCTCATCACAGCCGTGCCGAACTCCTCTGCGCAGCTCCCGCGCACGGCCGTGCAAACCCCAGGGTTCGCCAACACTCTCGTGGTGTCCTTGAGGCAGATTGCGTCCTCGAATGCTGGGTTCGACTTCGTTGCACTCACGGGTGGCTGGCTCCAGATTGTCGATTGCGCGTGGTCCATTACCATGGCTGCGCGTCCCCTTGCAGCTTGCCACTGCATCACCTCGTCCGTGAACGAGAGCAACATGCGGTACTCGGTCCGCTCTCGGCGTTGCCGGCGCACTCGCATAGGCCTTCGCTGGTCGACACTCTGCATCCGACTCCATGCCGTAGGAGGTGGGGACAAAGCCACGAAGTCTGGGTCCACTGCGACCAGGTACGCCCGTGCCTCGTTCCTGCCCTGGACCGTCAGGAGGTCGAACTCTGGCGCTGCGATGGGCTGGTGGGCGTCCCATCCCATGCTCGCCGCCAGGATCGTGAGTTGGCAAGCCCATGCGAAGACCTCTACGATCCTCCAGGGCCCCGGCCGCCGCCGGGTCTCCTTCTGAAAGGGCAGTGCACGTTCCTCCTGGTAGTACCTGAGGGCGTCCTGCTCCTGCTGATCAGCCCGAAGCTTCCTGTTCGCCATTTCCTCGGTCATCAGAACCTCCAGCTCCTTCAGGTTGCTCCGGACGTGCCTGCGAGCACCTTTCGTCATGAAAACCTCGTTGTCCGCGTTCTCCATGAAAACCTCCTCGTCACTCGATGCCGTCTCCGCGGACTCTGGGTCGCTGGTGTGATAGTGGGATGTGCTCAGCTCTGAGTCGCCTGCGTCCTGGCCGTCGTTGCTGTCAGAATCGTGCGAGTCCTCCTCCTCGACGGTCTCAGCGACGCTGCGCTCATCCTTCTCCTCGTGACTCGCAGTTCCGCTGAACATCTCGTCTGCGAGCTCGTCCTGCTCCTCGGACTGTCCGACGGGGAAGGCACTCGTGACCGGTGCCGGGAAATCCAGCAATGACACGCACGGATGCCCGGACGCAGCCGGGACCAACGGCTTGGTCACACCATTCGCCGTGAAAGTACCGTTCCTGAAGCTGATTGCTGCGTCCCACTCTGCCATCTCATCAGGGCCGATGAGACCTGGCACCTCGGCATCGACCTCGGAGATCACAACTTCGCCCTGCGTACCGTTGATGCCGACTGTGTAGCACCACGCACGCTCTGACAAGAGCGGCACGCCTGGGCCGAACTTGAAGTACTCGCGCTGATTGATGCTGTGGTACGGCACGCCCATGGCATCCAAAGTCTTCTGCAGCTCGACATGCCACGGACGTCCACCGACAGCCCGCTTGCAGCCCGTGTCAATCATAGCCAGCCCCGCGGGCAAGACAACAAGCATGACGGACTGCTCATCTACCACCTTGCGGGGGCACTCCTCTCGGGTGGTGACCATGTGGGCCGCAGATCCCCCTTTTGCTGCCCAAGGGTCTGCGCCCTTTGCTGCCCAGGGGTCCGCGCCCCCTTTGACGGCAACATCCTCCCCAGTCGGGGCGGCAGACGTTAGTCCTGGCACAGCTCCGTCTGGGGTGTTCTTGGAAGGTTCCCCTTCATCCTTCTTGGGCTTCTCCAGCGTGTAATGAATCACCGACTTCAGCGAACACTTCTTGCACTTCGCGAAGATCACGGCGCCGTTTGACTGCCACTTCAACTCTCCCACAGGATGGACACATTCAGCCTGCTGCTGCATGAGCTCTGGGTCGAACTTCGCCTTCGGGCCTGGAACCAGCCTCTCGCCGTCGAACTGCGAGTCGTACATGGCTCGATGCATCTGCTGCTTCTCCAGGTCACTCTGCGTGGCACCGACACTCATGACGTAGCTCCGTCCAGAGGCGGTGACTACACGCGGGACTCCAGATGCAGCTGAAGATGCCGTCGCAGCGGCAGGGGCACCTGAGCTCGCGGCTCCTGGAGGCGCTGGAAGGTGGACACGCCGTCGTATTGCCTCCATGTTCTTCCACACGCTTCCGACTCCCTGCTGCTCAGGAGATGTGGGCAGGGCACGCTCTGGCAGAGGTGCCTGCTCACGTCGCTTCTGTAGGCCGTCGTAGACCTCGCATGGGTTCAATCGGGTGTGCATCTCCATCTCCTGTTTCTCTATCAGCGCGAGGCGATCCAGCAACTCAGCTTTATCACGCTGCAAAACCTCTAGTCGCTTCTTTTCCTCGCTCTTTCTCACTTCCTCGGAGGCTCCTGCCATGACCCAGTCCTCTTCCTTAGGGACAGCGGCGGCCTCCCCAGTCGGAGCGGCAGACGTTAGTCCAGGCACAGCTCCGTCTGGGGATTCTTTGGTCTTCGATGCTCCCTTTGCCGACGCCTCCACCACGTATACGGGATGGGCCCTCGCAGGGCCGCTGGATAAGGAGAAATCTGGCTTCTCGCAGCGGCGCGTGTAGAGATTGAGGCGCACGATGCGATCGTTCTTAGTGATGAAGTGGATGGTTGCCGGCGGCGTCAGGTAATCCCTGAAGATATCCTGACGCGGATACCAGCTGCAGAAGATCTCGTCCATCTCCTCTGGCGTGAACGGCACCTCCTTATCCTCGCGCCGCTGGTCGTTGTCGTCCTCGGTGGCCTCAGGATCCTCGCTGGCCTCGTCCTCGTTCTTCACCTCCTTGCTGCTTCTTGCCTTCTTTCTCTCTTTCTTCTCTTCTTTGCTGCTCCTCGCCTTCTTCTTCTTCTCTTTATGTTATTCCTTTTCTTCCTTCTCACCGCGGTCTTCTAGTGGACTCCGCTTCTCTTTCTTCACGCCGCGGCCTCCTGGTGTACTCCGCGACCTTGAACGCGAGGAAGCCTCCGCCTCGGGCGGAGGAGGGGCGCGAGGCTCGCGAAGAACAGCTCCCCGATCACGCTGGCGGTCGCCCCGACGATCTCGATGATGATCTTCACGCTGCTTGGTGTCACGACTCCCGCCTTCACCGCGCCGATCGTCACGGGGCTTGGTATCACGATTGCCGCCCATCACGATCTTGAATATAGTTGCCGTGATCTCGTCGAGATCCACCTCAGCCGCCGTACAAGGCCTCGATGTGGTCAGCTGCAGGCGCACGAGCCGACCCTGGACGAAGTCGAGGCTCTCGAAGCGGCCTTGCTTGAAGAAGATAGGCTTCTTGTTCGTCACGCGCTCCACGATGTGATGGACCGTGGCAAGGTCAGGAAACTCCAACTCCACGCTGTGCCCCTTTGCGTGGGTGTTGGCCAGAATGCGATGGCAACGCACGACAGCATCCTCGTCCTCCTGATCCTCCCCGCGCCTGGCACGGGCGCGCGCGCGTTCATCACTGCTCTGTGCGGCCCCTGGGCCGTCGTCGGCGTCCTGGCGTAGGCTCGGCGCAGGCATGCTTTTGGGCCTGGGGTGCATAATGATCCGCTCTGGCGCGTCCGCTCGACCCTCCACTGGATGCCTCTGGGCAGGCACCGACTGGGGAGCACGGCGCCATGGAGCGCGGCCACGACGCTCCTCGGCACTGCCTGCCATGCCAACCCAGTGGACGATCGGTCCATGCACCTGCCTAGGCGCCGGCGGCTTCACAGAGGTCCGCTGGTTGGGCGACGCTGGCTGGCCATTCTTAGGCCCGATCTTGTTGTACGGCTCGCGCTCGCCACTCTTCACCTTGGGGCACTCCGGGTCGCCACGCCAGTGGCCAGGCTGATCGCAGTCAGCACACCGGCTGTTAGCCTTGCGCTGGTCTGTCGGCTTCCGACCAGCCTGGAAGGAGCCGCTAGCGTTGATCTTCTTGGGGTCCCGCTGCCGAGGAGCAACGAACCCGCGCTTCTGACGCTGTACCGCCGTCTTCTGCTTGGCCCTCCAGCCGGCCAAGAACGCTTCCTGAAGATCCTCCGGTGCCTCGTACTCCTCGTCGTCAGGCCCGTCGTTGTCCGACACCAGCTCCTCGTCGACCTCAGCGCCGTCCTCGAAGAGGGTGCCCTCGGCCCCTCCATGGTCTCCATCGTCCTGGTCGTCTGCTTCATCTTCGTCATGATGCGCCTCCTCGAGGTCGCCGTGGTGTTCATCGTAGTCTTCGCCGTTCTCTACCTCGTGTACGTGCTGGCCAGGGCGTCCTCGCAGCACGTATGGCCTACGAGCCATGGGAGGGTGCGGATAGCGACCGCCCGAACTCCCAGAGGAGCGCCCGTGCTCACGCTGCGCCGCAAACGGCGAGCGGCGAGGGAGCACTGAGCGCTTCTCGGTGTCGTGCACCTTCGAATAGGCTGCCTTCAGCACAACCTCCATCCGCTTCGAGTCGTAGATGCCGCCACAGTTGAAGAGCACCTGCGCTCGCTCCTTCTGCGACAGTCCAGCGCCACGAAGCATCTTGCTTGCCAATGCGCGATCGCTGATCGCTGATGTGGGATCCTCGAGCTGCAACTCCATGCGCTTCTTGCGCAGGTACGTGGTCCAATCCATGATCGGCTGCCCAGCTCGACGGTGTGCTCGCTCCCAATCCTGATGCACCTGATCGAGGCGCTCGTGATCCATCTTCTCGAAGGCGTCGTCGTAGATAGCAAAGATGGTCTCGAGCGTCTCCTCGCGTCGGAGGTCCGACGCGTCAAGCACCTCGATGAGCTCTTTGGCTCGACCTGTCACTTGACTGTAGATGATCAGGCCCAGCTCCACGTCTGAGAGCTGATTGAGGTTGCGGATGACTTCAACCTCCTTGCGCCACTCTCGGTACTTCTTAGTACTCGTACCGACTCCACCATCGAACTCTGGGAGCCTCACCTGCGACAGCAGTAGACGTGTACGTCTGGGACCGCCGTCGCCACGATCCCGATGCAAGGCCAAGAGCTCCCGCTGGGTCTCGGCCATCACGCGCAGGACTGCATGCAGGTCCGGGGGACCTGTGCCTGCGGAGGACGCAGCCTCCACGTCTGAGCCGTCGTGGCTGGTGGCCATGGCGGCCCACGCGGGTGGTCACAACCACCGAAGCAGAGCACGCAGTGCGTCCGCTGGAGCTTACTAGCTCCGCTACCAATGTCAGTGCAGTTGTTTTCAGCAAAGACCGCGCGGCAGTCCAACTGCGGGTGCGTCCCAGGGCCCTAGGACTAGGGCCAAAACAGCGGCGGGCAGCGTGCATGCCACAAAACAAGACAAGCGTGTACAACATACACACATGGTGGCACGGGCGGCAGAGGGGCAGGGGAGTGCACTCTTCACAACAAGAACCGTCACCACCCCTGGGGGCCCTGGAGCAGAAGGAGGAAGGAGGAAGAAGAAGGAAGGATCGGCCGAAGGCCACTAGATACACTGTTCTGGTATGCCTTTTCCCATGCCAGTCCATGCCGTGCTGTGATATGCGATGCTCAGCATCCTGTTCAATCCTGTGCTCGCCATGCTGCGATGCCATGTCATGACAGGCGGTGCTATGCTGTGCATTCTCATGGTAGGCCTGGTAGTACGGCGCTTTGAATTGCAATGCGTTGCCCCTCGTTGCTTTGAATGTATATCATCAGCCCTTTCGGCGTGGGTGGTCGAACGTCCTCTTCCATAAACCCCCTTCGGGGAGGGGTGCCCTCCCCCTCCCCTCCCCTCCACGAGGATTCCTGAGGCGATCGGTCAGAGCGCCCAAGATGGCCCAAGATGGCTCCAAAAGGGCCTCAGAGCCCCAAGATGGCATCAAAAGCGGCTCAAGATAGCCCAAGATGGTTCAAGACTTGCAAGATAGCTTCCGACATACCTCCAAAAGGCAGGACGAAGGTCACAAGACGGATCTCGGAGCTCCCTCAGGCCCCCGCAGAGGCCAAAATCCGACAAAACGAAAGAACAATCAATGTGTGTTGCCTTCTCGCATTTTCGCTTCCAAGGCGCTGTTGAGGCCTCAAGCTTGCCCCAAGATGGCCTCAGAGAGCCCCCAAATGGGCCAAAGAGACCCCAAAAACTGCCCCAAGAGCGCCCGAGAGCGGCACAAGGGCGCCAAAAGAGGGCCGCAAGAGAAGATGCTGATGGCCACCCGGGGGGGGGGGGAATCTGGGCCCCCCCTCCTTTGATCGATAGCGTTCAAGATGGCTCAAGACGCCCTCCAGGGCTCCCAAGAGGGCCCCAAGAGGGCCCCAGGAGGGCTCCAAGAGGGCTCCAAGAGGGCTCCAAGACGCCCCCAAGAGCGCTCAAGAGCGCGACGAGAGCGTCCTACGAGGGCCTCGTGAGGCGGTGTTCCTCCTCCTCCTCCTCCTCCTCCTCCTCCTCCTCCTCCTCCTCGTCCTCCTCCTCCTCCTCCTCCTCCGCCTCCGTCTCCGCCTCCGCCTCCGCCTCCGCCTCCGCCTCCTCCGCCTCCGCCTCCGCCTCCGCCTCCTCATTCTCCTCCTTCTCCTCCTCCTCCCCTCCTGTTCCTTCTCCTCCTCCTCCTCCTCCTCCTCCTCCACCACCTCCTCCGCCTCCTCCAACTCCTCCCCCAACTCCTCCTCCTTCTCCTGCCCCCTCCACGGGCCCCAGGGATGGCCCTAAGAGGCCCTCCAAGGCCACCCCCTTGCTCCCAGAGATCCCTCTGTTCATCGTGGCTGCCTGTTCTGCCTCTCTATAATTGTCTCTTCGTCCCTTTCTCCGTTAACTCTCACGGGGTGGGTTTCTTCTGAACGGCCTGGAGGGGGTTCGCAAAGTGAGAAGAATTGCTGACTTTATTAAGAAGGATACCCCTAATTCACAGTAAGCCGTTGGAACGCGATCGAACAACCACGAGCGCCGCTTGATCGTGAATGAACAATCCGTCACTATGCGCGCTCGCTCTCAAACCGCGGTCCAAAATCTCGAGGTCATTTCGCCGCGGTCGAATAGTCTAGGTTGACCAGCAGCGGTCGGGCATGTCCCAGCTTTGTTCGGCTGCGGTCAGACAGTTCCCAGAATCGTTGGACCGCGGTTCACAAATCCCAGGTGGGTCGATAGTCTTCGGTCGGGAGGATGATTCGGATGATTCGACCGTGGTTGCCAAACTCGGGGGCAGCGAATATCCAGCATCCTACCGCAATACTCACGCGGATCATCGAACCGCGGCTGGGCAGTCTGAACCGTTGTGCCACGCTCGAACAATACAGATCGTTGAGCCCGCGGCCCACGACCATTGACAGCCCACCCCTCAGGGCCCCGCAGACGGGGGGCTGTGATGAGCCATGACACTGGCGCGCCCAAGAAAACTTCATTCTTCGCTCCCCCCTTCGCTCTCCCCATCTGGACCGTTCAAGATCCTGGTCTGCATTGCTCTAGCTTCCGGATTGGACACCCGAAATGGATACGGACAAAGATCGCACGATGCCCAGCAACAAGGTCGCTGTTGGGCAGGCGAAATTCTGTCTCAGGTGGATCACGTCCGCGGCGGCACCAACATCGAGTCCAGTACAAAATTCGCCGGCCCAACGGGCTAGAGGCGTGCTAAGATTTCCGGTACCTGCGTACAGTGTTTCTACTTCGCCCGCGCGGAGCCGCCCCTGCGGGTCCCCGGCCGAAAAGTACCCCGGGCGATCCCCGGCCTGTTCGGGTCAGAGATCCTCTTTCTCCTGGGCGCCGCTCTCGAGGCCCTCCAGAGAGCCCCCAGAATGGCCAAGAGGCCCCCAAGAGGCTTCCTAGATAGAACAAGAGAGCTCCGACATGCCGCAAGATCGCACCAAGATGCCCAAGATTGCCCCAGGACGCCCAAAGAGGCTCCAAAGGCACTCCCAAGAGTGCTCCAAGACGTAAAGTTCCTTGATTGTCCTCAGGTTTGGGGCAGATTTGGGCGTTTCCCCCTGCTCGGTTCCTGACGCCTCCAGACGGCCCAAGAGGTTCCCCAGATCGAGCCAAGAGGGTCCAACAAGGCTTCAAGACAGCCCCAAGACGGCTCAAGAGGGCTCTGGGACCGCCCAAGACGACTCCAAGACGGCCCCAGAAGGCCCCAAGAATGCTCCAAGAGAGGCCCCAGAGGGAGAACACGAAACCACGTGTCGAGCCCTCGGCCACAAGGAGCTCCCAGGAGGGCCCCCAAACGCCCCAAGAGGCTCCAAAAGCACTCCCAAGAGTGCTCCAAAGGATAGAAATTCGCCGGCCCAACGGGCCAGAGGAGCGCTAAGTTCTCTGGAGTAACTGCGTACAGTATTTCTGCTTCGCGCGCACGGAGCCGCCCCTGGGGGTCCCCGGACGAAAAGTACCCCGGGCGGTCCCCGGCCAGCCGGGTCGGGTCGGGTGAGCGCCGCTCTCGAGGCCCTCCAGAAAGCCCCACGAAGGGCCAAGAGGCCCCCAAGAGGCCCCCAAGACAGAACAAGAGGGCTCCGAGATGCCGCAAGATCGCTCCAAGTTGCCCAAGATTGCCACCAGACGCCCCAAGGCTTCCAAAAGCACTCCCAAGAGCGCCCCAAGAGGTAAAATCAATTGATTTTCCTTTGCTTTTGGGCTTTGGGCGTTTCCCCCGTTTCGGCTTCCCGACGCCTCAAGACGCCCGAGGTCCCCAAGATCGCCCCACGAGAGCCTTAAGAGAGCCCCAAGACGGCCCAAGAGGGCTCCAGGACCACCCAATACGACTCCAAGACGGCCCAAGAAGGCCCCAAGAACGCCCCAAGAGAGGCCCCAGAGGGGGAACACGAAACAACATTTCGAGCCCTCTGCCATAAGCAAACCCCAGGATGTCCCCAGAGGTCCCTAAGAGGCCCCAACAGGCCCCCAACAGGCGGTCAGGAGGCCGCCAAGGGGCCCCCCAGAGCCCCAAAAAGGCTCCAGGTTAAGACGACCCCGAAAGCCTCGGAGAACTCCCAAGAGCTTCCTGTGCACTGCCTCCAGGTGCGCGATTGAATAAACTCATGCTGCTGTCGGTCTTCGTTTGGAGGCGGCCAGGGGGTCTGAGCTGGATGGGCACCGAGAAAATCTTTCAAGAAGGAGGGATAAAGGCAAATCCGCTCAAAATCGGTCCCCAAACCCCTCCCAGAATCCATTTGGTGCAGCGTTTCACCATGGATCCGCGTTGGACGGTCCAGGGGCACGGCCCCGGAGACCGAAAAGGGGGACAAAAAAAAAACTGTCTCGAACCCAAGACCTCGAACCTCGCCAGACCCTCAGCCAGGTCTAAGTCTTCGTCAGCATTCTTGTCCATGCGCATCCCAATCCTCCAGGTACGGGGCCCTGAACTGGAGGCCTCCCAAATGGGGTCAGAGTTGATGGGGCCGGGGGATCGCGCCGCATCCCCGATGTATCGCCGATGCATCGGCGATGCAACGGCGACGTCGGCGATGCACCGGTGACGTCGGGGTGGAGAGAGTCGGAAACGCATCGAGCCGCATCGCCGATGCACCAGCGATGCCGATGCACCAGCGATGCGGCGCGATCCTCCGACCCCAGCTGCTCGGACCCCATCTGGAAGGCCTGAAGATGAACCCCGTCGAGCCTTCCAGGGCCACAGGCTCGCCACCCAGCGCGTCTGCGCTGCCGCCCCGCTCCGGCCCCACATCGGCCGCGGCGGCGTACCGCGCCCCGCTCGCCCGCGCCACCAGCAGTGCGGCGGCGAGGGCGGCCAGCGGGGAGCTGGGCGCTCGCATCGGAGGGCGGCCTGCGGCGAGCCGCGCGCGCGGGGCCGCAGGGCGCGGGGGGTTGTGGACTGAACTTCGCAAGCAACGGCTCAAGGCACAGGCCTTGCGACAGAGCGGCGGCGGAGGAAGGAGGAGGCGGGGAAGGAGGGCGGCTGGAGTGAAGGGAAGGGGTTTGAGGAGCGGATAGACGGGGAGGGTAAGGGAAGCGGCATGGGGGGGACGAGGGGGGCGGGGGAACGCGGAGGGAGAGGGGCAGGTGGAGGGCGAGGGGAGATAGACGAGGCGGGCCAGGGCGAGGTGGAGGTAGAAATTCAGCGGGAGAAATAGAGGAAGAGGATGAGGGGCCATGGACGCGATTGAAGACTCATCTTTGAACTGAGCTCATTGCGGAAAGGTGAATATGTGGGTAAGTGTGAAACGCGTCGTGCTTGATGAAAAGTGCACGATGAAGAAACATGTGCTTGACACCCACGAAAGGTTCTCTGCTGGTCCCCTTGTGGGGTTACCAGGCTGCGCGGCCATAGATTTGGTTCTCGACAGCTTCTGTACATGCATGCAACTGTGGATTCACTAAAACATGCGTGCGAGCATCTGCAAATAGTTGGGACATCTAGTCATGGTGCGACTCTTCCACCAGGGAAGGAGTGAAAACGCTGTCTGATTGTTGGTTGATGGCGGCAAAAACACATAATAGCCCAGGATGCTCCCATGATGAACCTCGAAGCATGCGAGATGTCTCACGCGTTAGGATCGTGTGAGAGTATCTCCGAGACGCTCTAGATGAAAACAAGATGACTGAAGATCACATCCAAAATTGCCATCTGGCAACAAGGACGTTCTGGCATGGAAGACTGGAGAATTGCTCCGTACGCGCTGCCTGCCGCCTGTTTCTATGCCCGAGTGATCCCGAGATGCCCCAAGGTGGTTCCAAGGCAACCCCAAGAGGCCCCAAGAAGGCAGCGCGGCGCCTCCGTCTTGCGCCCGCATTCCCCCCCCCCTTTGTTGTCTTCGGCCGGTGTTCGGCCGACTGTTGCGCTGTTGAATGAAGAGAGGATGAGAGAAGGAAGGGGAGGAAGAGGGGGAGGAGGGGAGGAGGGGGGGAGCAGGGGAAGAGGAGGGGGAGGAGGAGGATGAGGAGGATGAGGAGGAGGGGAAGAGGGGGAGGAGGAGGAGGAGGAGGAGGAGGAGGAGGAGGAGGAGGAGGAAGAGGAGGAGGGAAAAACCTCCCACAGCATGCCCAAAAGAAAAAAGGAAAAACAGCAACAAACGAAACAATTGCTCGACAGCCCGCGGCCGCAAGCGACGTTCCTCGTCCAAATCTCGCGGCCTGCGGAAGCCCTCGGGGGCCTGCGGTCGAAGCCAGCCACACGGATGGAGCATGATAATGCGAGATACCCAAAACGCGCCAGGTCAGAAGGTAGTTACCCCTCGGACCGATGCAGCAGAAAACGTGACAAGCACGCCCCAATAACCGAAGCACGCAGGGGCCCCCATGCCTCCGAGGCTCATCCTTGAGACCGGCTTTGTTGACTGCAGAGGTCCGCGGACTGCCTGTTCCCTCTGAGCTCTGGAAGCTGTTCAGGGGGAGCGATAAGGGGGGGCCGGCTCAGTGGGGAAACATCGACCTGGAAACGGTGACACATCGCCGATAGATCGGCGACAGGCCCTCGATAGCGAAACCACAACACGGTGCCAGACGGGGAGGGGTGATAGGGCCCCAATCGGCGATCAATGGGCGACCCGGGGTCGATGCATCCCCCCCTGAGCCTGTCCCCCCCTTACCATTGTCCCTGAGCTATGGGGTCCCCCCGCAGAGCGGGCCACGTCATCGAGAGCGTCGGGTGGCCCAGGCCCCTGGGGCAGGGCACGCCGGCGGCGGCGTCGCTGTGGGCCACGGCGCGGAACTCCGGGGCGGCCATCGAGGCCCACGGGGGCGCGGCGCTGACCTCGGACCCCCCCCCCCCATCCCTGCCTCTGGTTCCTGTCCGCCCCTCGTCGTCCCATGTCCGCCATCCGTCCCGCATGGCCCACGATCGCCGTCGCCATTCGGGCACATGTCCGCTGCCCGTCGCCGCCGAAAGCCCCCGCCGGACGGCGTCAGGCGTCGCCAGTCGTCTTCGGGAGACCCTGGTCGCCGTCGGCAAAAGTCGGCACGCTGGGACAAGAGCCTCCCGCGGCCCGCCCGGCGAGGTGGCGCGCGCAGTGCTGCAACCGTCTTGGCCGCGCGGGGGCTGTCGAGGCGGTCGGTGCCACAAAACGGCCGACTGTCCGGATCGCGGGCAAGGACGGCCTGCTCCCAACACGACCTTGGCTCTCTGGATGCAGGCATGGGGCCTACGAGGACAAACCAAGAGGGGAAAAGGAGCCTGGGCGAGAGAATAAAAAGAATGCGCAATGCGTCTGGCAGGCACGCGGGCAATCAGGGCGTGGAAGCGGACGGCGGCTACTCGGCTTCACCTCGCCTGCCAATGGCCCCCTCCGCCCTCTGTCGGCCATTCCCCCGTTTTCCCTCGCCATCTTCCCCCTGCCCCTCCACCAGAAGCCTCCTTCATGGGGTCAGGCTAGATCGGCAATGCCTCGGCGCCTTTGGCGCGGAGAAAGTCTGGCCCCACATCGCACCGCATCGCCGATGCAATGGCGATGCGGCGCGATCCTCTGGCCCCATCAACTCCGACCCCGCTTGGGACGCATGGAGCCCCGCATCCCCGACCTCCCCTTTCTGCTACTACAGTCACAACTGATACCAGCGCGAGCGAGAAAAACTACCATCTATGCTCTGTCGCTCTAACCACATCTCGGAACGCGCAGAGACGAACGCGAAGCCAGCGCGCGGCGCGCCGCGCCACCCCCCCCGCCTCCGCTCCCGCCCACCCCCCCTGTGCAAAGCGGGATGCAAGCGCAGACTGCGCCGCCTGGCCCGCGAGCCAACTTGCCGCAACGTCGGGAGGGAAGGGGAGGGTCAGATAGGGGGAAGTCCACAATTGGCGGATTCACTCTCGTAGACTTGGTCGTTTCTTTCGCACGCCCCGGTAGTAAGGATGCTGCGATCAGGGTGCAAGGGCCTCGGACGCCCATGCCGCAGATTTTCGATCGGGGCTGGCCATCGAAAGTGGTTGAGGATGGACCGGAGATGACCGAAGAAGCAAGGATGCACGAGTACCATTGGGAAATCAACCATCCTGCCTCGCGCATCCCCAGCGCGGTGGGGCTCCAGGGCTGCGCCGGGAAGCTGCCAGGACCAGGGGGCCGTACAGGGCGCAAGGGGAACGGGCTTCTTCCTGTGCTCTCCTCCCCTGGAGCACCCCGTCACCCTCCTCTCCCCCACCCACCCATTCGGTCGCCTTCCCCCTGGCTACCGACGCGCACCTGCCCCACACGGCGCACTCTGTTCCTGCCTCCTGCTTCTTCTTCCTCCTCCTCCTCATCATCATCATCAGCATCATCAACATCATCATCAGCAGCATCATCATCAACATCATCATGAGCATCATCATCATCACCATCATCAGCAGCAGCATCACCACAACATCATAATCAGAATAACCATCATCATCAGCATCATCATCATCGTCATCATCATCAGCATCACCACCACCATCATCAGCAGCAGCATCATCAGCATCAGTATCATCGTCACCGTCATGATCATCATCATCAGCAGCAGCAGAATCAGCAGCAGAATCATGAGCAGCAGCAGCAGCACCCTCACCTTAGTCCTCATCATGAAGCATCAGCAGCAGCAGCATCAACATCAGCATCATCATCATCATCATCATCAACATCATCATCATCATCATCATCATCAGCATCATCATCATCGTCAACATCATCAGCATGATCATCACCACCGCCACAATCAGCACCCTCATCAGCATCATCACCACCACCATCATCATCAGCATCACCATCACCAACATCATCACCATCACCATAACCATCATCAACACCAACATCACAATCATCATCAGCAGCAGCATCATCAGCATCAGCATCATCATCATCACCATCGTCATCATCAGCATCATAATCTTCAACATCATCGTCGTTGTCGTCATCGTCATCATCCTCTTCATCGTCATCATCATCGTCGTCGTCATCGCCGGTGTCGTCGCCCTCGTCGTGGGCAGCAGCAGCAGCATTCTCATCAGCAGCAGAAGCAGCGGCAACAGCAGCATCGGCATCATCATCATCATCATCATCATCATCATCACCACCATGACCATCACCAGCACCATCACCATCATCACCACCACCACCAGCATCATCAGCATCTCCATCACCAGCATCATCATAATAATAGAAGTCATCATCATCACCAGCATCAGCATCATTATCATAATGGTCATCCTCATCATCATCATCATAAGAGGTATCGCCATCCTCATCACAATCACCAACATCAGCATCGCCATCGTAACATCGTCATCATCAGCATCATGAAGCTCATCGTCATCAGGGGCAGCAGCATCAACACCATCGCCATCATCGAATCATCATCGTCATCATCGAACCATCGCCATCATCATCATCATCATCATGAGCAGCAGCAGCACCATCATCACCATCACCGTCGTGGTACATCATCTTTGTCGCCGTCGGCGGCAGTAGCAGCACCATCCACATTAGCAGCAACGGCAGCAGCATCTGCATCATCATCACCACAACCACCATCACCATCACCACCATCAGCATAACCGTCATGATTATCATCAGCATCATCATGATCGCCATGACCACAACCACCACCATCACCACCACCAGCACAAGCACCATCACCATAATTCGTAGCGTCATCATCAAAATCACAATCATCATCGTCAGCATAATCGCGATCATCATCATTATCAGCATAGTCCCCATCAGCATCATCATCACCACCATCACCATCATTAAACATCGTCATCATTCTCACCATCGTCATCATCATCACCATAATGTTCATCATCATCGTCACCATAACCAGGATCGCCATGATCACCACCACCATTACCATCACCACCAGCATCATTATCAGCAACGTCGCCATGATCACCACCACCATCACAATCACAAACACCATCATCAACACCAGCACCATCACCATTACCATCATCATCACAAGAACCATCATCCCCGTCATCATCATAGCCATCACCATCATCATCATCATCATCATCATCATCATCATCATCATCATCATCATCACCACTCCGCGACTACAATGGGTGCGGTTTGCGAAGGGTGAGGTTTGCCTCCAGTCTTATCTGCCTCTCCCGCCCCCGGGAAACGGATGACACTGTCACTTCATGCGACGAATCACACGACACTGGCGCTCCTTCTAGCACAGTGGAGCACACATCGAGGATGACAGTGTCGCTCGAAACGGCGACAATTATGACATTGTCTCTCACAAAGGCCCGGAAAGGCCACCACAAAGCAACTCGCAAACCGCACCCCGGCGTAACAGCACAGATATTGTAGTCGCCGAACCACTGTCATCATCATCATCATCATCATCATCATCATCATCATCATCAGCAGCACCACCGGTACCATCACCATCACCAACACCATCACCATCACATCATCACCACCAGCACTACCCACATCATTGTCATCGCCCCCACTTTCATCACCACTACCACCATCAAAATCATCACCAATACCGGATCATCATCGCCATCACCATCGTCCTTTCCATCACCATCACCATCACCATTACCATGACCAGCACCAGCACCAGCACCATCACAATCACCGTCATCATCAGCAGCACCAGCACCATCACCGCCATCATCATCATCATCATCATCATCATCATCATCATCATCATCATCATCATCATCACAACATCATCGTGGTCATCATCATCATCATCATCAGTGTCACCAGCAGCACCACCAGCAGCATCATCGTCAACAGCATAAGTACCATCAACTTCACCAGCACAATCAACATCAATTTCAACGCCATCGTCGTCATGATCATCACCCTTCCCACTACCATCATCACCGACATCATCATCACCCTCATCATCATCGTCATGAGCACCACAGGCATGACCATCACAATCATCAGCAACACCATCGCCACAATCACCATTATCATCACCGGCACCACCACCGTCATCATCATCATCATCATCAGCATCAGCATCATCATCATCACCATCATCATCGTCATCATCGCCACCATCATCATCGTCATCATCACCACCACCATCATCGACATCACCAGCACTATCACCATCATCATCATGATCATCATCATCATCATCGTCATCGTCATCGTCGTCATCATCGTCACCATCGTCATCATCGTCACCATCGTCATCATCATCTGCACCACCACTCTGGCCATCATCGTCACCATCGTCATCATCGTCATCATCATATGCACCACCACTCTGACCAACATCACCATCAGCATCATCATCAGTACCATCGCCGTGACCAGCACAATTACCATCACTTCCACCATCTTCACTATCATCACCATCAGCTTCATGATCGTTGTCATCAGCATCATCATCATCACCATCGTCATCGCCCTCGTCATCATCACCACCACAACCATCATCATTATCATCGCCATCATGGTCCTCATTAGCATCATTAGTACCATGACTATCACCAGCACCACCACCATCACTTTCACCATCATCATCGTTAAATCCTTCAAATCAACAGCATTATCATCGTCAATCATCATCATCACCACTACAATCGTCCTCAACATCGTCATCATCATCACCACTACCACCATTACCAACATTACCAACATCACCATCATCATCAACACTACCACCATTACCAACGTCACCAGCAACATCGTCATGATCGCCACCAGCATCACCATCAACATCACGATCATCATCAGCAGCACCATCACAATCACCAGCACTATCTCCATCACCAGCACCATCACCATCATTATTATCATCATCGTCATCATTATCATCATCGTCAGCAAAGAGAGATAGGCAGACATGCTGAACTCTGCTGACAGGCCCACGGCCGCGGGGAAGCGCACAGTGAAATATCGAAAGCCGAAAACTACGGAAGCACTGCAAGCATTCGGCCCCCCCCTCCCCTCGCCTGGTACTAGACTTCGATGACAAAGATCATACCCTGACGACGGCATTTCCGAGGCCAGTGTCGGACGATACTCCGGAGCGAAAGGTTGCACCGAGAACCAGAGGGACTGGGCAGAGAGAAAAACACAGACACGCTGGACTCTGCTGACAGGCCCACGGCCACATAATCCCGAACGTACGGGGGGGGCACTCATCACTAATGCACACACAGAGCCGAAGAGGAGGAGTCAAGGAGTCAAATACAAGGCAGTTGACTGCATGCGAGTATTGACCAGAGATCGGGCCCACCTAAACGCTAGCGGTTTGGGATGCGGTTGTGCAACTACTGTCCAAACAGGACCTCCTGGGGAAAGACCCATCAAGTATGATTGATTCGGCTTGCCAGTCTTACTGCAACAGCTTCAAGCGCCCTGACAGCGACGAGCAAATGTCGACATGAACACGGGAACCGAAGAGGCCAGTTGGTTTCTTCCACGGGGCCCCATCCTAACAACAGCGCGTGACACCTGAGAAGAAATGGACCTGCCTGCGAGCATACTCAAGCGACGGAACGAGCCACAGCCTGGACGCTGCAGGGTTCTCTGCAGCGAACGGAACCCCGCATGCGTCTGCAGCGCGCCCAGAGACCCTCACACACACACGCACAAGACAATTTGCTAGAGAGATCCGAGCACAGCCTATCGGATGGGCGACGGCCGCCAGGCCCCATATCTCTGAGTCAGATCTGAGCCTGCTCGGGCACGAACTGGCCTGCCCCCGCGCTCTCGACGACCCCACGCCCCTGATGCTTGCCCAGGTCTCGCACAGGACGCCGAAATGCAGCCTCCACATGAGGCGCGCGCCCAGCCAGCAGCGCAGTTGGCGCGCGACCGCTGGGGCGGTAAGGCCCCGCTCTGGGCCCCCGGCGATGTCCGCCTCGATGCCCAACGAGCCCCCCTTGCGCAGCGCGTCCGCAAGGGTGCCCGCGCCAGAGAACACCTCCACGAAGACAGGCGGGGACAGGAACCTGCGCCTCCGCGGCCCTAGCAGCTTCATCATGGAGCGAAGCCAGCACGGCCGCGCGCAGGACGGCATGACCTAGGCGCCGCCACTGTTCGTGGACGCGGTCGGGCATGACGAGCCGGGCGACGGCCACGCCGGCCCTCAAGCGGCCGCACATCTCGACGTTGGCCAGCGACTGCAACTGCAGGGCCGGGCCCACCGACGGGCGCCAGCGCCGCTGCGCGCACAGCTGGGGCGCGGGAGAGGCCGCGCCCACGTTGACCGCAACCTGCCCGAAGGGGAAACAGATCTCCGCGGGTTTCAGGCAGCCGACG
Organism: Prorocentrum cordatum; assembly: GCA_963575745.1. Taxonomy (NCBI): domain Eukaryota; class Dinophyceae; order Prorocentrales; family Prorocentraceae; genus Prorocentrum; species Prorocentrum cordatum. The sequence continues at coordinate 796,651 of CAUYUJ010017471.1, read as the reverse complement.
AAGGCCTTCCCCGCATAAAAAGCCACCCGCAGCTGCCCCGCGACAACCACCCTTGCCGCGACGAGCACGACGACGCCCCTCGGGAACGGGAGCCCAGTGCGAGATGGCACCTGGCGGCGCCATCAAAGCATCACTGCCAGTGCGGCGGCAGCCCCAGACCGCCAAGCGCGAACTGCGTCATCGCGACCTTCAGCGCAGCCAGCACGTAGCCTCCCCGCTCGGGTATCCCGCCATCGGCGCACTGTTGATCCATCCACTGGGCCAGCAAATCGCCCGTCGTCGCCGTCCGCAGCTGCGCGGGCGATGTCGCCGGCCCCGCTGAGAGCTCGCCCCAGGACGAGGCACTCGTTCCTCGTGGCCTTCATTACCGAGAGGACACTCAGCACGAGGGCCGCAGCGCCCCGCGTGACGGCCGCCTCGGGGGCGCGAGCCGCTGCCCGCGCGGCCCGCCGAGAGGCTGCCTCGTCCGCCTTCGACCTGCGGCAGCGGCGGCCGCGCGGCCATGCCTGCGCACTGGGCAGGGCCCTCGCCTAAGCCGGGGACAACGGCCTTCCCGCGGGCGTCAGCTGAGCCGTCGGCCCCGGGCGGGCCGACGTCGGAGCAGGGCCGCGCCGCGGCCAGACTGGCGGCCGCGCCCCACTGGGGCGACGGGCCGATCCACAGGGCTTTCTTAAACGGCAGGTCAGCTGGGCTCGCCCCCGAGGAGGGCTAGCGCAGCGCCGCGGCGACGTTCCCAGCGACAGACAACGCGGCCCACTGGCGACAGACGCGGGCCATCCTCGGCCGCGAGGGCCAGTCCTTGGAGAGAGCCAAGACGGCCACGAGGCTGTCCGAGAGGGAATGGCACGCCCACGTGGGCTTGAGTCGCGGAGCACGTGCTGCAGGGCATGAACGAAGCCCCCCCCCAAAGCGGCGACGCGCCACCCCGCCCCCGGGCCCCGCTGAGCACGGCGGCCCACTCCCCCAGGACGACCTCCACATTCAAGGACCTGAAGGCACCGGTCTGATCGGGCCTCTTGCGAGGCCGCGAGGGGACCCGACTAATCGAGTTGTCGATGCCCAAGGCTTCCGACCTCGAGGTAACGGCGCCGCTTGAAATCACAATGCAGCCCACCACTTCCGAAGGGCTCGGCCGTTTCGACGACGGCTCAGACTGGCTCGGAGTGCCCAGGGGTTCCGAGGGCGACGCGCCGCTGAGGCTGGTGCTCACGAGAGGCCCCTAGAATCTGCGCCAAGAAGACGCGCGCAGACTCCTCGGCCCCACTCGGGGGCGCCCCCGCGCGCGACTTGGCCTGGCCACTCGGCGCGGAGGCCAGCGTGCGCCAGCAGCACCAGGCCCGCGGCCCACGCCAGCTCACGCCGCGCGCTGGGCCACCACGGAGACGAAGCGACACGTGGCGGAGAGGGCCGACAGGAGCGACCGCCCCACCTTGAGGAGGAACGCGCAGACACCGACGACCTGCCTCAGTTGCTGAGCCGACACCTGCGGCATGGCGAACACGGCCCACAAGGCCAGGGCGAGGCGCCAGGCCCGCGGCGGAGCTGGGGAGACGGCCCCGGGACGTCCCTCGAGCGCCCAGCCCGGCAGCTGCGCGTGGAGCGCGGTCGGCTCCTCCTCGTGAACGGGCAGCCCGCTCGCTCGCAGCTCCGCCACCACGGCGCCCGACATATGGTCGGCGACAGCGGGGCCCAGCGAGAGCGCGGCGAAGTTGTCGGCGATATCGAAGTGGCGCCCAGGCCCCAGGCCCGCGCAGGCCCGCCGATCCGCGAGCCCCGCGGCCGTCGGCAGCCCTGCGCGGTCCGCGGCTGACCCCGCCAGCACCGCGAACTGCGGCCACGCCTACCGAGGCCGCCTAGCCCCCGCGCCAACAGCCCGCCCCAGCCGCCAAGCGTCGGCGGGCGGGAGGGCGAAGCGCGGCCGCCAGACCAGGGGGAGCTCCGCATTGTAGGAGACGTCGGCGACGTCGGCGGAGGCCGCCCACATGTTGGCGCCCGCGGGCAGCTCCACCGCCGCCAGCGCCGCGCCCGGGGCGAGGCGGACGTCCGCCGGCGAGTCGAACCAGGTCGACGGGCCGAGCGTTCACGGCGAGCCGCTGCTCGCCGTTCTCCTTGGGCGCGCTGAAGAGGCCGACCTCGCCCGCCACGCCCGACGGGTCGCGGGCGAAGTCGATGGCCCCGGCGCCCAGCAGTCGCGCCGACATGGCCGCGAACCGCCCGAGGTCGCGCAGGGCCGGGACCGCGCAAGGCCTCTCGAAGCCACCATCCGGTTGCAACTGCTAAACTTCTGCCTTCGGCAAGACCTCCCACGACGTATCGCGATAGACGCGGTCGCAAACCTCGGCGCCCAGCAACAAGCCCAGCGCCGCGGGGCGTGGAAGCGAGAGCCGCGGAACGCCAGTCGCCGCTGCCCTGGTCGACAGCGAGCCGTCGAAGAACAGAGCGGCCTGGAGCTCCTGGAGGGCCGCCAAAGGCTCGAGGTCACCCGACAAAGGGGCCCGAAGCACTGCCGCCGGGCCGCGTCGGCCACGAGAAGGGCGCAGCCTCGGCCCAGGCCTCCGCTGAGACCGCCGAGCGACTCCACCGACTGCTCGACGAGCCACGGCAACGAGGCCGCCCGACGCACGCGCCCCGCACGCCGCGAAAGCACCCGCCTCCTGCCAGCCGGCCGGGGCCAGCAGCGGCCGGCACGGGCAGCAAAAAGACGCCCCGCCGCCGCTCCGCGCCAGCCACGCTGCGCCCGCCATTGGTCGACATCCTCGCCGCCGCAGGGCAGCGTCGAAGCGGGCCCAGATGTCGCGCCCCCCAGAGCGGCCGGGCCGCACGGCCCCCCCGGGCCACTGATCATCATGACTTCGCGCCTCCGGCAGTCGCCCCAGAGGCGGCCCTTCGACCCCCCCCCGCAGCTTGCGGGCGTTCTTCGTGGGCTGACTCACGCGCTCGAGCTCCCTGCCGACCACGTCCAAAAAGGCGGGGCGGGCCATGCTGCTCGGGCGGCCGGCGGGCCCTGTTCCCCCATGTAGGCGGCGATCTCCTCCTGAGGCAACCTCTGCTGACTCGAATCCTGCCCCCGCTGCTTCTCATCCCAGAAATGCTCGATAAGCTGCATCTTCCTCAGCAAACGCTCGACTCCGATACGGTTGGACACATTGGCCTCGCCCACCGTGGCGAGGTCCTCCAACGCGGCGCTGAGGGCGCGATGCTCGGCGACGCCGTAGTCGGAGATGGCGGGCCGCTCTCGCGCCTTCCAACTCTCGCGATGCCGCGCCGGCCCCCCCACCTGCAAGAGACAGCTCACACGCCAGGCAGCAGACCGCGGCACGAGCGAGAACTTGGGGTCGGGAACTCCATTGGCAGCCTCCGTGAACGACAGCCAGCTCGGTGGGCCGACTGCGCCAGGCTGACGCGCGAGGATCCGAGAGTCCGAGCCGCGCCAGCGCTGGATGGAGTCCGCCCGACGCCAGTCCTCGCGGAGGCAGGCCATAGCCGAGACCCCGCCGCCGAAGACCAGCACTGCCCGACGCCCCGCGCGCGATGCCAGTAGGACGCCCCGGACCGGCCCGACCTGCACCGCGGAACCGACAGCGAAGGAGCCCACGTCCTCAGCGAGCACCCAGCCCCAGCCCGCGGGAGCCTCCCCGCAAGTAAAAGCCCGCCCGCCATCGGCGCCAACATGTCCCAGGCGGGGGGGGCGCGCCAGGGTGGCACCGGGCGAACTCAGAGCCCGCGTCGGCCGCGGCGGCCGCCAACCAAGCGGCCTCGCGGGCTGCCGACGGCGCGCGGTTGAAGCGGCAGGTCGACTCCGCCGCGGCCCCCGGGGTGGGGGCCACCGCGCCGCCGAGAACATCGCCGCCGCGATGTCAGGCCCCGCCGCCAGCAGCCTCTCCGCGTGCACAGTGTCGTCTGGGGTGACAATGATCACATCGCCCGCGAGTGCCAATTGACCCGCAACCCCCATACGGTGGAAGAGCGGCACGCCGCCCACGCTGCACAAACCCCACGCCCAAGCTTCCGCCATGAACACCGTCCACGAGATGGGCAGCACGGGCCTCTCGGGCGGACGGCGCTTCGATGGAGGCGACGACGGGCGAGGGTTTCGTGACGGAGGCGCAGCGGAGCGGACCACGCATGCGCAGCAGCGCCAGTGCCAGGGCGGCCAGGGAGCCGATGAATGCCCCAGCCAGCGCCGCGACCGCGCAAGCGACCGACACGGCCCCTGCGGTCGCCCCGACTGTCGCCCCAGAGCACCGCGGGCAGGCCGGCTACGCGGGGCAGGGCGGCACGCGGGTGGCAGGGGAGCGCGAGACCCAGGCCTGCAGCGCGGGCACGCCCCAGCGGCCCACCAGGTTCAGAACGTTCCCCGGAAGGTCGAATTAGGCCACGCACCGCGGCCGCGCCCCGACTCTAGCTCGATAGCCGAAGGCTATGTAAGCAATGCAAGTAGACGGCCTCTCTCCCCCCCCCCCTCGTCTGGCATTACACTTCTGTAGAAAAGATCTTCTGCATCACGATCATCATCATCAGCACCATCATCATGAGCATCATGATCGTCAGCAGCAGTATCATCACCATCATTACAATCGCCATCATCATCATCATCAACAGCACCACCATCATCATCAGCAAAGCTAGCATCATCACCATCACCAACACCATCACCATCGCCGTCATCATCATCATCAGCCGCATCACCATCACCATCATCATCATAATCACCATCATCAAGATCGTCGTCGTCATCATGGTCATCATCATCGGAACCAACCGCATCATCATCACCAGCATTACCAGAACCAGCAGCATCATAATCATGACCCTGACTACTCTCTTTCCAGACCACTGCTTGCGGTGAACAGGTGAGCATCTTCAAACCAATTCTGCCCCAGCTTTTTGGGGGTGGGCGGGTTCTGGGTGAACCAAAAAGACTGCAGAGCGGAAAACGGATGACGAGGTCAGGTCATTTCCGTGGGGCACAAACATGACCCTGACTACTCTCTTTCCAGACCACTGCTTGCGGTGAACAGGTGAGCATCTTCAAACCAATTCTGCCCATATACAGAACCCCCGCATACAGCACTGGAGTGGCGAATTTATTCGACGAAATATTATAAGTTAGGTATTGCAGCAGGAAAACCCCCCGAGGCCCCAGGATTAGAAGGGGAAGGACAGGGAGGGAGGAAGAGAAGAGAAGGCAGGCCACAGTTCGTGCACACGCAAGAGGCTGAGGGACGAGGCGATAGCCTTGGCTAGCACGAGGCACAGCTTCTCGGGGTAAACCTGCTTCTGGCGTGTCAAGAATCCCCCATTGTCCCGTGGGCCCGTCCAACTGATAATGTGGTTTTCCCGAAAAGCTGCAAATGCCACGGCCCTTACATTTTGCACCTTCCAGAGCCGAACACTTAACGTTGAACAGGTTGAGACGAGTACGAGCTCTCCAAGGCGTGCCGAACGCGCAGTAATCAACAATATATGTCGTGCACTCGGGACGTCTCATCATGGCCGGCCGACGGTGGCCAAGCCACAAGTAGCTCTGGGAGGGGTTCTCCTCCCCACGCGGCAGGCCTCGCTGGATACACGCCTCTAGCAGCACGCCGGACCGATGAGCCAGCACGCTACCTTCGGCAACTGCCCGCTGATCACGCACATCCAGATTGGGAAGACCTGCAGGGTATTCAGGACTGCGCAGCCTATGAGGGAGTCGCGACCACTGTGGCGCCCGTCGGGCCATCGTGAACGATTGACATGGGGTACCTGACCACATTCCCACGACCAGCCCCGATCGAATCCATCCAAGAAGGGTGTTGAACGCATTATCATTCAGGAGGTCGTGGGACGGCCCGTGGCAGATATCGATGCAAACGACGGCGATATTCCGGTCCGCAAAAGCAGCCGCCAGCCCTCCTGCCCCCGAGAACAGGTCTAGAAAGATCCTGGGGCCGAGGGGCTGCGGCTGTGCAAGAGCTTGGCGCAGCGCTCGACGAAGGGCGTGAGGCCGCGGTCCACCAGCGACGCGATCTGACCCCTCACCGTCGCGGGGAGCTTGCCGAGCTGCAAGGACACCCGCGCGTGCTTGTCGTAGCGAGCGACGCTCCGAAAGCTGCGCCAGTGCCCCCTCTGCTGCACTTCGAGAAGCGACCGCGCTCGAACGAGACGATCGTGGCTGGCGCCCCCGTGCCGCAGCGCGTAGAGGCTCGGCTCGACGCAAGAGACCTGCACCTGCTGCACGGCCAGCGCGAAGGACCGGTACAACTGCCTCGAGCTGACGTCGAAGAGGCGCTCCCCGCGGGCGCGCCCCGCCTTCAGCGCCTGCAGCAGCGGGATGAGCGGGCGGTGGCGGTCCAAGTCGAGGAGCACGCTCAGGTCGAACTCCTGGGTCTTGGACGGCCGCCCCAGCTCTTCCACGCGAACGCAGAAGCCCCAGAACGCGCCCTGGCCGCGCGACGTCGTGGGCGGCACCAGCTGCCCCACCGTCAGGCTGAGGAGCTCCGAGGGGCGCATGTAGGTCTCGAACATGACGATGATGGCCAGGGCGCCCACCGGGCACTCGGGCAGCATCGCCCACGCCAAGGCCAGCACGACACCCCAGGGCAGTGGCGGGCGGCTGTGCCCCGGGTCCAGCTGGCGCCAGCCCAGCATGGCCGCATGCGCGTTGGGGAAGACCTGGCGCAGCGGGCCGCCCAACGTAGGCTGGGCCCACACCACGGCGGCCAGCAGCCGAGAGGCCAGCGCCCGCGACCACCCCTCGCCCCGCGCCCACTCCACGAAGTTGAGGAGCTGGAGGCCCCACTGCGGGCCCGACCAAGCGGGCAGCGGCCACTGATTCAGGTAGCCAGCCAGCTGCTCCAGCACGTCGCAGTAGCCCGCCTGCGTCGCCGGGCGGATCCGCTCCTGCTGGAGGCCGGTCAGCAGCGGGGCCAGCAGCAGCAGCCGCGCCCGCGTCGCCGCCCGGAGGCGCTCCAGGCGGCCCGAGCCCCGGCGGCCCCCAGGGCCAGAGGGGGTTGAGCGGGCAACCCGCCGTGCGCCACCAGGACGGATGGGCAGGCAAGCCCCAGGGGCGCTCGGCCCAGCGCGACCGCTGTTCCCGCGGCCGCGGCCCGTCAGCGCGCCGACAGAATGGCTGCTGGAGCAGCCCGGGCCCGCATCGCCCACGTCGTCGGAGTCGGACAGGGCCGCAAGCTGCAACTGCGCTGGAGGCAGGCAGGCGGTGCTGGACATGGACTGCCACTTTCGCTTGGCCCCCATGCCGAGGCTGATGAACTCGGCTCGCAGCGCCCAGGGCGTTGAGCTCCGAGGGGACCCATCGGTCGTGAAGCTGGAGCCCGACGGCGAGAGCTAGAGCAGACGAGAGCCGGCACTGAAAGTTCATGGCCGGCGTCGACGACCTGCCCTTCGCGTGAGCACAAATCACCGACATGTTATCGCCCAGAAGCAGCACACGGGTGTTATGAAGGCTACAATCACGAGCAAAATGTCGCACCGTCCAGGTCCTGGCCCGGGCCTCGAGATGGACCTGGGACCCCGGGACACCCCTCCAGCGGCCCGCGTAGGCCACAGTCCAGCTCCGCTCGACCAGGGCCGCCGGGACCTCAGCGAACGAGCGGGCCCGCCCGAGCCCCAGGATGTTGGCCTCCGAAGCCTCCGAGATCTCCAGCTCCTCCTGGTGGTCCAGAGCCCGGGACCGCGGCGCCTCTGAGCTACTGAGAAGACCCCGAAAGCGTGCTCGCTCACGAACACGGCCCACAGCGGCGACCTCACTAGTCTCCCAGCGCGTCGATCCAACTCCAAATCCCCAGCACGACGCGTCGTAGCCGAAGACTCGACTCGACCACGGGCGACGCATCGAGGCACGAGCCAGGGGCAGAAGAGCACGTATCCACCGAACTTCGCGATGAACAGATGGCCAGAGGGGCTGACGGCGAGTGTAACTCTCGTGGATGAACACATAGACCTTTTCCATGAGGCACAAGAGCTCCGGGGAAAGCGAAAACAGAGCCGTGACGTGGCCCGCGAAACGCTCCAGCTCCTGCCCTGTGATAGCAGGTCGAACCTCTAGAAGATAGTCGGCAGCCAGTTTCAACCTCCAGAACCGATTAGCTTTAGGACGCCACTCCCCAGACGAGCCCACCAGAGTAAAACCTATGAAGTCGTTGTCCCCCGCCTCCGAGGTCTCCAAGGTCGACGCGATCCCAAGGCCCGCGAGCTGAGACTGCATACTCTCGACGTCCGAGGTTGCAACCGACTTAGACTGGGCAATGGAAACGAAGTTGTCGATATAAAGTCCGCGAAGCGACCCAACGTCGCCAAGAGGCGGGAGCGGGACCTTATCAAGGAGCCACGGGGCCTCGGGGAAAACTTTATTGAGCAGATACTGGTTGGCGGCCTGTACAAGAGCCACGGCCCAATTCCAACCCATCGGCACCACACGAGCCCGCACGCGGGCCCAGCCCCGATTACGAGCCGCATCCGGGAGCGCGGCGACGAGGTCCGGGGACAGGTGCGCAATAGGCAGGGAGGGCAGGCCGAAAAAACACCTGTACTGTTCAGGAAGTGCGAACTGGTAATAGCAGACTTCGACATCGCCCCCGTGCAGCACGGGGATCACATGAGGCTCGCATTCGAGATGAGCGAGAGCCTCACCAGAGGGCAAAACCACACCAGGAGGCTCGCGGAACCGAAGGTTAGGCACACGAGTGTCCCAGATCAGGCGAAGAGCACCTGACTTTTTTCGAACAAAAAACAAACCACTTTCTTCGAGTACGTCATCGCTGACTTCCACAACGCCAGCGGCCCAGAGCTCAGAAACGAACTCTCCAAAAAGTTTGGGGTTATCCCGAAGGACGGGATCAAGGAAGAGGCTGCCATAAAAGCTGTCACGGCGAGCGGCAGCCTCCTCCTCAGAAAGTAAGATTGACCGATCTTCAAGCGCAGACTGCAGGGCGGGCGGCAGGCACTCACTCAGCGCAACTCGCCCAGAGAGCCCCGCGGGAAGCGACACGTTCCCTCGCTCGAAGTTCGCCCGAGCACCGACGGCCATCGCGTCATCCGCGTAGCCGGGCCGCGTACCCTGGAGCGCCTCCCACGCTCCCAGGGCGCCCCCGCAGTCAGGCGGGGGAGCGACGACTGATCCGCACTGCCGAGCATGGTGTCGAACGGCCGAGACCTGAGCTGAAGTCAAGGACGAGGGCGAGGCCGCCAGCGGCTCCGGGGCGCCCAGCTCGTTCAAGGCGCGGATGCCCTCGAACAGCCAGCCCTCCTGAGCACGTCGACGTCGAAGCCGCCGCCGCTGGCTCTGAGACAGGCCCAGCCCGCTGGCACCCCCAGCGCAGATCTCCGAGGCGGCCGCCAGGGAGATCGGCAGAACGTCGCGCTGCCTCATCTGCTGCGAAGCTGAAAGCGCCTCAGGGTGGCACCACCTGCCAGCCCTGAACCCCTCACGAAAGCCCTCGGGGAGGCGGGGCAGACCCCCCCGTGGCGGCACAAATCAGATGGAAGCAGGCCCTCAGGCCTTCTCCTTGGGACCTTTGGGCTTCTTCTTTGGATCAGCCGACGTCGGTCCCGTACCTTCTCCTTTGGCCAGCGCGGCCTCCTCACGCGCCTTGCGGCGCTCCTTCAGCACGGCGGCGCGGGCCGCCAGCTCCTTCGCCACGTAGTCCTCCAGCTCAGGCATGACGATGGCGCTGCTCCTCAGATTCTTCACGCCGAGGAACAGCGAGCGCTCGCTCAGCCAGTCGTCGCCGCCCGAGCCGCCCGTGTCCACCTCTCGCAGCAGATCCTTGCAGGCGCTCTCCCACATCTTATAACGCCGGCTCAGGAGCTCGAACGTCGCCAAGTTGCAGACCTGCATCTGATCGATCGTCATGCCGACCTCTAGGAGCTGGGACAACAGCAAGTGTTCGTCCACGCCGACGTCCGTCGCCGACAGCCCCATCACCGAGCGCCACCAGTAGTGCCGTTGCACCGGGCTGTGGTTGCCCTCGTAGATCCGCTCCGCCGTGTAGTACGTCGAGCGCGGACCCTCGATCTCCCAGCTCTTGCCGAAGTCAGCGGGCTTCATGTCCAGCAGCGCGCTCGCGAAGGAGCGGCGATAGCGCTGCTGTGCGTCCTGCCTGGCAGGCAGGATGCGGGAGTCGTCTCCGCTCCCTGCAGCGGGGCCCGATGGCAGCGTGCCCTCGAGCCATCCGCTCAGAACTGCGCCGTCCGTCAGCTTGAAGATACACCGATCGTTAGACTCGAACTCGACGGACCCCAGCGAGGCGGTGAGGGCATCACCAAGTCCCACACTGCCCCGAGCCTCCAGCGCGCACCACTTCGCGGCGGGCCCGGCACCCGCGCCCGCCGCGATCGGCACAGCCGCAGGGACCACAGCCCCGCCAGGACGCAGGCCCCGCGCGAGAGCCTCTCCCGTGTCCATGTAGTACTGTCTGTCCTGGCCGAACCGGTAGTGGTCGACCAGGTAGTGAGGAAGCACGCGCACCGTCGCGGGCGCCTGCCCGTTGGCCAGGAACCGCTTCAGGTCGTCGGCCTCAGCAAAGTCCTCCTCGAATATGTCCCAGTCCCGCGAGACGACGACCCACTTCGCGTCGCTGATGTGGCCTAGCAAGATCCGCTCATGCCATTCCACCGCTGCCCCGCCCGCGTCCTGATAGTAGCAGACGAGGACCCGATCGCCCGGCTTGGCCGACCCCTGGAGCCATGCTAGCGTCGCCATCTTCCTCGATGATGGACACGAGCGTGTCGCTCACAACCGGCGGCGTGCTCAAGCTGCGGCGTCCGAAGCTGCAGCCGATCAGCAGGCCAAGCGAGAAGGCGATGACCGAGAAGAACGCCAGCAGCCCGAGCAAGGCCGTGAGTCCGATCCCCGAGGCGGCCTCCGAGTGGCAGCGACAGTCGCACTGGCAGACGCACTGGTTCGAGCGCCCGACCAGCTCCGCCAGGAGACGGCACTCTCCGCTGACAGGCTCGGCGGCAAGCAGAGCCTCAGGCACCTCGCAGGTGCACTCGACTGGCGCGGGCCACAAGAGTGCACGTAGGAAGGCAAACGCTCGGAGTGCGGAGAAGCCGAAGAGGAAAGCTTCCATATGGTTCTGACTTGAACCAAAAAGACTGCAGAGCGGAAAACGGATGACGGGGTCAGGTCATTTCCGTGGGGCACAAACATAGTCAGCATGACCCCCATCCTCAACATCATCGCTATCATCATCGGCCTCATAAGTATCAACATAATCATCAGCATCACCATCTCCAGCAGCGTCATCAAAAGCACCATCATGATCACCGGCATCAGGATCTCCATCATCATCAGCCGCATCAGCATCACCATCATCGTAAACAGCAGCATCGGCATCATCATCATATTCATCCTCATCACCATCATCACCAGCATCAAAATCAGCATCATCATGATCAGCAGCAAAAGCATCATCATCAGCATCATCATCTTCAGCAGCAGCAGGGTCATCATCAGCATCAGCATCGGCCAAATCATTGTCAGCAGTACCATCACCATCATCATCCTCATAGACATCCTCATCATCGCAACAATCATCGCCAACATCATCAACGACACCAGCATCGCCGGCGTCATCATGATCACAAGCGGCAGCATCATCATCATCACGTAACCATTATCATCAGCACCATCAGCATCATCATGCTCATCATCAGCAGCACCGCCATCATCATCACAATCGACATCATAATAAACATTCGAAGAGTAAGAAGAACAAAACATCATCATCGTCATCAGCACCAGAGCCATAATCATCATCAACAGCAACACCACCACCAGCATCATCATCATCAGCAGCAGCGTCACCCACATCAGCAGCAGCATGATCAGCAGCATCGTCATCACAATCAGCAGCGTCGGCATCAGCATCATCAGCATCTGTTTCAGTATCACCGTCACCAGAATCAGCATTGCCAGCATCAGCAGCATCATCATCATCAGCAGCATCAGCATGAACATCGTCATGGTCAGCATCCACATCAGCACCAGCAGCATATTCATCATGACCGAGATCCTAAGAAACATTAGAAACATCAGCATCAGCATCATCCTCAGCAGCACCAGAATCACCATCAGCAACAGCATCAGCATCGTCATCAGCATCGTCAGCAACATCATCGGCATCATCAGCATTACCATCATCATCGCCAGCACCACCAGCATCATCATCATGAGCAGCAGCAGCATCATCCTCAACTTCATCACCATCATATTCAGCAGCATCCGTATCATCCTCCGCAGCCTCATCACCATCATTATTGGCATTGTCATCATCGTCAGCATCATCATCGCCATCATCAAAACTAGCATCATCACCAACACCCTTGTCATAATCAGCATCAGCATCATCACCAGCATGAGCATCCGCATCATCATCACCAGCACCAGCATCGTCACCACCATCAGCAGCATCAGCATCAGCATCATCAGCATTGTGTTTATGATGCGTTTTAGCACAATGGCAAAAAGGGGCCCTGGAGGTCAAAAGGCAGCAAGTGGCGCATATACACACGTGACACATGCACTATCTCACACACGTGAAACTTTGCCACGAGCTAGCCGGCAGACCGCGAAGTACCGCTGGTCTCCGTAAACCTCTAAGGGCAGTGACAGGAGTATCCCAAGGTTGGGATCACTCAAGTAAAATCATTCAGGGCGTCAGTTCACTTACTTCCCCGCTGGGATATTGTTCATTCTGGCCCTCGCTAATTGCTGTTTGGCCTTCTCCAAGGTAGATTCCGGGTCTAGAGTCACATCATACGAACTTGCACGTGAGATCTTAACAAAAAATGATGGCATACTCTTCGTAAGAGAATGAACAGCCATAACACTTGCGTCAATCCACCGGATCTTATCACAAAACGTGCAATGATGCAAGATATATACTTATTCCGTTCCGTTCGTCAAAATATACTGCCTTAAACTGTACAATTCGATACTCGAGCGCTTATCTTTTGTCTTACCCATAGTGAGTGCCATGAGATGCCAAGCACACCACGCGCATCTGCGATGGCGGCACGAATGCGCACACCAGATTCTACACCCCATTAACAAGCCAGGGTCTCTGCTTGTAGTGTAGCTTTACACTCGCTTGATAACCATACTAGATATACATATAGGGCGAACATTGTCGCTGCTCCCCTCGACGAACCCAGGCCCAGCGAGTCCATTGAACCTAGCCCTCTGTGATCTGAGAGGCTCAATCCTGCCCTGGACTACATCGTCTTCACCTGCCCAGCTGGCATCAGTAACAATGAGAACTATCATATCATGATTCCACTGAACAGCTCCACCTTTGAACACTAACCCGCAATCAGCGGATTGGGCTGCCCCCCCCAATGCGCGGATGGCTTCCAAGAGATGAAATACCTCAGCAAGGCACACTGCAGTCTGCAGTCCGCTCACACGGTACAATAGCTCAGGTCTACACGCGCGCGTGAGAAATGACCAAGCACCTGCGACCGATGTAAGCTGTGTTATTTCGCCCTCATTACAGCTCCTCGTAAGGAGGCTGCCCCAAAGATAGGATACAGCCTCGATGTTCTCAATATTGTCCGCGGCCGAGATAGCAACCGTGAAATGTTCATCTTGAACAACATCTCAACTCGAATAACGGAAAGTGTCCGACTTGATCTCGCAAATATCAAACTCCGCTAACACCGAAGCGACGATCTTCTGACTTCCGTCATCTGCGGCCCACAATATGCCATCCACATGCGTGCCCAACATACACGTGGTCTCGTTATTGTCATTGTGGATACTGAACAAAGCAGGCATGATACGATTCTCCATCAGACCATACGCTCTAAACCTGCTGCGAATTTTCCCCCACTAACCTCGCCCTGCGCCGCGCGTGCCGAAGACGGGCATGCGCGCGATCAGTGCTCCACCATCCGGTGCTCCTTCGAGTCCGTCGGAAAGTGGCTCGGGCAGCATGAGACGCTCCAGTTCTTGCCCCTGGAAACACGCAGTTGCAGCATCGGCACATTTGAAAACCGTCTTTGCACCGGCAGCCCACGACACTATCAACCTTGCCTTTTCGCGTTCGCATATTGGTGAAACCGTGCGGGTACCCAACGACTCTCCCAGATCTCCACGCACGACAAGTCTGCTCTTGTACTGCGGCGCAACTGGAACTCACCCAGTCTACGGAGATGCTCAGGCTCATCAATTTCAATCCATTGTGTCAGCACCATGCGATATCCTTCGTCAGGAAGACTTTGCAGTTCCACGGGATCAATAGGCACGGCGGCGTTGAACTTCCGCAAGTTTCCCAATTCGCCTTGCCTTGCGAGTCTTAAACAACTTTCAACGACCTCAGATTCTCGATGGCACACCAGATTCTTTGCACGCTTGAGCTTCTTCTTGGAAGGGAGCTTGTTTACGGCGCGTTCATTAAGGAATCCGACAAGCGATTCATGTGACTGAACTGCTAGTGTAGCTTCTCTACTTGCTAAGAGATCCATGCCCGGCCCTGATATTCCGGCTCTGCGCGTGGCCTCGAATAGCGGGTTCGCTGGTTCGGAAGCTGGTGCCGAGACAGAATCAGAAACCCTACCCGTACTACCATCGGCATTCTCGACTCTGCGGCGCATCACCTCGTCACGACTCTGCATACCGTGCGGGGCGTCGTCTAGTAACGACCTCTGGAGAGGCGTTCGAGTCACCTGTGACGATCTCGACGCGGGCGGCGCGGAACGAACATTCCGTCTTCCAGTTCATCTTCTTCCATTTGGCGAATTGCTTCCTCTATTACCTCGGGGTCTTCGGGGATCCCCGGCAGCCCGTCCGTTACCACAGGAGGAGGCTCTTCTGCAGGGTACTCCTGCACTCGTGATTATGGCAGATCGCGGCGCTCGTCCACGAACGATTGCCGTTGCCCGACTGGAGCTGCACACCTCAACACCACCATCATGATGCTTAGAGAGATGTTGGTAAGCCAATGCTTCCGCCGCTGTACGCGGTCGTAGCCTGTCGATCGCCTCGCAGACTTGAACATCCTCTGTGATAACCCATGCGTTTTTTACCATCGAATCCAACGATGCGAGAACCAGTTCTCCACTTAGCGGCAACCTCGCCGTCAGTCGGCTTTTTTGACGAAAACGTACTACATCACCTACCTGGCACTCACCAACTAGTGGCGCTGCCTTTCGGAGAGCGGCTCTTGCCGCCCCACTCCCGACGTCGCGTTCTGCGACTGCTTTTCTGGCAGACGCCCCGATCGCAGCCTGGCGAGAGAACTCGTCGGCTCCGTCCTCTACAACATTCGCAAGCACTCCTAAGTCGAAGGCTCCCTCGTCGTCGATTGAATCCCTGGGACAAGAAGCATCTTCCCGAGTACCCACTGAGCAGGCGCAAATCCACCGACTGGTGACATCTCATTCTTCGCGTTGTCGACTTCCGACGCGGCAGAGATGACTTCATCGAGACCGGCAACGTCTTTGCCGTGCACCACTTCTTGAATAGACTCTTCAAGACTCCACCGCGTCTCTCGGCGCGGCCTATCTGCGCGGGAGATTCGACTCCGGCGTCGCGGAGATCGATCCCACGAATCTTAAACCATTGCAGAAACACTCCTCTGTTGCGCAGCCCACGGTCCAACGCCACCCTGGGCCCACCTGCCCACGACCACCAGTCTTGCTGAAGTGCAGTGAGACATGCCCTCGAAGATGGCGCGCCACCTCCCTGTCTGACAAAGACCACGCGCTGGAATGCTGCACCCTGGCACTCCCCGTTTGAAAAAGTGTAACATTATCCACTGTTGTCCTTTACCTCTAGACAGTTGATGCCGATTTCGGGATGAAAGCAGAACTTCTTAGGCAAGACAACCTTGTGAGTCTGAGCTAACGGCTTGTAATGTTCACGCGGCTCACATCGATAATTCTTGGCGGCTTCAATGTAATCCGATGACATCCTGGAGATTCTCAACAGCCGTACAAGAACACGTTTAGGCACATGACCAAACTGCCTGTAAAGTCCCCCGATGGCGATCCTTGCGCGGAGAGGGATGTTCAGCCAAGTTTCCCTTCTCTCCCCTCCGAAATTCGGCGCTCTCCAGGTAGGTCGATTTGTTCCCGAATATATTGTTCCTCATTCCGCAGGCGTTCCTTCGGCGCAGTAGAGACGTCGTCATCACCGATGATCGCGCCCATATCGCCTCGAACTCTCTCTGCGGCATCAGCAAGGAAAGCTGCAAGCGCGAGTCGATCCAGTCCAACTTTCTGACCTAACTCTCCGACGGATTCAAGGATTTTCTGACTCGCGATGTCAGCGACTGGCTCGAGGCACGCTTTCAGCGCACTTGCAACCTCAAGGTTTGAGCAACCAGGCCCATAACCAAGCGCAACGGTTACGGGACCAATATCTTGAGCCAAACCAGAGAAACAATCACTCATCAATGTGCGCATCGATGATGATGTGAAGGCGACAATGAGATCAGGATTGCGCTCGACGACGTCCTTCGCCACCGACAGCTCCCTATGTGAACGCACCACCGTGTCGCTCGAGACTGGGCAGGCGAAAGTGACGCCGATGACGTAGAGCAGCGCCCTGGCCAGGTTGGCCCCCACTCGCCCGCGAAGCGGATCGGCGTTACCGATCACTTTCTCGACGATCTCCTTGTCGGCAGCAGACATGCCCGGCGCAGACAGATCGGCAACATACGCAGATAGAAGCTCATCTCGCACACTGATGTCACGCAGCCCAGAGCAATAGTTGGCACGGCTCCTAGCACTCATGGCCGTCATCTCATGCTGATCCAGTTGCAACGGCGCGCACACATACGATGTTCCGTCGACGCGAGTCCTCGGAGGCTGCACAAAGTTTGCTGCTCGATCGAACTCCTCAGCATCCACAGAAGCACTCGTGTCCACACGATCTTCTATGCACTTCCAAGACTGGGTGCCCCTGGAGCGACCCATAGAACTCTTCTTCCCAGAAGACCATGCTGGCGGGAACTTGATCTGTGCGTTGCACGGGCAAACTTGCCATTCACGCGCACAAATCTCCCAGCGCCCTTCTCTTCCCCGCGGCCCTTCGACCCCTCCGATGGGAAGCAACGAGGATAGATGCACGTGATGAAGGTCCTCTTCTTGCAGTGCTCGAAAAGCGAGTCCAACTGAGCAGCGCCGACTGCAATCGGCTCGAAATCCACGACTGGGTCTCCGGCCCGATCACCATCCATCTTGCCCAGGCCCCTCTCGACAGGAGAAGTCGGGGATCCTGAACGAGACGCGCGAGTCTTGCTCGATTCGTCGTCGCTGCTGGCGTCGGCAATACCCGCCGGAGGCGGTGGCCGCGGCGGCAGCGGCCCCGCCCTGCTCGGCGGCCCCAACGGCGGAGGCGGCAGAGGAGCTTCGCGGATATGTGCAGGAAGCGGCCCATCCGACTGCCGCGGCGCGAGGACAGCGGCCTCGCGCTCAGGTGGCGGCATCATAGGAGGCATCCCAGGTGGGCGAACGAGCGTGCCCGGAGGTACAGGCTCGCCAGATGGCAGACCCGTTAACTTGCCGGCGCTGCCCACCCGATCCTTCTTCCTCGGTGCGTTTTCGTCATCCTGCGGAACGTGCACCTGACGTGAAGAGGGCGAAGGGGCGGCGGGCGGCGGCGAAGCAGCAGCTGCGAAAGTACCACCAGCAGGCTCGGGTAACACACCGGTTTCTGCATACTCACACACAAATATGCTGGCGGCCTCTTGTCCTCGCGGCTGATCTTCAAACATAATTGCACCTCGCGCCCAACATTTTGCTTCATCATGGCCTCGAAAACTGATTCCGGGCAGTCAGCGCCGAAACGTTCTCGCCAGAGCGTTCTGATGCGTGCACGGATGACCGTAGCAACGTCCTCATCGTCTACTCCGTCAACCACGCTCGAAGGCTCCGAGGCGCGAGACCTCTTCTCCCTTCTTTGCCAGCTCAGCCCCGTCACGCGGTCTGCGTTTTGAAGAAGGCTCAGGAAGTGGGGGCGGCGGCGCGCTGAGGTTCTCAAAGGACGCAATTAAACAACAAAGCCATCTTGTCAGCCACGGGAGTCGCCATCTCGCGGGCCCACTCGGAAAGGCGGCAGCAATCGTCACACTCTCCGTTGCAAGTTCTCTTGGACCACTCACGTCTACTCAGGCTTGCAGAACTGCATCCAGCGTCGCACTGCTTAAGAACTGTTTGACAACAGAGCTGACAGCAACAGAGCGATGTCGACCTGAACGACTTATTGCAACGATGCGCGCAGACTGCGAAGCTGTGCTCTTCGCCTAAGATCTACCCACGTACCCCGCGAGGTCAGCAAAATGCTCATTGCCAACTAAAATGTGACAGATCTTCGGATGATGACCGACATGGCGAGTGTGAGTCGGGTCGTTCAGAGTCCTGGGACCCACCAAAACATACCGATCAAAGTTCTCCATCCTCTCGTCTGCAGCAGCGTCGACGATGACCTTGCCCTCGCGACCCTTGGTAGTCATCTCATGACTGGAGCGACGACGACTGCGGATGTACTCCGTCAGCATCGTCGACCCCGAGCACTTCGGGATGTTCTCGAACATGGCGGCGACCCGCGCGCCCTCGTCGTCACTGGAGTGATCGACGGCGGCAGGCATACACGCGATCCTGTCGTCACTGGTGCGATCGGCGACAGCAGGCGGCGCGGCGCGGCCGGCGGGGGCCGCGCAGCACGGCTGGTCGCAGGCTGCCTTGTACGAAATGTGCAGCGGACGAATGGAATCCGCAACGCGCTCTGAGTCAAACTGATCAAGGCGAATGATAAGAAGACCTGAAATTAGCACAACAACAGATTCCTACAAGGCCTTCCTAACTCAGGGTGGCGAGACCATGGGCAGGATCCTTCACGAGACAATCCGGAAGAGACAACAACAGAGGATAACGATCCGAATCTTTCAACTGATGCGACTCGAAACACCCACTCACGGCACAACGAGAAGCACCGATGCGAAACGGAGCTCTTCTTACCTGGCGTCTCAATCCCTCCTTATCTTCTTATACCGCTGCACGTCTTACGCTGCCTGTGATACCACGTTGGACAGAAACCCAATCTCTCGGATATATCCCCCGCGTTAAGAGCCCAAGCTTTACCGTGACAACAAGAATCACAACCCTCGTCTAAAGTCGCCCAAACACCGTCGCCTGTGAAGACGTCAATCGTGCGAAGCGTGGAAAGAACCGAAACCTCGGTCGAAGCGTTCTGCGTTGGAGCTACAAAAACGACAAGACTATGATCAGTGACCTCTGTGACACAGTCACGAAGCAAGGAAGTTAGTTCACCTGTACTAATATCACCCGTATATTCACAAATCGACACAGCGCGTTGAGTGAATACCTTTAGCGCAACCTTAAGCTCTGAGGAGGTGATACGGCGATCAGTATCGATAACCTTCTCAATTGCGTATGCTTGGATGTCGCTGGAGCGCTCAACTTTCTTACGGTTGCGTTCTTGCCTTCTGCGGGTGCCCTGCGCTGCCCGTCGACATACGCCAGGCAACGACAAAGACACGCACGAACAACATCTGGAGCACTGCCCCTATTGCCCACGAGATCGCGCGGACACTCGCCCAGGGAGCGAAGTGCCACGTACCTCTCCTTTTTCGCCTTGCGCCCACAATGTTTACAGGTGCGAACAATGGAACGGGCAGTAGAACCGACTCCCGAGAGATTAGTACAACGCCGAGCGCACGGACGAGGCAACGGGGGATCTGGGGGCCCCCTGCCCAGGCCAGAAGAAGAACTCGAGGAGAACACAACTTTCTTACTTCAATCGTTTGATTCCGAAGCTGTCACAAACTGTCCGTTTCCCTAACGGCCCATCCCGAGAACAGAAGCAGATCCTCACTTGGTCTCTTCACCCTGCGACCGATCCACGTGATCTGGGGTGTCTCTGAGAACGCGACCATAACTGAGCCCTGCGCGCTGACCCGAAGCAAACACAGCATCCTGACCAGGGCCAGAGATAGGATCCGAAACATACCACCACCACCACCACCCCAACCCGCCATCAGAAACACAAGCCACCGAGCGGGAATCGGCCGAGCGAACAGCCATGAACCCAAGAGTACCCCCCCGGCCTCTGCAGTGGTCTGAAGACTCTTCCCCTGAAGCTTGGGAAGTCCCTGAACCAAAATGGCTTCGGTCATTCGGGGCCCCCTTGACCAGGGGCGGGCAGACCGGGGCTGGGGCCCCGCATTTTGCACTTGTTCCGGGCGCGCAAGCCCCGTCGCCCAAGGGCCCTCTCGCGCGCCCAGGCCGGGCGTTCAACGCGATTCCCACACCGCCCCCGATATCCCACAGGGGCGGCTCGTGGCTGGACGAACCCACGCGCCGCAGAAACAAAAACTGCAGTGCAGACAAACACATCTGCATTGCAGATTTTCAAATGTCCCGCAAAAGCGCTGCGTAACCAAAAATTGCAGCGCAGAGCGAATCCTGCAACGCAGAAAAATCTACATCGGAAAGGTCATGCGGCCGCAGCGCGGCTCACCGAGACCCGACGCGGTTCGCTGCGCGCGGCTTGCGAGAAGCTCGCTTGCTCCGTTACGCGGCCGAAAAAGCTGCCGCGGCAAGGCGGATCCGCTCCGGGGGCCTCATTAAAGGGCACGAGAAGAAAGTTCGGCTGCACGTGAGAGAGACCCTGGGCAAGAGTGACCTCCGGCGCGCGGCTATTCAGGGGGCGCGAGGGGGCCAACACACAAGCGCGCAAGACGCCGCTATCGCAGCGAGCGCGGCGATCGGGGGGCCCCAGCGAGCGCGCACCAAAGGTCACTCCGGCGAAGGGCCACTCGCACGCCTAATCGAAAAGCCCACCCCGGGCCAGCCAGCCCCGGGCCTGCGCCCCCGCGAGTCATTCCCAGACAACTCACACAGACATGACTCGCAACGCGATTGTTCTGCCGGCTACACTGCCCGTCGCAATCCCCCCCCCTCGCGCGCGCACGCCTTGCGACGCACGACGCGAGAAGAGAAAAAGGAGCAGAAACGAAAAACACAAGGACCCATCCTCATCGACTCCACCTTGCCCCCAATGACGCGATAAGGGTTTGGCGACGAGGCCGCAACGGAACTGATGGATGCGAACTCCCGTTCGTCATCGCCCTGGCGCAACTGGACCTGGCTTTCGCCGACGTCACCAGCGTGCGCTGCCATTGCCGTCTTGGGCTCGCCCGCGCACTCAGGGCCCCCCGACCAGTGGCCTGTTTGGTCGCGGGTCTTGCACCTCGAGCGTTTCTTGATCTCCCGGGGCCGCTTCCTGCGATCTCCCAGGGAAGGGCCCCCCTTGCCGCCTCCCTCGGGCGAACAGGGCGCTCTCTCCTTCGCCCTCACTCACCCCCTCGGTGCCGGGGTTCGCGACCAGGCCATCTTGGATCGCATCAGAGGCTTCTTCCTCCGCGCACCCGGCCCCAGCCATCTCGTCGACCACCTCGAAGTCGAGCTCGCTGCTTTTCTGAGCGGGGGCCCAGCGAGCATGCGATTCTCCGTCGCCACAGGTGCGTTCATCAACGCAGTCGCCCCGGGCCGCGTCGCCCAAGCCGCGCCCTGGCGCATAGCCGGACGCGCAGCACCCGCAGGGGCGCAGCTCCTCAGGGCAGTGCTCCTCCTGCTCGGAATACCCGTCATTGGCAGTATAGAGGGCGCGCTGCGGCCTGGAGAAGCGCACCATGCCCTTGCCCTTGCCCTTGCTCCTGCTATGGTAGCTGGGTCTGGGCTGAGTCCACGTCGAATTGGGTCATCTAACAGACTCACCCCTGCCCTTTTCTGGCGGATGTGTATGCAACCGTGCTGGAGGATCAAGACGCCCATGATTTTGTGGAAGGACGTCACATCCCCTGTGAATGTCAACACCATCAGATTCTCCGAAGGCGAGAGGCCTGCATGGTCCAAAAGGAGGGAGCCAAACATATCGTCACTCATCAAGACCTTAGGATTTAACTTGGAGACAAGTTTACACCAACGCTTCCTTCGGGAGGTGCACGAGACCATCGACTCACCGTTCTGCCGAGACAGTGGTCCACATGGTGCCTGCCCCACCTGGAACAGGATCTTCGCTTCCTGCGCCTCTATGGAGAAGAATGAAATGCGAATCGCCAGCACCAGCTGATCGATCCCATTCGGAGTCAGAAGCACGTCCTCGCCGATATCCATGGTAAAATCGAATGCGTCACCTCCGAGGCCTTCTGATACAACCTTGTCGACAGCTGCGGTGACCACGCGCTGCCGTGGCACACCCGTCCCTTGACCCACTGAAGCCAAGGCGGCACTCATGCGCACGTCAGTGCGGAATTCCCACTCGTGGAAGTTGTTCACCGTTCCGTCGTAGATGTAGGAGCCAGTCTTCGTCTCAGACCGCGTCAGCGCGTCGGCGCTTGACCAATAGCGAAAGGAAGAAAGTGCCATAGTGCAAGGCACAGTCCCCTAGCGAGGGAGACTGCCAGTACGGAAAGTAAAGAGATGTAGTGCGACACTCTCTGATGAGACGTGCGCGCAGTGGTACGATACTGGGATCGTGTGGCAGCTCCGCTACCAGTGTGATTGTGGTGCGTTTTAGCACAATGACAAAAAAGGGCCTCTAGAGGTCAAACGGCAGCGAGTGGCGCATATACTCGTCAGCATCAGCATCATCATCAGCATCATCCGAATCCACATCGTTATTACAATCATCATCATCATCATCATCATCATCATCATCATCATCATCATCATCATCATCTCATCATCATCATCATCATCATCATCATCAACATCATCATCATCACCATCACCATCGGCATCACAAGAAGCATCATTATAATTACCATCGCCATCATCATCACCACCAGCACCATCAGCATCATATCATCATCCTCATCATCATCGTCGTCGTCATCGTCATCATCATGAGTAGCATCAGCATCGTCATCAGCATCTTCGTTACCAGCATCGGCAGTACCATCGGCACCATCATCATCATCATCATCATCATCAGAATCATCATCGTCGTCATCATCAGTAGCATCACCGGTAGCATCACCAGCATCATCGGCACCATCATCAGCATCATCAGCATCATCGTCAGCATCATCAGTATCATCGGCACCATCATCAGTACCATTACCAGCATCATCATCATCGTCGTCATCATCATTATCATAATCATCATCATGAGCATCTTCTTCTTCTTCTTCATCATCATCATCATCATCATCATCGTCATCCGAATGAACAGCATCAGCATCAGCATCAGCATCGTCGTGGTGATAATCAGCAGCATCAGCATCAGCATGAGCATCACCATCGTATTCATCATCAGCATCAGCATCACCATGGTTCATCATCACCATCATCATCATCGTCATCATCCTCGACAGCATCATCATCATCATCATCGTCGTCATAATCAGCAGCATTATGATCATCGTCATCATCAGCATCAGCATCGTCGTCATCATCATCATCAACATCATCATCATCAGTATCATCATCATCATTGTCATCATCATCGTCATCACAATCAGCAGCATCAGCATCATCATCATCATCATCAGCATCAGCATCACCATCATAATCAGCAGCATCAGCATCACCAGCATCATCATCATCACCACCATCATCATCATTGTCATCGTCATCATTACCATCATCATTTATCATAATCATCATCATCATCATCAGCATCATCATCATCATCATCATCATCGCCATCATAATCAGCAGCATCATCATCATCATCGTAATCATAATCATGAGACCGATGCCTTTTTACATTGCCACATCAATTTGAGAGGTGCATTTGCAGGCTTGTGCGAGATAATTGGACTCTTGCAAAGATACAGGCGAGCACAAGCCACTGAGGCTTGTGCGAGATAATTGGACTCTTGCAAAGATACAGGCGAGCACAAGCCACTGAGACTTCACACTCGGGAGGGAAGGGAGGGAGACTAGAACCAAAAAGGCTATACTACAGAGCAATATAGAATGCGGACTCAACTGGGAGCAAGCTCTGGAGATGAGACCGATGCCTTTTTACATTGCCACATCAATTTGAGAGGTGCATTTGCAGGCTTGTGCGAGATAATTGGACTCTTGCAAAGATACAGGCGAGCACAAGCCACTGAGACTTCACACTCCAAAACCCCAGATGCAAGCGCAGCCGTGCTCTCGACAGTGCAACTAAAGAGCTGGGGCGACGATATTGGCCAGCAGTGAGCACAGCTCGAGAGGATACGGCTGCGCCATGGCTGTGCGCCAAACTCCTTTGGCGTCTTTCCCCTCCAGTATCGCGTGCGAGAGGCCAGAGCACGAGCATACAGACTTGGAGGGTCGGCACCGCGGCAAGGCAAGCGGTGGCCAGTTCACAAAAAGGATTTTGGTGGCCTTCTTCCAAGGCATCCCAAATTGGCAAAAGTCTGTTACCTGCATGTTGGCCGTTGGCAGGAGCGAAAGCGACCTGACTTCTTTGGTGAGCCAGACCCGGCTTGTGGCTGGATTCTCCAAGGCACAAGGGCAGCCACACTCCGCTGCCAGTCTAAAAATTCTCGCCATCTGCTTCAAAAGTAAATTATGCAAACGCACTTTGCCCGCATCACCGGGCGAGAGATCAGGCAGCCCGCACAGGTGGGCATCATCATCTCTAAGCGGACCTGGCCCTCGCCCGTCCCAGCGCCTGGCTCTAGACCATGTCTGACAAGGAAGTCCAAACCAGACGAAACAGATGGCACGGTCCACGATCTCTTTCTCCAGCTTGCGTAAAGACTCAGTCCTCAAAAAATCTGCCGCCTCGCCTTGCTCGATGTCCCAGGCCTCTGCTGGGACACCGGCGCAGGCGAGAGCTTGCGAGAGCCTCCCACAGCCCGAGAAAACCTCGACGGCCCGGCATCCCTGGACGAGGCGGCGGCCCGTGGGAACAAAGAGGTGTGGAATGCGTCCTTCAACTTGTCTAAAGCCAGGGCACCTTTCTTGTTCGTGTCGTCCGAGACCTTTGCTTGTTGCTGGAGGAGGCGCCCGTGGGCTTCGTACCGCCTCACCGTGCGATCGGAGAGCCACCGACCCCGCGCCTTGACGCTTGCCAACGAACGTCTCTTGAACAGGATGTCGTGACTGGGGCCGGAGTGCCTCATGTGGTAAGCGGTGATCTTGAGCTTCTCCAGTCCGATCTTCTTGGCCGCCCCCAACATAGCCTGGCCGAGGAGCGGGTACTTGAAATCGAAGAACAGCCTGTCTGGTTGCCCCTTCCTGAGTCCTGCCAGCAAGTCTCCCAGCCATGGGAGGTCGGCGGAGTCCAGCACCAGACTCTCCTCGAAGAGGTTGACCTTGGAGGGGTGCTGATCCAGCTCCTCGTGCATATGCAGGCTCCACAGGGCCGACGCAGAAGTACGCGGCGGGGAGACCAGGGCCTTCTCCTTCAACCTCATGGCCTCCCCCGGCCGCAGGTATGCGACCCACATCGTGACCAGCGCCAGAGCCATGAGAGGGGACCCCATGTGTATCATCTCGAGCCACAGCAAGCCGAGCAGGTGCAGCGGGATCGGCGGCCTGGTCCTGCCCGGCTCGAGCCTCCTCCAGCCCCGGAGGGCCTTGCGGGCCCGCGGGAGCACATTCCTCCCGGCCTTCGAGTAGTCGGGGTAGAAATACATGTACGCCGCCAGCACCTTGGATCCCTCCGAGACGTCGTGCCCCGTCGACCACATGTGGTTGATGTAGTCTGTGAGCACGAGGTCGGGCTGCCTCTCCAGCTTGATCGACAGCCGGTTCTGAGCGATCCACTCCTGGAAATCCGAGTGGCGCTGTTCGTAGTCCTTGTACGTCTTGGTGCTCACCGAACTGGACTCGAGGAAGGTGTCCCGCCCCTCCACGGCCTTGGCGCGGGCGCTGCCCACCAGCGAAGCGCGGGAGGCCGCCCGGGCCTCTCTCGTGGCGTCCCCAGAGGCGAGCGTCGTCCTCTTCGTCCAGCTCCAGCCACTCCGCGAGCGAGACGGTGGCTCCTGCGCCGGGCGGAGGGTCCGCTGCACAGGCCGAACGCCGGCGCGGCTCCCAGAGGCGGGAGCCCTCGTCGGCATGGTTGCTCTCTGAGGGGATCCAGCGGTACACGTAGCGCGACCCCGAAGCCACTGAAAAGGCTGCGGTCTTACGGCATGACTTGTTGAGAGAAAAAGACGACGACCTGCCCTTCTCCATGGCCAGCACAGTCCCCAGATTGTCCCCAAGTAAGAGGTGTCGCCTTCGAAAACCATAGAGGCCCCTCGTAGTATGGCGAACCCCAGAGGCCATGCCGACACCCTCAAGCACGGAGATGGGGCCATCACGACCACGAAACCTTGAGGCATACTGTAGCTTCCAGTCTTCCTTGTCGAGGTATCTCGGGTCGATCTCGGCGAAATCGGGGTTCGGCTCGTACGTCGAAAAAGCTTTCGGCTCGACGATGGTCTTTACGGTGTTGACGTCACTGAAAGGGTCGCCGAAGGCAGGCAGGGCAGCATCGCGAGGCGCAGTCGCAGATGGCAGACGACTCCGATACCTCCACTTCTCCCGGACAGACCCGTACTCCTTGATGACCTCCTGAGGCCAACGCGTAGCAGCAACGGCAAACCCCGACAGGCACGCATCGGTAGCAAGGACCCTCTCCGACCACTCCAGGCATAGATCCGACATGGTGACCTGGATGAGATAAGATATCTGACGAGCCTCGTGAGCGGCCTCCGTCCAGAGACGTCCTGGGGCGGCCCCCAACTTAGCAGCGAAGTCATACATGCGCCTAAATACCGAGAGGCCCGGGCGGAAGATGAGAAAGGCGGCGATGCAGTGACCGATGAACCGACTCAGCGCCAAACCTGTAATCCGAGGCCGTCGCGCCAGAGCTCGGGCAGCGGCGGCAATTCGCTCCCTGCGCATCGGATCGACCCAGACCTTCATAGCGCCCCCGTCGATATAGTAACCCAGAGCGGTGAACTGCCTAACAGGACCGAAGACCTCGTGAACGACAAAGCCTGACTTGACGAGCTGGACGATGACGGCATCCCGAGTCTCCCTCGCCAGTTTGGGGCACGTCGCAAGAACCATTAAGTTATCACAATACACATTCAGAACCGGCAGATCCGAGCGCCATTCAGGAACAGGGGCCCCCTCCTCCATGAGTCTCGAGGGCGCCCAGGGCAGAGCTAGACAGATCTGATGTATGTGGACACGCTGCGCCAGCCACATCGCCCAAGTCCAGCCCATCGGCACGGAGCGAAGACGAGGTCTGACCTCCAAAAGGCCATGGAGTGCCCCGCCCAAAGCAGCGGGGACACCCCACTCGAGCAACAGAGCGCCTGGCACAGGCGGCAGCGCAAAGAAAGGTCGTAGATCAGGCGGCATGGCGAGCCAAAAGAAATAGTCCGCGATGTCGGAGCCAGCACCCCACATGCCGTGCTCCTGCAGCTCCGTCGGGATCTGCAAACCTGCGAACGCCGAGCCACTCGCCATGCGGATCTTGGGCGGACTGCGCCAGCGGATGTTGGCCACCCGGCAGTCCCACACGAGCCGTTGCTTGCCCGACTTCTTGCGTACGAAGAACGGGTAGACGGTCTCGAAAGCGTCCGTCCCGAAATCCACAAGGTTGGACTCGAAAAGGTCACGGACGAACTGGTAGTATAGCATCCTGTCCCTCTTGAGCCTCACGTCCATGTAGGGCTCGATATGTGCCCGCTGGTCCAAGATGGCTCCCATCTCGACTGGCGAGCGGAGCATCGCGGTGGTGAAGCCGTCGACTACGCCTCTGCCGGAGTCGTCGATGACGTCCGTAAGCCACGGAGGAGAGGCCCCCGCAGCTGGCATCGAGACCCGGCCTCGATCATACGGCTCCACGCTGCAACTGGAATCCCCCCCAGCATAGGAGAACTCCGATCCACAAAGCGCCTGTAGGGCTTCGCGGTCTTTGTACAATGATGTGCAAGTAGGCCTTGCCGCCAAAGTAGACAAAACTTGGCCGTGGGCAGCACGATGGGCAGCCGTAGGCCTGAAGGAAGAGATGGCGGCCGGAGAAGCTAAAACGTTGAGCGTCTCAACGACCCCGTTGGCGAGTAATTGCCTCGAACGCCTCCTCGTCATACGCTTGAAGACGGTGGCAGAAAGCCCGGGATCAGGGCGCTCATCAACCTCGACAGCTGGCAGAGGAAACAAATCACGTTGACGACTCGCCTCCACATACCGATCAAAATCTGCCGAAGCTCGGTCCTCTGGCACAGCCCCGCGGGTGGACCAGGCCCGCGCGCCAGAAGGCAGCATGGTCATCCGCCCCCCTCCCCGTCGGCCGGGGCGAGCCCTGCTTTGCCTCCTCTGCCTCCACCGCCCTTGCCTCCTTTGCCTCCGCCTCCTCGTCCACGTCGCTCCTCAGCAGCCTTGCGCGACTCCTTGAGGATGGCAGCCTCGTCCCTGAACTTGGTTGCCACATGGGCCGCCAGCTCGGGCGCCACTGATGCAGAGGCGGTGGCTGGCCCCCAACCCATGAAGTGGTCCGCACCCGAGAAGTCCGGCGCGGACGCCGAGTGCGCGTAAGCCGACTTGATGAGCTGGAGTCTCCTGATGACAAGCTCCATGGACTTCAAGGCCGGCACATTCAACTGATCGTGGCACACCGCAGCTGCCAGCACCTGCGACAGCACGAAATGCTCGTGGATGGCCCGATCGCCCTCGTGCAGCCTGGCCTTGCGGAGCCAAGCTTCATGGGCAGCCTGGGGCGTTGGTCCGTTCTCTGCCACGTGGCGACAGAACCAGGAAGCTGTACGCGGGCCCTGCAGGTCAAGTCCCCCTGCGGGCAAAGTATCATCCTGCCGTTGCACCCCCTCGCTGAATGTGACCCTGCGGGCCCCGCTCGAGTCGAACTGCACTGGCTGCACTCGTAGGTCATCATAAGTGAAGCGGTACACCTCGGGGCGAGTCAACTGCCGCAGCGCGACGTAGCCTCCTTTCCATGGCATAATGGCCCTGTCGTCCGCAGAGATGGTGTCGACCGTCAACTCCACCTCGGTGCCCTTGGCCAAATCCTCGGCGTCCTCAGCAGCTACCCACACGAGGTCCGCACGGGGGGCCGGCACGGCGATGCCCGCCGCCTGGACCCCCTGCCCGGGGAGCCGGGGGTCGGCCAGCCCCTGGGGCGGCGGCGGCCCCGCACGAGGCACCAGGTCTTGTCCCCCGACTCGGCGTACGCGTGGTATCTCGACAGGAGCTGCCAGACCGAGGGCCAGCGCAGCGTCGAGGACCTGCTGGCGCAAGTCATCCACTGTCGGCACGTCCCTGAAGCGATAGATGGGCGCTCCCTGCAGCGCGGGCGGGGTATCCCCAAGACCAGTAGCTCCTCGGATCCTCTCGACGTCATCGGAGGCGGGCGAGCAATCCTCGATGTACGCATCACCGTCAGGGGTCAGCATATAGTAGTGCCCCGCCTCAGTGGGATGGACTGCCAAAACGATCCTCTCATGCCACAGGTCGGGCCCATCCACATTGTACTTGACCAGCAGCACATCACCTAGCCTCGCCATGGCGACGAGCCTTGATCAGCGCGAGCTGCTTCTGAGCAAGATCCTGAAGAGTTCCTCCGGCCTCTGCCGGCTGAGTAGCCTGGGCCGATGTCCCCGCCTGAGGGGTACGCCTCCTGGAAAATAGCCACGTGGGCATTGCTACCAAAGCACCACAGAGCCAGCCCGCTCCGAAGAGGGTGAGTCCCGCGAGCAGGTACGCAAGGTGCCCGATGACGCCCTTGCCCTCCGACGAGCACTCCACGTGGATCGGAGGGACGTTTACCTCGGGACAACGCAGCTCAACCTGCGTCGGTGGCGGCGCTGGACAGGAAAGATTGACCACCGTATCGTGCCGCGCGCAGACCGCGGCGGAGATGGCAGACTGGAGAGATAGATCGACCAGTCGGGGCAAGAAGGTGGAAAGCGGCTCCCACATGCAGGGAGAAAAGACTAGAACCAAAAAGGCTATACTACAGAGCAATATAGAATGCGGACTCAACTGGGAGCAAGCTCTGGAGAGCAGCATCAGCATCAGCATCAGCATCAGCATCATCATCAGCATCAGCATCATCATCATCATCATCATCATCATCATCATCATCATCATCATCATCATCATCATCATCATCATCATCACCACCGGCCGGCCCCTCGGCACTGGCTCCCTCCCGTTTGTCCCCAGCCGCCCCCCACCGGTAGGCACGCCATCACCGCCGCCTGGCAGGAGACGGCGGTCACGACGCGCCCGCTCAGCTCCTCGGCGGCGGCGGCGAGGCGCCCCAGGGCGCCCGCGAGGCACGTCGGCCGCGCGCCCGCGCCTGGCTGGGGTCGCCGCAGGCGTGCCGGCCGCAGCGGCGGCGGCGGCGGCGGCGAAGACGACGACGACGCCGACGCCGACGCCGAGACTCCTCGCCTCCCAGACGGGCTTCGGCTGGCACAGGCCGAAGCCGGTGAATCTAACCGAACCGAATCGAATCGGAATCGCTGCCCCAGTGGGCGAATCGAATCGCATCGTATCGGATCATAGGCGGCCCTGCTCTCTGTCGAAAGCACAAATGGTTTATGTGGAAGTGCGGACTTCGAACAGCGCTGCGACCCCCCTCCGAAATCCCCTGGCGACAGGTCAACCTGCTGCCGCGGCCGCGGCTCCGAGGATGTCGCGGGTCAGAGTCAATACAGTCAGAGCGGCTTTCGGGACCTGCCAGCAGCAGAGCGATACAGTCGTGCTAATACCGTAAGGATCGGCAAACAAGCAACGAAGTCCCTTATTTGTCCCAAAAACGCCTGGGTGCACCAAGAGCGCAGGAGAAACGACCATGGCAGGACCTGGGGATCAGCGGGCCCCGTCCGAACAAGAATTGTTTTTTGCTTCAACGCCTTCACTGTATGTTACCCCAGGCGCCGAGGTGAAACACTCCTTCCTGGTCCAGCGCCGACAGGCTCAGCAGCGGCACTCGGCAAGAACGACCTCAGCCAAACCGGCGTGCTGGATCTGCCAGCTGAAGAGCCACGTGCCGACGCACAGGCACGAGCAAAGCATACCGTCCAGGCCCCGGCCCCGAAGCCACGGTTTTACAATCGCACTCGGCCACAACGGGGGCAATCCCACCAGCCCTCTCGGCGCAGGTGGTTTGGCGAGTTTGCTCGGCTAGCTCTCTTCTTCCCTCTACCTCTACCCCTACGCCCCTCATCCTGGGTCTGGGCGGAAAGCTTCGCGAGGGGGTAGAGCGTCCAAGATTGCCCAAGCCATAGGCAGCCGAACATGGTCTGCAAGACGGCCCAAGATCGCCCAGGATGGCCCCCAACATGGTTTCAAAATGCTCCTAGAGACCCCAAGATCGCTTCAGGACTACTCCATGTGGCCAGGAAGCGTCGCAAGGAGATCCCGAAGAGCCCCAAAAAATGATCAAGATTGACTGAATGTGTCGCCTTTTCGCATCCAATGGGCCTCTGAAGCCTCAACATGGTCCCAAGATCATTGCAAGAGAGGCCCACAAGAGGTCGAATACAGCCCCTAGAGCGACCAAGAGAGACCCAAGAGCTTCCCAAAAAATAAGGCTCCAAAAAATCGCAATTCGGGCCCTGACGGAACAAGGCTGATCATGGACCCCACCTTTTCTTTGATCGATGCCCTTGAACATGGCCCCAAGAGGGCCCCCCTGAGAGGGACCCAAGAGGGCTCCGAAAGTCCGAAGGGCTCCAAGAGGGCTCCATGAGGCTTCAGAGACGTTCCCGAGAAGCTGTCAAACCCAAACATCCGAGAAGGCCTTCACGGTTGACTCCTGACGTCGTCCTCCTCCTCCTCCTCCTCCTCCTCCTCCTCGTCCTCCTCCTCCTCGTCCTCCTCCTCCTCCTCCTCCTCCTCCTCCTCCTCCTCCTCCTCCTCCTCCTCCCTCAAGCAATATCGGCACGAGCGCATTTTGCATCGTACCGAGGCCTCTCACTTCCGCGCAGTGCTTGAGGGGCAGCGGGTTTCTCACTCTTCCAGTTTTGTAAGCAGTCCCGCTGGCGAAGAGAGGTTCGTCCAGCAGCAGCCATGGCACGTGCGTGGTCAACTTGCAAGCGTTGCAACACGTGCGAGTACAATAATGTGAAATCCGAGCTGAAGTGCCGCAAGTGCAACGCCCCCGTGAAGCTGCATAAGGCACGCAAGCTCAAGGACCAGCAGATGGACGACCAGCAGCCCAGCCTCCAAGGGGCGATGAAGGGCAACCTCACGGTCTCCAGTCTGCTGGCACAGGCTAGCAAGATCGAGCAGGACCCCGTGAAGAAGAGGGAACTGCAGGAGCAGGCGCGCCAGGCGGAGCAGTCGGCCAAGTCGACGGCGGTCCCGCCGCTCGAGCGCCCAGCAGAGGCAGTGAAGCGGGCGGAGGGCGCCTGGCGGGATGCATCGCTTGGGTATGAGCAGTCCGCCGCCCGCGTGAAGAGGCGCCGCGGGAACTTGGACCGCGCCCTCGCCAAGGAGGCGGAGAACTTGCGGGCGCTCGCGGCCGCCGAGATCGGCAAGCGGGCAGCGGCCACGGCGCTGGCGAAGGAGCTCGGCATCAACACGAGCGGCAGCGGCAGCGTCAACGGCGGCGGCCCCGCCAAGGCGGAGTTCGTGGACCTCTCGTGGGACACGGAGTTCTTCGCCAGCCTCGACGACGTTGAGTGCGAGCAGGCGGAGAAGGACGCCCTCAGGAAGTTCGAGGCCGACCTCACCGCCACCAAGTCGGATCTGGCGTCGAAGTCGGCCGACATCGCCTCCTCGAAGGCGAAGAGCAGCGAGATGAAGCAGGCCATCCACGAGCGCATCCAGAAGAAGCGCAAGACGGAGGCCATGAAGGACGGCAGCGGTCAGACGCCAGCCGCCGCCTCGGCAGCCGCAGGGGGCCCCCCAGCGGGCACAGCAGCCTCGGCTGCCACGCCGACGGCGGAGGCAGGCGCGGCGGGCCCGTCCGAGGAGGCAGTGCAGGCCGAGATGCAGCGCATCAAGCAGGCGAGAGAGGCCGCTGAGGAGGCCGCGGCGCGCATGCAGGAGCAGGCGCCCGCGGCGGCAGCGGCGGCCGCGTCGGCATGAGTGCCAGCTCCCGCCGAGGGTTCGACGGCACCTTCGGCCTTGTCAGGGAGTCGGCCGTCGGCACCAGACGGAGCTCAGGATGCCACCGCAGGTGCCCTACCTCATGAAGCAGATCACGACGCCGACGGCGTCATCACCATGTTCTTCAGCAATGCCACCTGTCTCGGGCCCAAGTCTTGGGGCCACATCGGGTGCAAAGAATTCTTAGACAAGTACGACCTCGTAGGGATGGTCGAGATTCACGCGGGATGCCACTCCAGGGCGCAGTGGCCGAGGAAGTCTCGATCAATGAGGTGGAAGTACTTGGACAACGCAGCTCGCAGCACTGGACGGGGCAGTTCAGCAGCAGGGGCGGCCAAGGCGAACGAAAGAGGGGAGGTCCTTCTCGCGCCAGGCCATCGCAACGTTCACAGGCTGTACGGCAAGACGTCTGAGGCCGCCGCGTTCTGCGCCGACGGGTCCAGTTCTTTCGACGGGTTTCTCCCCGCCGTGGCTCGCACGCAAGGTTATAGTACCCTAATTATCCTTTTTTATGCGCACCCATCGCTCGGATTCACGGGCGCCAATGCGCAGAGGTATGCGCGTCTCGGCGCGCTCTTGCAGTCAGCGCAGCCCCCTTGGATCGCGCTGGGGGACTTTAACCAGGATGTCTCGGCTTTTAGGCGCTCTGCCTTCGTGAAAAGGGTGCACGGGCACATCCGCCAGGCCGATATTGAACACACCTGCGTCGGGAGTGCAGGTAGCTCACACATCGATTTCCTGATGGCGCCCGAGAGCGGGCTCCCATACATTCACAGTTTGTCAGCCAGAACGGACGTCCCATGGAGCCCGCACTGTGCGCTCGAGCTTAGGCTGCACGGCGCGGGCGGGCAGCTCCTCACTCGTTCCCTCATCTCCGCCCCTCGTTTGCCTCAGGCCCATCGGCCCTCGACTTGCCACACAGAGGGATCTAAGGCCAGCAAGGCTCGCGCTCAACAAAAGGAGCGGGCGCAGCAATCACAGGGGCGTCTACGCAGCGAGTGCGACAATCTTTTTTCCGATTTACTCGCCAGGGACAAGTCCGAGGGCTCCGAGACTTTCGTTTCCCAGGGGTCCGAAATGTCTGACCCACCTGGCCTCGAGGTCGGTTTTTCTGCTGGGGACTGCCCCGAGTGGGAGCGCGACCCTGGGGGGCTCGAAGAGTGGGAAGAAGAGGACCCCTGGGCTTCGGAGTCGCGCTTTCACCCTGTCAGCGTTCTTGCGGAGACCAACAGCGTCAGTCTCGCGAGCTCCGAGTCAAGCAAAAGCAGCTCTGAATTGGGGCCCGCTTCGAGAGTGGGTGACGCTGGAGTGGGGTCGGGGGATCAGCAGTCCACTTCAGCCGAGCCGCCAGGGGAGGGGGGCCCCAGCACGGCTGGGAGTCAGGATAATCTCACCTGCTCCGCTGCTGCTGCCGATGCCGTCCTCCCCCCTTTCGCTCTCCCACCCTCTCTGTGGGCGTCGCACTCGGCTCAAGCCGTTTGGCACTCGCAGTCGCTCTCAGACGCCTGGCGGCCAGCGCAAGATTCCATTGCTTTCGCCGCAGGCCGCCAACACATACTACCAGTCAGCAGCTGCTTTGCCCGCTGGATCAGCATCGCGGAGTCGGCTATATCTGAGCACCACGGGCTTTCACCTCCCCTTCGCTCGCGAGGGACAGGGGTGGACGTCGCAGTTGTTCCAGTGAAGCAGGCGTTACACATACGTCAGCAACCGCTACGCGACGGAGTAGCGGCCTGGTGGGCGAGAGCCCACACCATCGCGAAGCAAGCAGTGAGGCATCGTCGGCGGCGAAACGGTGCCCTTCAACTTCAATCACTCAGCGCCGCGGCGCAGAGGCTGGCAGATCAACCTGTGGACGGCGCAGGGGCTACATTCGCGGGAGGATCGTCCTGGTCGTGGAAAGGAGTGCTGCGTGGGCTCAAGGGCGGGCCTCTCCGAGCTTTCCATCGAGGAGCTCGAGGCACTGGAGGAGGTCACCTTTCGCTCGGCGCGACGAGCTCAGAACAAGGCAGCCTCGGGTTCGCTGAGGAGTTTTCAGAATTGGATCTCCGACTCTGCCGGCGCAGTTCCTCGGTCGATCAAAGACCCCATGCCCGAGCAGGACGAGCTCCACGTGGACGGGTGCAGCCTCGCCCACCCCGTGGACATCATAGACGGGAAGGTGCAGCGGCGGCACTCGTTGTGGCAGTCCAGCGGCGCCTCCTACGAGGACATCCTTCAGGCGTGCGAGCTCATCCGCCAGCACGCCCAGGTCGAGCAGCAGGAGCCGCTCACCGTGCTGGACCTCAGGCGGGCTCTCGCCCGGATGAAGGCGAGAGCAGGCATGGGCGTGGACAGGCTCTCGCCCACGGATTTCGCCCGCCTGCCCGACGAGGGCCTCCGCGAGCTCTGCGACCTCTACCGCGTGGTCGAAGAGGGCCCGACGTGGCCGTGGCAGGTCACGTGCGTGCTGGGCCGCCTGCTCGGCAAGAAGTCAGGCGGCGACAGGTGCATAGGGCTGCTGCCCATGTTCTGTCGCGCATGGTCGATGGCCAGGGAGGACCTCGTTCGCGACTGGGTCACCGACCAGGACGACTACTGGGACGCTGCCATCGCTGGCAACAGCGCCCTGAGGGAGGCGTTCGTCAGGGCGCTCGGGGATGAGGCGCAGTCGGCGATGCACCTGCCCCACGCGCAGGCCTTGCTGGACGTCGAGGCCTTCTACGACGGGATCGAGATGGCCGCGCTGGCCTCCTGCGCCCTCAAGAAGGGCTTCCCGCCCACGGTTCTGTTCTTAGAAGGGCAGATGTTCCTAGCACCGCGGCTGCTGGCTCAGCTAGATGCGGTGTCTTTACCGTTCCAGGCGCCCAAGTCCGTGATCCAGGGGCCGAGGAACGGCACCAGGTTCGCCAAGTGCCTCACGGCGTTCGTGTGCAAGAAGCTCTCGGTCGCGCACCCGACGATGTCAGAGCGCACCTGGGTGGACGACCTGTCGGAGCGCGTCGTGGGGTCCAGGATGCACGCGCGGAGCGAGCTGACCAAGGCTGCGCTCAGCACCGTGCGCGAGTTTCAGAAGCTCAAGTTGAAGATCGCCTCCAAGAGCGCGACCACTTGTGCTCATCATGCAGACGCGGTGTACATCACCAAGCAGCTCAAGCTCAAGGGCGCGGAGGTGAAGGCCGCCATGCAGGCCCCGTACCTCGGCGTCGACGTCGGCAGCGGGCGCAGGTTGGCCAGGGATACTGCGCGGAAGCGAGTGGTCAAGACAGGCAGCTCTCACGGCCGCCTGCGCCGATTCGCTCGCGCCGCGCGGCGCTGGGGAGCCACCGCCCAGATCCAGCGAGCTGGCCCGCAGGCGGCGGCGGCCTACGGGCACCAGATCCACGGGTGCTTCGGCAGCGTCATGCTCACGCACCGTCGACGCCTCGGGGCAGCGGCAGGTTCCAGCAAGCGTGGGAGGCGTTTAACGACCCTCCTCGCTTTGCGGCTCCCTGGGGCCGACCCTGGGACAGCCCTCCCGAGGCTATGTTTACAGCGGTGGTTTGAGGCTTGGCTCGGACGATCGGATATTCGACGTTCCATCATCAAAGTTTGGCCCCAAGCGTACCAGACCCTCCGGGACATCCCCGAAGGGCAACGGAGCAGGCACGTGAGGGGCCCGATGTCGTCGGTCATGCTCTACCTGATGCAGGCGGGATGGACAGCGGACTCAGCTACAGCGTGGCAGGTACCGAATGACAGGACGGGGGACACTCACACGTGGCATTTCCACGATGAGGCGTTCGTCGGCCTGGACCAGGCGCAGCCGCTGCTAGATGAGCTCGAGGCCACCCTCAGTGCTCAACTATGGAGCGAGGCAGCTCAGCAGCATTGCGGGGCAGGGCTCGAGTACGGCGCCGACCTCCTGAGCTACAGGCAGTACATCTCAGCGCTGCAGCAAGCTCATCGGGGACGACAGCTATCCGAGCTCATGGTCACGGTTGCTACAGGAGGTTTCTGGACGCAGCATAGGAAGTACGACGAGAAGCTCGCCGACAGCGGCCTCTGCCTCCGTTGCCAGGAGGCTACAGATACTCCAGTGCACAGGTGCTGGACCTGCAGCAAAAATAGAGACTCGCCCGCCTTTGCCCTGTCAGATGAGCTGGTCCCAGAAGCTCTAGCTGAGCAGGACACGTTTCCTGTTTTTTGGATGAGAGGCATCATCCCTGCTGCTTGGACAGCCGTGTCCCCCCTCCCTCCTCCGAAGTCTTTCTCGGGAACTCGTTGATTGGAGGTTCCATCGGGCCTGGGTGTCTGGGGATTGGGAGCGCAGATTGCCCTGTCACCCTTTTTGGAGACGCCTCAGGAGGAAAGGGCACCCACGATCCCAGGCTCAGAAGAGTAGGATTGGCCGTAGCAGCGTTCCAGTCTTTCTCACCGTGCGTTTTAGGGCCTCACGTTACAGGCCCCCTCCCAGGCCACTCGCAGACGGTGCCGCGGGGGGAACTTTTGAGTTTCGAATGGTCTCTCAGGTTTTCAGAAGGTTGGCTCGTGTACGTTACAGACTGTGCTGAGGTGGCCCGAGGGTGGTACGACAGAGCGTGCGAGGCACCAGCAGGGCCGCAGGCTGACATATGGCGTGCTATAGGTTCCCTGTTGCGTGCGCAGTCGAGGCCACCACACTTCGTGTCAGTTTTGCAAGTGCCGGCTCACCTCGAGGGTAGAGAAGTCGTGGCCCAAGGATGGCCGTCCTGGCTTATCCAGGGCAATGCTTGCGTGGACGTCCTCGCGGGTAAGGCCGCCACCCAGGCCAGGGTCCCAGAGACCGAGCGTTTCCGTGCTCTTGAGACTGAGCGTAAAGCCCGCTTAGTACGTCGCCGGCTGCTCCGCATCGCCCTAGAGTCCATCTGCGCCTCTCAGGAGCAGGAGGGGACCCCGATGGCCTCGCACGCCCGTCTCGCCCCTCCGCATCCGAAGGCTATAGGACGCTTCGCGTCTGCCCACACCCTGACCGAAAATGGCAGGTCGTGCTCAGTGTGCCGTAGTTCAGCGACCCTGGCCACGGAGAAGGAATGGCTAAAAAGTGAGTGCTTCCCTTTGCTCCAAGTCAGCTCTAAATTAGCTCGCCCCCCCCCCCCCCTGGGCGGAATTTACACTTGGCTGGAGGTTGGACGCACCCCGCACTCCATGCATTGTCACAAAGACCTTGGTTTGTGGTTTTGCGGCGCTTGCGGATTTTTCTGTCAGGCCCAGCTCAGAGGGCTAGGGAATCCGTGCCGCCCACAGTCGATCACCAAGGCCAGGCGCGAGTATTTAGATCGTATCTCTCGCGACCTGTTTCCCAAAGCCTGAGTTAGCATGCTTATATCACTACATGATGGCGGAAATCCTGGAAATCCTCCTCCTCCTCCTCTTCCCCCTCCTCGTCCTCCTCCTCCTCCTCCTCCTCCTCCTCCTCCTCCCGCGCCTGCTCCTCATATTCCTTTTCGTATTCCTCCTCCCATTCCTCGTCCTCCCCCTCCTCCTCCTCCTCCTCCTCCTCCTCCTCCTCCCTCCTCCTCCTCCCCCCTGCTCCTCCTCCTCTTCCTCCTTCTCCGACTCCTCCTCCTCCCTCTCCTCCTCCGACTCCTCCTCCTCCTCCGACTCCTCCTCCGACTCCTCATCCTCCTCCTCCTCCTCCTCCCTCCTCCTCCTCCTCCTCCTCCGCCTCCTCCTCCTCCATCTCCTCCTCCTCCTCCGCATCCTCCTCCCACCTCCCTCTTCATCAGTTTCCCTCCTCTCCTTCCTCCTTCTGCACTTTCTCCTCTACATCCGCCTCCTCGTCCCTCCTCGACGGCTGGCTCAGCAATTCCACCCCTGGGCACTATCAGGCCGACTCCGAACGTGGGCTCAACGGCTGACTGACCTGTCTGTTCCATTAGACGTTTCTAGATTTCCCTGACCAGGGCAATTTGTCTGACCATCGTTTCTGGATAGACTGGATGGGTACGTTTTGGCACGCGGGCGCGCGAAACGGGTCGAACGCCAGGCTGGCAGGGGCAAGCTACGCCACCAGCTGCGGGAAACAAGCAAAAAGCAAAGCCGGGTGCGGGGCGGAAATCAGGTGGCCAAAATGGCGCGAAGGCGACGCAAGGCACCAGGAACGCGGGGAAGGTGCCGATGGAGAAGACAAGGCAGGTGTACACGAAGACGGCGAAAGATAAACCGAGCGCCACACTTACCCAGGAAGGCGCTGACGAAGGTGGGGAACCCAAGGCCCCTGGCAAACTTGCCGAACACGTGGTCCTTGCACAAGAAGAATATGACGATGCCGAGAGGGAACGACCTCCAGGCCCCGTGTGGGTGAATGACGACCTCCACGTCGGAGAGGACCAAGGAGAACACCACGACATCCAGGCAACGGCCACACCAGGACCACTCCCAGGGAGAGCGAAGGCACCCGACGGCACGGGCGATGTAGACCGTCACGGAGACAACGACCTCCAGGTCCGCGAAAACTGCAACCAACCTTCGCGTAGATGAGGGCCGCGCGGAAGACCCAGAGAGCGGACGGGCTGCGTCCGCTCCGGGACTGGCGGGGATACGCGAAGCGTCAAGAATTAGTGAGACGCGCCAGAATACCGAGCGGGAGTTCAGGATGTTGACGCAGCCGCAAGGTCCAGGTACATCTCGCTGGTTAAGAGCGGGGGTTCCAGGTTTTCCCTTCGGCGTGGAGGATGCCAAGCAATCTGACGTGCACGATCTTCAATTGAGAATTCCACATGCTCCGTGGCTGAAGGGGCGGCGCACAACGATCTGATCTGGAGAGAACGCTCTAATCACTACGGCGAGTGGCACGGGAAACTTTTACGCCACCCTCATCCGAGACAACGGATCCTCAGTAGCGCTAAGCAAAAACGTTCGAGGCAAGTGCAACGCTCAGAACCTATCAATAGGGTCACAATCCACCGTCGCTCGTGGAGGCGGTGACCACACCGTCGTGGCACTGAGCTCTGGAACAGACGGCCGAAGCCAATACGATGCACCAAGTCTTCGCAGAGAGCTTGTTGTGCCTTGCTATCACTGTTCGCAACCTACTGGCCAAGATTGATCAGGTAAATAAGATTGCTAGTCTAAGAAAAACGTTCACAAGGAGCTCCATATCACATCACCAACGTCGTGTAAGGGCCTTACCACATGAGCATCACCATAGTCCTATCATCGCACAGCATCAGCATGAGCTGGAATTCACGCTATAATATTATAACTGGACTAAACATCGACACATGAAAAAGCACTGCCGTGTATTATCACAAGGATACATTCCCTTACTCAAGGCAAAAGACACCATGACAACACACGACAACAAATGCAAACATGAAACAAATCCTGATGAAGCGGGAAATGGCCAGAGCCGTTCGGGCTGCAATCGCAGGATTGAACGAATTCCCGCAGCCAGGTCGTATGGACGATGGACGTACGGGTCGCGCCTGTCAGGGGGAAAATGATTAGCGACGATGGCTCGTCTCGCTGCGCTCAGTACTACCGACTGGCGTCACACCTCCAGCATCGCCGGATGTGCCCCTCACGTTCAGCGGAAGCCTGGGACCTGGGGCGTACAGAAACGGCCTGAAACTGTGGGCCCCACCCACTGGGTGCGCCCCATCTTCAGGAGAAGCTGGGCCAGGGGGGCGGCATCGCTCCGGACAGGACTCCCAGCCACGAGGCCCGCTGCAGAACTAGGAGCCCCCAAGCGAAGGCGCTATTCCTTCCCGTAAGACGGAGCCAGGACAGAGACAAGATCGGACCAGGAGAAGTCGGGGATCTCTGAGATCCAGCGGCTCTGGAGGATGTATCGGGCGTCGCGGCCTTCTCAGAGCGTTCAAGAAGGCTCTGAGGGCGTTCCAGAGCGCTCTCGCGAACGACTTGCGGTAGGTTCGTGTCGTGCTGACTTCGGCGTTGGTTTCTGACATCGCGGGGATCAGACAACCTCGAACGATCGGCCGTTTCCAAAACGTCAGATCGTTCAACATCGACCGATGCTGGGTCGCTGGAGGCATCCAACGTTGAACGACCGCGGCGTGGTCGCCACCGTCCTGATCGCCTCAGTGCCCCGATTCGCTCCGGGTGCATCCCAACGCTCGCTGACCAGCGCCTGACTGCCTTGGGCTACTTGGCGCCCGCAGACTCCAAAAAGTCCCAGCCCCGCCCGATGCCGTCCTCCGGGAGCCGCGACGGAAACTCCACGAGGCCGGCAGGGCGCCGGGCCCCTCTGGCGCGAGGCCCCAGCGGCGCCCTCTGCAGGAGCGGCAGCGGCGCACACGGCAGCAGCCCCGAGAGCCATGGCAGAGAGGCGGCGGGGACCCGGGCGCCTTCAGCGCCGTCGGCCGCCCCCGACGCAGCGCCGGCGGCAGCGCTGGAGTGGGCGAAAAAGAATATTACCCCAATGTGCGAGGCGGGGGCTTATCAATATCCACCGCCCGGGAACCGACGTCCTGGAGCCCTAGCGGGCGGTGGATATGGATATATTTGGGCCCCCGGGGACCAGAATATATCCAGATCCACCGCCTGCCGAGGTCCCCGAAAATTGATCCTCCAGGTGGTGGTCATGTATCAATTCCCGCCTCGGACAATGAGGCACCACAGTAGCTGCAAAGGTGAGGAGGCGGGTCCAGGAGTGGGAGGTCGGCTGGCGAAACTGGGACAGGGGAGGGAGCACGGCCATGTGCCCCTCAAAGTATCCGTTGCAAGGGATCGTGGCCGTTCGGGCATTGAGACGAGAGCATGAATCCTGAGGGTAAACTGCGAGAAGTCTCGGGCGAAACGGCTGCTGGACCAAGAGCCAGCCATGGGGAATGGGTCCAGACTTCTTGGGACCCCGTACTGAAAAATGTATCACATCGGATCTTTACAACTGTCAGAGCCCTCGAGCGACACGCTACTGCGACTCCTGCTGAAGGAAGGCGGCCAGCTCCGGGCTGGGCGCGGGGGCGCCGGTCACGCCCGCCTCTCGTCAGAACGTCTGCTGGTCAGGTCGCCCCTTCGTCTGGCGGGTTTTGATCACTGCCGCACCCCGGATGGCGACCTCTTCCGCCTCCCGCCAGAGGTAGAAATCGGAGCCACGGCGCCAGAAGGGGCATAACCATCTCCTGTTCCCTGCGGTCCAGCCTCGGCCCCTATCCAAGGAGGGTCGCAGAGATGTGCTGGAGTCGCCCAAGCGACGGTCGGAGCAGAGGCATCCCGTCGGCCAAAGAGAGATCGAGAATCATGACAACGTCGATGGCCAATAGAAGGCTCTTCGAGGCAGAGGCGGATGTGCAGGCGGCGGATAAGAAGCGGGGATGGGCACGGAGGAAGAGAAGAAGCTGGAGGATGGAGGGATAAGGAGTAGTTGACGGCGCGCACAGGAGGGCAAGGCGGGCGGAAGGCTGCCTTCGGACACGTCCCCCAGCCTATTGAGGACACGGGGCGTATGGCTTGGAGGGACCGAGCCCGTCCTTGCCATCGCACGGACGTCCATTGCCAGCTCCGCCAAGAAAAATGCACACGTCCGGGCGACGCCAAGCGTCTCATAAGCCCACTGCCTCCTTAGAAGGCCGCCCCCTTCGCCCGTGCGCACTGCCGACGGGGACCAGGGGGTCCCCGGAGGAAGATCCAAAACCGTCCGAACACTTCCATCCTCCTCCCCCTGCTCCTGTTCCTGGTCCTGCTCCTGCTCCTGGTCCTGCTCCTCCTCCTCCTCCTCCTCCTCCTCCTCCTCCTCCTCCTCTCCTCCTCCTCCTCTCTCCTCCTCCTCCTCCTCCTCCTCCCTCCTCTCCTCCTCCTCCTCCTCCTCCTCCCTCCTCCTCCTCCCTCCTCCTCCTCCTCCTCATCCTCCTCCTCCTTCTCCTCCTCCTCCCCCCCCTTCATCCCTCCTCCTCCCCCCCTCGTCCTCCTCCTCCCTTCCCCTCCTCCTCCTCCTCCTCCTCCTCCTCCTCCTGCTCCCTCCTCCTCATCCTCCTCCTCCTCCTCCTCCTCATCCCTCTTCCTCCCGGTTCGTCCCGGCGGCCTGTCCCCCTGGGCACCTGTCCCCTCGCCAACTATCGGCCTCCAAGCTTGTGACTGCCCTAAAAAGTGGCTTCTGTCTTGTTTTCCATTGTAGGGCTCTGCCTAAAAAGTTGGCCGCCTGTAGGCCGCTCGCCCTAACAAGTAGCCGCACCACCCCCGAAACTCGGCCCGAGTTTCGGGGATGGTGGCCCCAGGGCAACTTGAGTTTTCGAGTCTTGGGTATGGTAGTTTTGGGTATGGTCGGGGGCCTTGCGGCACTAAGGGCCTCCTTCTCGGCGGCCTCGAGGGCCTCGAGGGCCTCGACCTCGCCCTGGCCGCCCTCGCCGTCGGTCTTCTCGCGGCCCGACTCGGAGTCCCCGGGGTCCAGCCGCTCCGCCAACTCGAGGGAGAAGGCCGGCCGCCGCCGGCGCCGCCCGACTGGCGGCCGGCGGCGGCCGGCCCTCTCCCTCTGGCTGGCCCCCTGAGGGCCTAAGGCCTAAGGCCTCAGAAGGGCCCTTGGGCCCTCACGATTGCGTGTTACTTGTTGTTGTCTTCTTGGTTATCGTACGTTGTCATACATCATCGATCGTAGCTATCATAGCCTCATCTAACAACAGGGGCCTTCCAGGGTCTTGGGGGCCAACATAAGTGCCGCACCTACCCCCCCCCCTTAGTGCCGCACCTAGCCCCCCTACACTGCC
The DNA here is from genome assembly GCA_963575745.1 of Prorocentrum cordatum. Taxonomy (NCBI): domain Eukaryota; class Dinophyceae; order Prorocentrales; family Prorocentraceae; genus Prorocentrum; species Prorocentrum cordatum. The sequence goes on along the minus strand of CAUYUJ010017471.1, from coordinate 752,930 downwards.
GCGTTGGTACCGGCTTAGTGCCGCATCGAGGCCAACATAAGTGCCGCAACAGTGCCGGCTTAGTGCAGCATCAGCTGCCGCACTGCTGCCGCACCATCCTTGAGACCCCCTGGGGGATCCCAAGAACTCCAAAATCAGATCTTGGGGGAAGACCTCCTTTTGGGGATGGCTTAGTGCCGGCTTAGTGCCGCACCATTATTTAAAACCTATGGCCTCGCGGGGCCTCCGTGCCGCCTAAGTGCCGCCTAAGTGCCCGCAGCCCCCTCGGCATCATTTGAAGGATGCCCTTGGGGGCAGCCTTAGTGCCGCCTAAGTGCCGCCTAAATGCCGGCTTACTGCCGGCGTTAGTGCCGGCGTTAGTGCCGCGCTAAGTAGCGTCTTAGGCCCGCCTTACTGCCGGCTAAGTGCCGCCACATTGCCGCGCGCCAGCGCATGTTAGTAACGCGTTGTTGCCGGCGTAGTGCCGCAACGAGCGATGCCTTATTGCCGCGTAGTTGCCGCCTCGGTACTTAAGATAACATTAGGTACTTGATGCTATAACGTGATATAACATATCATAATGCAATATAGCAGGATACCATATGAATATACATACATATATATGTTACATAATAACGAATGGCATCAACTTATACAGTATAGTAGCATATCAAACCGTATCATATCATATCATGTCATAGCATCGCATGGTGGCAAGCTTGGAGATGGCATAACATAGATTTTGCATAGCCTAACATAACATAGCATAGTGACAATATGGGTATATCATAACATCTCACAACATGACATGATGACACAAAGGATGCATCATAGCACATCATATCATAGCATAGTATAGCACACCGTATCAGCACATATAATAACATAGCATGGGTGACACGATGAGAAATACGAAGATGGAATGCATTAATATGCACATAATTGTCCGATGTTATTGTTTTTTTTGGAGCGGTGTTGATAGATGGATCTGGTTGCAAGCATTTGCGATGACGACCATTGGATTGCATAGCCAATAGTGGGTGACATATTCATTATGGCATTGTGCAGAGGCAACTCTGCGATTGACAATGGATGGCGGCGACGACGATGCTGACAATGTTTCCTGATGGGTGTTCCAGGTCATCTATATTGCGAGTAGTAGTGACTTGTGTTTATGGTGGTGTAGTTGTGGCGGTCGGGGATGGTCGTTGATGGGTTGAGGGAGGGGGCGGCGCATGGTCGGCGTGCTGCGTCCCAATGGGTTGGCGGGTGCTTCTGTCGCTGTCCCATATTTCGTCTATGGTGCGCCAGTCGCGGCCTTATTTTGTTAATGGTCTGCGCTCGGTGGTCTTAGTTTTGATAATGGCCATTGAATCCCAACATGAGTTTTCGAGTTTTCGGCATGGTCTCTCAAGTGCCGCCAATCATGCCCCACACTGCCACCTTGTGTCCGCACGTCGTTTTCAAAGGCTTAGAGTCCTAAAAGGAAGAAACAGCAGCCAACCCAAGAAGGGTCGAAGAGGGTCCAACAACAGCCCCCGAAGCCCCCAAGACAGCCCAAGAGGGCCCCCAGACGGCTCCAAGACGGAGCCCAGCGAGCACCTTTTCGAGCCTTCGGCCCCAAGACGCCCCCAGCCTGCCCCAAGAACAGCCCACGAGGCACTGAGGGACCCCCAAGAGAACCTCAAAGGCCTCCAAGAAGCCCCCAGGAAGCCCCCAAGAAGCCCAAAATTTGGCCCAAGATGCCTCGAGGCGGCCGGATATGACCTGCAGACAGGCCAAGATGCAACCAGAAGGCCACAAAAGAGCACCAAGAGGTACGATAACAACAACGAAGCAACAAGAACGATGTCGAGCGCCGTGTCATGATTCGGACAAGCCTCGTGAAATGCAGTCCTGGAGGCGCAGTAGTTTATATAGGGGTCGGCGGATGTGGCGTAAGCCTATAATCTTTCTGGCCACTCAGCTCTCGGGAACCTTCAATGGGCATCCAAGACTCTGGTGCGACGTCGTCGATAATAGGACTAGAGCAAGCGGAGGCCTGGCAACTGTCTATGATGAGACTGATTGGACACAATCGGATGAAAGTTTGCCAGGACCCCTCATTGAGTTTACGTTCGGGAATGACCAGAAAGATAAATCCCTGAACCACGCATCCCTACCTGGATATGTTGATTCCCAAGAGTGTGATTTCCTAGTTTCTGTTGTGGATGTGGAAGCACCGCTTCTGATTGGCATGGATTTCCTGACGCATTTCGGAGTTACAGTTGATTTCGAGAAGGGGACAATCAGTTTCAAGACGGTAAGCGATAATGTTTACCTTCTAGAACGTTCCCGTTGCGGTCATCTCAGAATAGATCTCGGGCCGAATGCCAAGTGGCATGAGGTTGTGACTCACGGATCGAATTGGCGTCTGCCTCAGTCAACACTTGGGCTCAAGACGGCGAAGTTTCCTCGAGTATTCTCGCCCACAGCTGTTCCATATCTGATGCATGTACCATGCGCTGGGCCAAACTCGTCTGGTAGTCTCAGCAGTCCAGAGTCTTCGAGTCTCCGAGGAGGTTGACAAGTGCGAGGTGCGGCTGCTGCCAAGTCCCAGGGACGATTGCGGCAGGATGCAGCTGCACGGGAGGCCGGAGTCGCGCGTGTCAAGGCAGGCTTCCGTTCGGGCAGCCAGCGCTGGTCGAGCGGATTGCCAAGGAGGAGGTCCGAATATCGTGAAGCAGCAGCTCAACATCAAGTGCGAGTGTTGCGGAGTGCCTGGGAGGCGCAGAGCGGGCTGCAGCTGTGTCGGAGGCAGGAGTCACCAGTGCCGCAAGACATGCGGGGTGAAGCAGAATTCTGGGCAACAGTCTACGGGATATCCCAAGAAGGAGTCACCGACAACGAGTCCGAGGCCGCCAGCACAGAGACGGACAGTGACAGGTTCGATCTCACCTTCGCGGCAGAGGACCGCATACCAGCCACCGACCCCGAAGACAGCACCTCCGAGGCCCCTGAAAACAGAAGACGAGCCAAGGGTCATTGCGGAGGAGATCGACCTGGAGACCGTCATCAAGAACAACATCCAGTTCCCGAACTGGGACCCAGCGAAGGAGGGCCTCTGCGAGGATGAAGCAAAAGATCATGGATGTGAAGATTCCGGAGGAAGACTCCTGGGACATGCTGGAGGAGTTGCTCAGCCTGGACAACTGGAAGAGGTTGCTCATGCTGAAGTTAGACGTAGCGGACCGGGAGCTGCAGAACGGGCAGCGATGCGACTGACGAGGGCAACATTAATTACATCAGCGATCGTCAGATCTATGCGCTCAGGGCAGGTATCCTGAAGCACGAGGAGACGGCAGCCAGGCAAGCTCAAGATGTACTTCGAGAAGGACGGCTGGATCTGATGGAGGTGTGCGCACCACCCGACTCCAAGTTGGGAGCAGAGGTGGAGAAGCTGAGCGGCAAGGTCATGAGGCTGGGCAAGCACAACGAGTACGATCTGACGACCACCACGGGCTACCGCAGGGATTCGGAGACGCTCAGGGAGGCGCTGCCACGCCGTGTGGTCTTCTCACCGCCGTGCACAGCCAGAACAATCATCCAGAATGCCAGCCAGACCACACCAAAACAGCGACCACGTCTGGAGGCTAAGAGGCGGAAGAACGACAAAGTGACAAAAGCCTGTGTTCTACTAGCCCACCAAGCCCTACAGCTGTCAGTGCAGTTGTTTTCAGCAAAGACCGCGCGGCAGTCCAACTGCGGGTGCGTCCCAGGGCCCTAGGACTAGGGCCAAAACAGCGGCGGGCAGCGTGCATGCCACAAAACAAGACAAGCGTGTACAACATACACACATGGTGGCACGGGCGGCAGAGGGGCAGGGGAGTGCACTCTTCACACTGGGTGAGTACAATGCTGCCCCGATGCCGCTCCCTCTGAAAGGGCAACGCTGCACGCAATTATAATGTATATCAGCCCACGGGCCGAAACACCTCAAGCAGATGCGGCCTGAGGCTCGAAATATAAATATGAATGTCTAGATTCACCAATCCAGACTGTCAACTCAAAAGATATGCATGAGACACCTCAAGCAAGGTGCGGCCTGAGGCTCAAATATAAATACAAGAATATGAATATCTGGATACACTACTCCAGACGATCAACTCAAAGGATATGCATACATCACCGTAGCCCTCACTAGGTCCATCAGCAGCTGCCATCAGGACCTCACGGGCTCGCAGGCCCTGGAACGGCGACCCGACGCTGGGCCTTCCGCTCCTTGGCTCGCTCACGCTGTCCGCGGCGCAGCCGCAGACGGTGTGCCTCCTCATCCTCTTGCTCAGCAGTAGGCACCATGCTGAACAGGCCGTGGCGGAGGAACTGCGATAGTACCTCGTTAGGCTGCACGGCTTTTGTCAACACATCCGCTAGCATGTGGCTATTAGGCAGCCACTTGAACTTGATGGCCTCCTGCTCTATCAAATCCTTGGCCACCAGCAAGTCAATGAGGGTCTGCCGAGACACCGGCATCGACCCGATCTTGGACGTGTGATCGTAGAGCGACTTCGCATCCGTCACGAGCGCCCCTGGAACCTTCAGCGCCAGCCTCCAGTCCCCTTGCAAGGGCGGCTCCCCGTACAAGATTGCCTCAATCAGCAGCCTGAGGTAAAGCTGCCGATCCAAAGCCACGGACATAGCCGCAGATTCTGCGGCCATCGTAGATCCAACAACTCGTGTAATAGTACTGCTCTGAAACTCCACTAGACAGCATACGGTTAGCTCCTTCAAAACTCGGGTGTCCGTAATCATACTCATGAACCCCATCTGGCTCTTACAGCCGGGTTCCTTCGCAAACGAAGCGTCCATAAGCGTGAGCACCTGCAAGCGCTCGATGTCCACACGGCGGATCCGGAGAGTCGCAAGACCTCTCTTGTCGTAGTCCTGAAGCCGGTCGATGATGTCATTGAGCACTCGCAGGTGCAGCAACCTCCGACCTTTCGGATCCTTCTGTGCGAGCGCCGAGACACTATACGCGAGTTGTGGCACCACGCGTGCGACAGGCCACCGCACCTTCTGGAGCAAGCTCCGGTAGTCGTGGTGCTCCTCGGGAGTCATCTCCCGCTCCTCGTTGTCACCCCTTGCAAGGGGGTGCTTCGTCAGCTTGCCGATGTACTCGTGCATGCTGATCTCGATGTGATCAGGGTGGCGCCACCACTCCTCACCGAGATAGGCGATTGCCTCCTTGTCGTTGCCCTTCTTCCAGTGCTTGATGTTGAAACGACTGTTGATGTTCGCCTTCACCTCCTGGTACTGGGGATCGCGTGGGTCTCCAAACAGCATGCCGTCATCGACGTGCAAGGTCAACATAGCGATCAACTTGTCTTTCATTCGATAAACGAAGACAGCTCGAGCACAGCGCAGCTCCACGAAACCGACCTCGTCCGTCAACACCTGGCGGGCTCGGAGATACCACAACCGAGGCGCCTCAGTCAGACCGTACGCCCCTTTCAGCAAGCGCAGCAACGCATAAGGCCGCACGGCTGGCCATCCAGCACCGTCGACGGCTGGAAGCCCGTCCTTAGGAGCCCTCACATACAGCTCCCGTTCCAGCTTCAGCCCGGACAGGAACGCAGTCGCTACGTCGAAACATTCGAATGTCCAATCCATCGCCATTGTGATAGACGCACACACCAGCACAGCCAAAGGGGAAGTAGTAGGCGAATCCGTCCTGAATAGACCAAGCTGCGGATCGAGATGGCCAGGGATGATCAAGCGAGACTTCGCCTCCAGCTCCGGCCCTCGTCCCCGGTTCGTGCGAACCGAACGCATGGGCACCGAGATGATCTTGTCCTTCGGGATGCTCTTCTCCTCCTCCTCGGTGACCAGCTCGACCGTGTTGTTGGCGATCCATTGCCGCCACTCGGCGGCATCGGCCTCGTCGAACTTAGCCTTCTCGTGCTGGTTGAAGTGACGTGGGTCTAGCTCCTTCGCGTTCTGCTTCATCACGAGTGCGAACACGTCGTGCTCGTACCTGGCCTCCTGCAGCCATGCGTCATACACAGATGACACGTTGATCCATTCTTCGTAAGTCATCGGCTGTCGTACAAGCCCCTCCGGAGTGTCCAAATAGTACACCCCTTGTGCATGAGCGTCCGGCTTGTCGTGGTAGAAAAGCGTGAGACCAACCCAGCTGTCCTCCGTGCGCTCGTTGGCACGGTTCGCGCCGTCGTCCTTGTAGGCACACTGGCCCGTAGCGGAGAGCATCACCGAGAGGCGATTGCACTCCCGGTGGCGGTCGTGATCATAGAGTCTCCGCCGTGGCTCTCGGTGTACACGTACTCCTCGTACGACCTTCTGAACGAGCGTGGAGACACCATCCAAGGCATTCTGGTCGAACCACTCCTGAGGCCCCGAGTGCACAACGGCGTTCATGGCCACTTCGCGGAGGGCCGGCAAACCACTCGTAGGAGCAGCCTGCAGACGCGTCTTCTTGATGCAAATCGGCACGTCATCTACCAGGAACTTCCGTTTTCGCTCAAGCTCGAAATCGTCTCTGGGAATCGGCGGCACCGAAGGGCCGCCAGAGCCCGATGCTCCCGGAGAGGCCTTCGGGTACACCTCAGAGGATATCCGCCCTGGAGGGGAACGAGAACGTTCCCTCTTCGGAGGGGGAAGCTGCGGCAGCTGCTGCTGCTCAGGCGGCTCCTCCTCCTTGGCCTGTGCCTCAATGGCGTCCAGGGCCCTCAGGTCCACACGAGGCTGCCTGGACCCCTCGAGCTCCCCATGTCGGTCACGCTCCTTCTTCAAGAACGTCTTCTTCACCTTCTGAACCTTCACCTTGGGCGTGACGTCCACGATGTCGTGGTAAGCGCGGTCATCTCGCTGCTGTGTCAGTCGCACGTCCGTCTGGATGGACTCCGCAGCTGCGGCCTCCTGGGAGGAGGCGTGCCGGAGCTGCTCACGAGCAACAAGTAGCACGTGACCACGCCAGGATACGTAGTAACGGCTGTTGGACTCCTTCGCGATCACAGTCGCAGGACCCCGCCATCTTTCAGGATCTTGCCGACGACGTCCCTTGAACGGATTCGGTGCCCAGAAATACACCCTCGATCCTGGGCACAGATCACCGACGACCGTCGGCGCCTGTCGTAGCAGCGCCCTCCGCACCTTGTCCGTCGCGTCGCGCTCCAGCAACATCATCTTTGCTGCGGTGCGGATTTGGGACGAACGCCAAGCTATGCCCTTGGCGCCGAGGACCGACATGAGAACCTCATCGTCGTCCCTGTTAGTCACCTCCGTAAAGTTCAAGATCCGCCCGAAGACAGCCTGCTCCGGGGTCAATCCATTGCGGCTGATCGTGGAGTTTTTCGCATTGATGATGGCAGCCAGGGCCACAGTAGACATCGACTTGCCCTGGACGTGGAACTCGTGCACCACCTTGCCCCAGATAGTGCCGAGCAATCCTCCGTGGCGCTCGGCCAGGCCATGCTGCCATGCTGCATGAGCTCCCGTCGTCTTCGTATTAATGCCGAACTGCTCCATCAACGCGTTGAAGTAGCCCTCGAACTCGCCGCCCTGATCGATCACGATGTTTTCTGGCACGCCGTAATGCTTGAACCACTCGTTCATGATCTGGCGTGCTACGTGCTTGGCCGTCCTATTCTTGAGAAGGCAGGCGCAGTGCCATCCCGTACCGGCATCCACCATGCTGAGGACCACCAGCTGCTCCTTGGCCGCGTCCCGTAGGTACTTCACGTCGATCACAACCGTCACATTGAAGCCGAATGGTCGCACATCCGCCGTCCCTTGCACCGGACGGGGCGGCGCCTCCGACTCAGCACAAGTCGGACACTGCCAATGCTTCGCGTATGCCAACGCGTTAGGTGTGGCACCGCCGAGACGCAGCATCTTGATGAACGTCGGTCGGCTGGGGTGTCCAAGACCGCGATGGGCCTTGCGCACAGCACGTCGCGTACTTCGCGGAATCTTCATCATGATGTCCTGCCGCACCACCTCTGGAAGCTCCATTTCTGACCAGGAGGCTGCAACCTCCTCCTCCTCCGCAGGGTGCTGCATGGACTCCTCCTTCACCGTCTTCTGCAGTGCCTCGCGAATCTCTGCTCGAACCTCCTGCGGTGTTTTGCCCCACTCAGGTCTCTCCGAAACGTCCCTGGGAACCTCTCCATGACCATGCTCCGCGGGCTCGGGTCCATAACTCCTGGGCTCCTCCGTGGGGTCAGGGAGTTGTGCTGCAGGAAAACTCGAGTTCTCGAACTGCCAGGCCAAATGATCCGCGGCACCGCTCATCACAGCCGTGCCGAACTCCTCTGCGCAGCTCCCGCGCACGGCCGTGCAAACCCCAGGGTTCGCCAACACTCTCGTGGTGTCCTTGAGGCAGATTGCGTCCTCGAATGCTGGGTTCGACTTCGTTGCACTCACGGGTGGCTGGCTCCAGATTGTCGATTGCGCGTGGTCCATTACCATGGCTGCGCGTCCCCTTGCAGCTTGCCACTGCATCACCTCGTCCGTGAACGAGAGCAACATGCGGTACTCGGTCCGCTCTCGGCGTTGCCGGCGCACTCGCATAGGCCTTCGCTGGTCGACACTCTGCATCCGACTCCATGCCGTAGGAGGTGGGGACAAAGCCACGAAGTCTGGGTCCACTGCGACCAGGTACGCCCGTGCCTCGTTCCTGCCCTGGACCGTCAGGAGGTCGAACTCTGGCGCTGCGATGGGCTGGTGGGCGTCCCATCCCATGCTCGCCGCCAGGATCGTGAGTTGGCAAGCCCATGCGAAGACCTCTACGATCCTCCAGGGCCCCGGCCGCCGCCGGGTCTCCTTCTGAAAGGGCAGTGCACGTTCCTCCTGGTAGTACCTGAGGGCGTCCTGCTCCTGCTGATCAGCCCGAAGCTTCCTGTTCGCCATTTCCTCGGTCATCAGAACCTCCAGCTCCTTCAGGTTGCTCCGGACGTGCCTGCGAGCACCTTTCGTCATGAAAACCTCGTTGTCCGCGTTCTCCATGAAAACCTCCTCGTCACTCGATGCCGTCTCCGCGGACTCTGGGTCGCTGGTGTGATAGTGGGATGTGCTCAGCTCTGAGTCGCCTGCGTCCTGGCCGTCGTTGCTGTCAGAATCGTGCGAGTCCTCCTCCTCGACGGTCTCAGCGACGCTGCGCTCATCCTTCTCCTCGTGACTCGCAGTTCCGCTGAACATCTCGTCTGCGAGCTCGTCCTGCTCCTCGGACTGTCCGACGGGGAAGGCACTCGTGACCGGTGCCGGGAAATCCAGCAATGACACGCACGGATGCCCGGACGCAGCCGGGACCAACGGCTTGGTCACACCATTCGCCGTGAAAGTACCGTTCCTGAAGCTGATTGCTGCGCCCCACTCTGCCATCTCATCAGGGCCGATGAGACCTGGCACCTCGGCATCGACCTCGGAGATCACAACTTCGCCCTGCGTACCGTTGATGCCGACTGTGTAGCACCACGCACGCTCTGACAAGAGCGGCACGCCTGGGCCGAACTTGAAGTACTCGCGCTGATTGATGCTGTGGTACGGCACGCCCATGGCATCCAAAGTCTTCTGCAGCTCGACATGCCACGGACGTCCACCGACAGCCCGCTTGCAGCCCGTGTCAATCATAGCCAGCCCCGCGGGCAAGACAACAAGCATGACGGACTGCTCATCTACCACCTTGCGGGGGCACTCCTCTCGGGCGGTGACCATGTGGGCCGCAGATCCCCTTTTTGCTGCCCAAGGGTCTGCGCCCTTTGCTGCCCAGGGGTCCGCGCCCCCTTTGACGGCAACATCCTCCCCAGTCGGGGCGGCAGACGTTAGTCCTGGCACAGCTCCGTCTGGGGTGTTCTTGGACGGTTCCCCTTCATCCTTCTTGGGCTTCTCCAGCGTGTAATGAATCACCGACTTCAGCGAACACTTCTTGCACTTCGCGAAGATCACGGTGCCGTTTGACTGCCACTTCAACTCGCTCACAGGATGAACACATTCAGCCTGCTGCTGCATGAGCTCTGGGTCGAACTTCGCCTTCGGGCCTGGAACCAGCCTCTCGCCGTCGAACTGCGAGTCGTACATGGCTCGATGCATCTGCTGCTTCTCCAGGTCACTCTGCGTGGCACCGACACTCATGACGTAGCTCCGTCCAGAGGCGGTGACTACACGCGGGGCTCCAGACGCAGCTGAAGATGCCGTCGCAGCGGCAGGGGCACCTGAGCTCGCGGCTCCTGGAGGCGCTGGAAGGTGGACACGCCGTCGCATTGCCTCCATGTTCTTCCACACGCTTCCGACTCCCTGCTGCTCAGGAGATGTGGGCAGGGCACGCTCTGGCAGAGGTGCCTGCTCACGTCGCTTCTGTAGGCCGTCGTAGACCTCGCATGGGTTCAATCGGGCGTGCATCTCCATCTCCTGTTTCTCTATCAGCGCGAGGCGATCCAGCAACTCAGCTTTATCACGCTGCAAAACCTCTAGTCGCTTCTTTTCCTCGCTCTTTCTCACTTCCTCGGAGGCTCCTGCCATGACCCAGTCCTCTTCCTTAGGGACAGCGGCGGCCTCCCCAGTCGGAGCGGCAGACGTTAGTCCAGGCACAGCTCCGTCTGGGGATTCTTTGGTCTTCGATGCTCCCTTTGCCGACGCCTCCACCACGTATACGGGATGGGCCCTCGCAGGGCCGCTGGATAAGGAGACATATGGCTTCTCGCAGCGGCGCGTGTAGAGATTGAGGCGCACGATGCGATCGTTCTTAGCGATGAAGTGGATGGTTGCCGGCGGCGTCAGGTAATCCCTGAAGATATCCTGACGCGGATACCAGCTGCAGAAGATCTCGTCCATCTCCTCTGGCGTGAACGGCACCTCCTTATCCTCACGCCGCTGGTCGTTGTCGTCCTCGGTGGCCTCAGGATCCTCGCTGGCCTCGTCCTCGTTCTTCACCTCCTTGCTGCTTCTTGCCTTCTTTCTCTCTTTCTTCTCTTCTTTGCTGCTCCTCGCCTTCTTCTTCTTCTCTTTCTTTTCTTCCTTTTCTTCCTTCTCACCGCGGTCTTCTGGTGGACTCCGCTTCTCTTTCTTCACACCGCGGCCTCCTGGTGTACTCCGCGACCTTGAACGCGAGGAAGCCTCCGCCTCGGGCGGAGGAGGGGCGCGAGGCTCGCGAAGAACAGCTCCCCGATCACGCTGGCGGTCGCCCCGACGATCTCGATGATGATCTTCACGCTGCTTGGTGTCACGACTCCCGCCTTCACCGCGCCGATCGTCACGGGGCTTGGTATCACGATTGCCGCCCATCACGATCTTGAATATAGTTGCCGTGATCTCGTCGAGATCCACCTCAGCCGCCGTACAAGGCCTCGATGTGGTCAGCTGCAGGCGCACGAGCCGACCCTGGACGAAGTCGAGGCTCTCGAAGCGGCCTTGCTTGAAGAAGATAGGCTTCTTGTTCGTCACGCGCTCCACGATGTGATGGACCGTGGCAAGGTCAGGAAACTCCAACTCCACGCTGTGCCCCTTTGCGTGGGTGTTGGCCAGAATGCGATGGCAACGCACGACAGCATCCTCGTCCTCCTGATCCTCCCCGCGCCTGGCACGGGCGCGCGCGCGTTCATCACTGCTCTGTGCGGCCCCTGGGCCGTCGTCGGCGTCCTGGCGTAGGCTCGGCGCAGGCATGCTTTTGGGCCTGGGGTGCATAATGATCCGCTCTGGCGCGTCCGCTCGACCCTCCACTGGATGCCTCTGGGCAGGCACCGACTGGGGAGCACGGCGCCATGGAGCGCGGCCACGACGCTCCTCGGCACTGCCTGCCATGCCAACCCAGTGGACGATCGGTCCATGCACCTGCCTAGGCGCCGGCGGCTTCACAGAGGTCCGCTGGTTGGGCGACGCTGGCTGGCCATTCTTAGGCCCGATCTTGTTGTACGGCTCGCGCTCGCCACTCTTCACCTTGGGGCACTCCGGGTCGCCACGCCAGTGGCCAGGCTGATCGCAGTCAGCACACCGGCTGTTAGCCTTGCGCTGGTCTGTCGGCTTCCGACCAGCCTGGAAGGAGCCGCTAGCGTTGATCTTCTTGGGGTCCCGCTGCCGAGGAGCAACGAACCCGCGCTTCTGACGCTGTACCGCCGTCTTCTGCTTGGCCCTCCAGCCGGCCAAGAACGCTTCCTGAAGATCCTCCGGTGCCTCGTACTCCTCGTCGTCAGGCCCGTCGTTGTCCGACACCAGCTCCTCGTCGACCTCAGCGCCGTCCTCGAAGAGGGTGCCCTCGGCCCCTCCATGGTCTCCATCGTCCTGGTCGTCTGCTTCATCTTCGTCATGCTGCGCCTCCTCGAGGTCGCCGTGGTGTTCATCGTAGTCTTCGCCGTTCTCTACCTCGTGTACGTGCTGGCCAGGGCGTCCTCGCAGCACGCATGGCCTACGAGCCATGGGAGGGCGCGGATAGCGACCGCCCGAACTCCCAGAGGAGCGCCCGTGCTCACGCTGCGCCGCAAACGGCGAGCGGCGAGGGAGCACTGAGCGCTTCTCGGTGTCGTGCACCTTCGAATAGGCTGCCTTCAGCACAACCTCCATCCGCTTCGAGTCGTAGATGCCGCCACAGTTGAAGAGCACCTGCGCTCGCTCCTTCTGCGACAGTCCAGCGCCACGAAGCATCTTGCTTGCCAATGCGCGATCGCTGATCGCTGATGTGGGATCCTCGAGCTGCAACTCCATGCGCTTCTTGCGCAGGTACGTGGTCCAATCCATGATCGGCTGCCCAGCTCGACGGTGTGCTCGCTCCCAATCCTGATGCACCTGATCGAGGCGCTCGTGATCCATCTTCTCGAAGGCGTCGTCGTAGATAGCAAAGATGGTCTCGAGCGTCTCCTCGCGTCGGAGGTCCGACGCGTCAAGCACCTCGATGAGCTCTTTGGCTCGACCTGTCACTTGACTGTAGATGATCAGGCCCAGCTCCACGTCTGAGAGCTGATTGAGGTTGCGGATGACTTCAACCTCCTTGCGCCACTCTCGGTACTTCTTAGTACTCGTACCGACTCCACCATCGAACTCTGGGAGCCTCACCTGCGACAGCAGTAGACGTGTACGTCTGGGACCGCCGTCGCCACGATCCCGATGCAAGGCCAAGAGCTCCCGCTGGGTCTCGGCCATCACGCGCAGGACTGCATGCAGGTCCGGGGGACCTGTGCCTGCGGAGGACGCAGCCTCCACGTCTGAGCCGTCGTGGCTGGTGGCCATGGCGGCCCACGCGGGTGGTCACAACCACCGAAGCAGAGCACGCAGTGCGTCCGCTGGAGCTTACTAGCTCCGCTACCAATGTCAGTGCAGTTGTTTTCAGCAAAGACCGCGCGGCAGTCCAACTGCGGGTGCGTCCCAGGGCCCTAGGACTAGGGCCAAAACAGCGGCGGGCAGCGTGCATGCCACAAAACAAGACAAGCGTGTACAACATACACACATGGTGGCACGGGCGGCAGAGGGGCAGGGGAGTGCACTCTTCACAACAGCAAGGTGCAGAGGTCGATTTCGAGCAGCCACTGAGATGCGGGACGTGGTCACTGCCATTCCTAAGGAAGCTCAGGGGACAGCTGTTCACAGTACGAGTGGATGGGTGTGCTAATGGGCAATGCAGTTGTATTTACATATCCAGTCGCTGCGCGACATGCGGTCAATGCAGTTTTGTTTGTATATATCTAGTCGCTGCGCGACGCACTTAGTTACAATGAACTTTCAGATCGGTCGTGCTAAAGCCGTGTTCCCTCTGTGTAAATGTTTATGCTGTTGGCCGACCGATGCGAGTGCCCAGGGACCGACGCGAGCGGTACTAACCACGGCCATTTCGGACCAGGGCGCCCTTGAGCCGGTAGCAAGCTACCGGTATACACGCCAGCGCGTCTGTGCTCACAGAGCACTACCGTGCACAGCCCATCAGGGGCTCATCATCCTGTGGAGGATCATCGAGACTGTCGGTACTGGCCAGGAGAGAAAGGAGAATATCACGATATATGTGTTGTGTGTGTGCCTACAGCTCTCACGAGGATTTCAGCGAGGCCTCCGCCAGCGCCACTTCAGCGAGGCTTCCGCCAGCGCCGACGGTTCAGTGGGGGGGTGGGGCGTCCTGCTGCAGCCCGCGGGTGCGGCGGCGAGGCCGATGCGCGCGGCCACCTCGGGCAGGTCCAGCGGCTGCCGGCCGCGCATCCTGCCGCGGGGTGCGGTGCGCGGGGGGCGGCCGGCTGCACGCAGGAGTGACCCCCGGCAAGAGGGACCGTTGGTGCGCGGCTCTGGGGGGCCGCGGGGGGGGGGGCCAGGTCAACGACATCCAGGCACGCTGGCCAGTGCTGGCAGGATCCCTGTTGGCCCGTGCCAGGAGGTCACTCCGGCGAAGGGTCACTCTTGCCCGTAGCCGATTCGGGAGGGCCGGGGCCCGGAGGTCTGCACACCCAGAGGAGCACAAAAGGCACGGGCACTTACTGTTCGCAGCGCGGGCGAACGCGAGCGCGACCGCAGAGCTGGCGGGCCGCGCGGGACACTGGGCGCACTGCAGCGGGTAGAAAAGCATAGAATGGCCGCGGAGGAGGGGGAGGGAGGCCCGGGCCGCCGAGAATCGGCGGAAAACAAAAAAGACGATCACAAGCGCTCAGAGGTCCGCGCGGATATCCTGGGTCGGCGCCAGGCGCCAGGTCAGGTGGCCTAAGTTCTACGGTCAGGAAGGTTCGCGGCGGCGGCCCCGACGACACGCTATGCCCTGCGAGCTGATAGCGTGTTGCTCCGCTCCGAAGGGCGGGACGCTGGGAAAGCTCGGGACGCTGACTCTTGGAAATGGAAGCATGGTCAGTTGACGGAGCGCACATGGGGGTGGAGGGAAGGGGGAAGTCTTCTTGGAAGGACGGCTGCTTCTTGGAAGGACCCAGCATTCCGATATATCTATAAATTAAGGCCCGCGCCTTCCTTCTAAGAAGCCATCATCCCCCCTCCCCCACCCCCCTATGCACGTGGCTGAGTTAGCGCGTCGAGCCGAAGACTGGTGGGCCAGAACTGGCGGCGCGACACACGAAGCAAACAATCCCGACTGAACGGGTTACCGCCACCACCACCACCACCACCACCGAGGTCGGGGATCATCTTCCCTCGGTGGCGGCGACCTCCCGACCCTGCTGGTGGTGTGAATCTGAAGGTCTCCGAGGAGCGGCGACTGCCGACGAGTCAGCGGGCGAGTGCCGCTCCGATCGTGGCCTCTGGGAGCCACACCAGCAGTCTGGTCGCAGACCCCATGCTCGCCCCGCCTTCCTCGCAGCCGCCCCCCCCCTCCCCCATATCCTCATCGAGGCCCCGTCCATCCTTTCGGCCCATGAGCCCCCTCTGCCTCCACCAGGCCAACCCCTTCTGCACCGCTCGGCGCATTCTCCTCCCGCCCGCCCGCTCCCTTAAACGCCGATGCACCCCTAGCGCCCCGACCCCCTGCCGAATCACCGTCGGCAGCAGGCGTGGCCGACTCAGCCGGTGTAAGACTCGGCGGCTCCGAAAGGTGTGGCTTGCAAAGTGTGCGGATTGCAGGGGCACCCGGGGGGGGGCACTCGCGGGCGGGAACCTCGACGGGGCTCTCCGCCGCACCCCAGGGCGGCCCGACGTGTCGTGCTCCCCAGGACGGTGCCGATCGCCGATCGCAAACCACACCCCAGCGTAACCATTCCCTTAGTAATCACCGACTGTGTAAGATCGGATCCCGACGAAGCGCCGCCGGCCTGCCGACAGCGCACTGCCACCACAACGAGAGGCCTTCGAGCGCTGGCCGGGCGGCCGGGCTCGAACCAGCTGCAGGCAGCAGATCTCGTACGGTCCTCCTCGATCCCCCTCCTCGATCCCCACCTCGATCCTCTTCGATCCCACTCGATCCAAGAAGCGAAACACCCGATCCCCCTCGACCCCGAGGAGGAAGATGAGGAGGAGGAGGAATGCAAGCTGACAAGCAAGCAAGCCAAAACTCTCGGATGCTGTCCACTGTCTACCTGTGGCTGAACACAAAACATCTGAGCGGCGGCAAGACCGCAACTTCCCTCACCAGCGAGCGCTGCTGGTAGGGACACCACCTGCGGCACTCCACCCGCCCCTTGGCTGGGGTGTGCCAGCTGGGGGGGGGGCCAGAGCAACTACGGGGAGGTGCGGACACTCCCCTGGGGTTCTCGCCCCGGGTCCTATCCACGAAGTCGTCCATGTCCTCCCTGGCGGGCACGGCCGCGCCCGTCTCGGGCGGCGCACCAGACTGGTCGGGCAGCGACCTGGAGACTCTGAGAAGCACCTGCTGAGGGAGGCGCGCGCAGGAGGGCTGAGTCCCACCAGCCCTTTGGGCGTGAGTGGTTTAGCGAGCTCTCTGTTCTCAACCCCCCTTCTTCCCCTTCGGGGAGGGGTTTACCCCTCCCCCTACCCCCTCCCCCTGGACCTGGAGAGGGGGTTTCGCGGGTGGTCAGAGGGTCCTTTTTCTATCCCTGGGAGGGCTAAAATTCGACACCCCTCACGAGGATCGTGGCCCCGACGGGGGTACTGACAAAAATGCTCGCCCCAGCTGTGATCGATCGCCCCAAAGATGGCCCCAAGATACCTCCCAGACCCCTCCCAAAGAGCCCCAAGAGGCCCCAAGAGGCCTCCAAGAGGCCCCCAAGATGCCCCCAAGAGGCCCCCAAGAGGCCCCAGAGGCTCCCCCGAGGCACCCAAGACGCTCCTGGAAGCCCCTGGGGCCGCCAAGAGGCCCCCAAGACGCCCCAAACGGCCTCCAAGAGGCTCCCAAGAGGCCCGAAGAGGCTCCCCCAAGGCACCCAAGACGCTCCTAGAAGCCCCTGGGGCCGCCAAGAGGCCCCCAAGACGCCCCAAAAGGCCTCCAAGAGGCTCCCAAAAGACATCTACTACTACTACTACTACTACTACTACTACTACTACTACTACTACTACTACTACTACTACTACTACTACTACTACTACTACTACTACTACTACTACTACTACTACTACTACTACTACTACTACTACTACTACTACTACTACTACTACTACTACTTCTACTACTACTACTAACTACTAGTACTACTACTACTACTACTACTACTACTACTACTACTACTACTACTACGACTACACTACGACATACGAACGACTAAACGACTAACGACAGACTACAACTACGACTACGACTACGACTACACTACTACACGACTACGACAACGAACTACGACTACGACTACGTCTACGACTACGACTACTACTACACAACGACTACGACATACGACTTACGACTACGACTACGACTACGACTACGACTACGACTAAAATACAAACGACTACGTACTACGACTACGACTAACGGACAACGACTTTACGACTACGACAACGACTACGACTACTAGTCTTACTACGACTAACGACCTACGGCTACGACTACGACTACGACTACGACTACAACTAGTAGTAGTAGCAGCAGCAAGCAGCATAGTCGTAGTATTCGTAGTAGTCGTAGTAGTAGTAGTAGTAGTAGTAGTAGTAGTAGTTGTAGTAGTAGTAGTAGTAGTAGTAAGAGTAGTAGTAAGAGTAGTAGTAGTAGTAGTAGTAGTAGTAGTAGTAGTAGTAGTAGTAGTAGTAGTCGCAATAGTCGTAGTAGTGGTGGTGGTAGTAGTAGTAAGTAGTAGCAGTATTAAAAACAGTAGTAGTAGTCAAGTTGTAGTAAAAGAAGTAAGTAAATAGTAGTAGTATATTATAGTAGGTAGTAGTAGTAGTAGTAGTATAGTAGTAGTAGTAGTAGTAGTAGTAGTAGTAGTAGTAGTAGTAGTAGTAGTAGTAGTAGTAGTAGTAGTAGTAGTAGTAGTAGTAGTAGTAGTAGTAGTAGTAGTAGTAGTAGTAGTAGTAGTAGTAGTAGTAGTAGTAGTAGTAGTAGTAGTAGTAGTAGTAGTAGTAGTAGTAGTAGTAGTAGTAGTAGTAGTAGTAGTAGTAGTAGTAGTAGTAGCACCAGGACGAGGTGCCCGAACGCCTCACGCCACGAGGAGCCCGAACGACTCACACCAGGACGAGGGGCCCGAACGACTCACACCACGAAGAGCCCGAACGACTCACACCAGAAGGAGGGGCCCGAACGACTCACACCAGGACGAGGCGCCCGAACGACTCACACCACGAGGAGCCCGAACGACTCACACCACGACGAGGGCCCCGAACGACTCACACCACGAGGAGCCCGAACGAGTCACACCAGGAGGAGGGGCCCGAACGACTCACACCAGGACGAGGGGCCCGAACAACTCACACCACGAGAAGCCCGAACGACTCACACCAGGACGAAGAGCCCGAACGACTCACACCACGAAGAGCCCGAACGACTCACACCAGGAAGAAGGGCCCGAACGACTCACACCAGGACGAGAAACCCCAAACGACTCAAACCACGAGGAGCGCTTTCTCTCCCTCCTCCTCCGCCTCGTCCTTCTCCCGCTCCCACCACAAGGAGGATGTACAAGGAGGCGGGAGGAAGGAGGAACAGGGGAGATATGCGGGGGCAGGCGGAAACAAGCCTGAAAAACACGACTGTCGGCATGCTTCGCAAGAGTTGCTGTTTTGAGATGGGCTGGTGGGGATACGCGAAGCGTGAAGAATTCCCATGGGGGTCTTAGCTCGCTGGCAGGTGTCAGGAGCAAGCGATTCCGGGCAGTTGATGTCGAGCAGCAGGACACTGGCCCTTGAGACTCCGACGCCCTGTGGTAGCGGCTTCGGCGGCAGGCCCGGCGTCACACACACACACACACACACACACAAACACGCGCGCACACACAATTGCCTCTCTGAACGAGCGTGCCCAGCACGGATCGGTGTCCCGAGAGTCCGAGGCACAGACTGAAAGCTGACCCGCAACGTGCCAATCCTGAAGTCGGACGTAGCGGAAAAAAATGCAGCATCTTGAAACATCACGGCAGGAGCCCCGAACCTAATCTTTCTGCGCGAGCCCCAAAACCAATCGTTCCGCGCAATCTTTCGGGCCAGTTCGATCTATGATGGTCCCAGGGTCCCAAACCAGGCAAAAAAAAGATTCCGGGATCTCAGGGTATCCCAGGAAGCGCCAGCCTGCTTAGACGTTACCCTGCAGGCTACCAGCGGCACCTCCACGAGACAAAGGGCGCCAATGCACAGCAAGGAAGACTGACGTTGACGTCAGCATTGCGGGCGAGCCTATCCCTGCAGGGAGGTTTTTACCCATGAGATGTTTCAAGCACTAGGTAATAAATTAAGGAGAATGGTGTATCGCGCGCACGCGCCGAAATATACTCCACACCTATGCACCCCATTCCACTCCGTCTTGCCTTCTCCTTCGCTCCCTTCCTGCCGCCCGCTCTCCTTCTTTCTCGCTCTCTCTCTCTCTCTCTCTCTCAGAACCCCTCTTTGTCTTTCTCGTCCTCTCTGTCTGCTTCCCTCAGCCCTCTGCTGGCGGCGCGAAATCCCAGCAAAAGGGCGAGAGGGCGAGAGGGCGGCAATCCACTGGCGGCCCTCCGAGGGCACCGCCTCTCAGGAGGCCACCCACGGCGTCTCAGGGGCCTGGCCCCCTCTGAGAACCTCCCCCCCCGCTGAGAATGCAGCCCCTGCCCACTCCTCCGGGCACGCGATGGCATGGATCAGGGATCCGGGATCCGTGGATCTGACGCGTGGGTGTCAGACCCGCGGGTCGGGGAAAGTACCCCCAGAACATGGAGCAAGCGCCGCCAAACTTGGCGACGGAGCGCGCCGACTCTGTACGCTAACTCGCGCGCCTTCATCCAATTTTGCGCTCCCTCGACTCCTGCGCACCGCCAGCCCATCGCATGCATGAGGGCTGGACAGCCCCTCGCTCGCCATAGCTCTCAACCCCAGCCCCCGCACCCCCACCTCACCCCACAGGATCAGGAGAGTCCAGAATCGAATGGATAAGTCGGATCGGCGATCGAAGCAAATCGGATCGACTGAAATCGGCAGCCACGTCGGGAGAGGTCGAATCGGCGGAAATCGGCAGGCCAATAAGGCTTGGCATCAACTGAGAAACAGAACCCCAAATCCGAATCCGAAGACGGATCGAATCGGAATCGGAATCGATCGAAATCGAATTCGAATCGAGCTGGCGAAATCGAAATGAGCCCTGCCAGTCTGTGGGCCTGCAGCAGCGTCCGCGCGAAGCGCCGGGCCTGCGGGGAGGCCGCGTCGGCGCGGGAACCGAGCAGGCCACCGACGGCCCAGCGGCCCAGCGGCGTCCGCAGCCCGGCGGCGGCTTCGGCGGCGCTGTGGTCAGCACGCGAGAAGACAGGAAGCAAGCTGAGGGACAGAAACAAAGAAGTTAGGAGGGCAGCACAAGCAGCATGTTTGAAACAGATCTCTATCCCTATGCCTCGGTGCCGATCTTAGAGAGAACGCGTTTCACGGGCGCTTGCCTTGGGAACATTCGGCGGCACGTTTCGAACCCAGGGGTCGAACCCGGGGGGGCCCTCCCCCAACACTCGGCGCCGTCGATCAGAACCAGGGGACTCCTCTCCCCCCGACAGTAACCCCCTCGTCCCCAACCACCCCCCTCTCTCCCAACGGGGGATGGGGGTTCACACACACACACACACACCAGGAAAGGAGTAGGGATTCTACTCCCCCAATCATGTCTCTTCGGGCTTCCCAGGGGGGGGAGATTTCGAACCCCCCCGCCCTCCCCATCCCTCGGTGCCAGTGCTGGCACCTGCGCTAGCGGCGGCCCGCAGCACGAACGGCAAAACGCAGCGACGCTGACCAGAAAGAGAGAGTCCAGAGGCCGCAGCGGGAAAGTACAAATCGCCATCTCGAGCCGTCGCTCCCCAAAAGCCACCAGGGCCCTGAGCAAGTTCCAGGAGACGCCCAAGAGGCGCCCAGGAGCCCTCACGAATGCTCCTCAGACGCCCCCGAGACCCCTCTGACGAGACCCCAACGGGCATCCATTAGAACTGTGACAAAAAGCCAAGACACGGTGGCGGGAAGACCCAAAGGCCACACCACCACAACCACCAACCCCACAACCACCACAACCACCACACAACCACCACCACCACCACCGCCACCACCACCACCACCTGCACAACCACCACAACCACTACCACCACCGCCAGAAAACCAGCAGCACCACAAACACAACCACTACCACCACCACCACAACCCACCACAACCCACCATAACCCACCACAACCCCCCACCACCACCACCACCACAACCACCACACAACCACCACCACCACCACCACCACCACCACCACCGCCACCACCACCACCAGCAAAACAACCACAACAAGTACCACCACCACCACCACCAGAAAACCAGCAGCACCACCACCACAACCACCACCACCACCGCCACCGCCACCGCCACCCACCACCACCACCACAACCCACCACCACCACCACGTACCACCACACCACCACCACCACCACCACCACCATCACCACCACAACCCACCACCACAACCACCACCACCCAGCACCCACCACCACCACCACCACCACCACCCACCACCAGCACCAGCACCAGCACCACCACCACCACCACCACAAACCACCACCACAATCACCACCACAACATAACCACCACCACCACCACTACCACCACCACCGCCACGACAAAACACCACCACCACAAACCACCTCGCACCACAACCACTACCACCACCACCACCACCACCACGACAAACCACCACACCACCACCGCCACCAACACCACCCCCACCACCCACCACCACAACCACCACCACAACCACCACCACAACCACCACCACAGCAAAACCACCACCACCACCGCCACAACAAACCACCCCCACCACAACCCACCTCGCGCCACAACCACTACCACCACCCCACCACCACCACGACAAACCACCACACCACCACCGCCACCAACACCGACCCCACAACCCACCACCACAACTACCACCACCACCACCACAAACCACCACACCACAACCACCACCACAACCACCACAACCACCACAACCACCACCACCACAACAAACACCACCACCGCCACCACCGCCACCACCGCCACCACCACCACCACTTCCACCACCACCGCCACCACCGCCACCACCACCACCACAACCCACCACCACCACCACCACCTCAGAGAGGCCCCAAGAGACGCCGGCGCCGCCGCCGCCAGCCGCCGCCGACGCCAGCGCTGGCCCGAGTTTAGGGAGAGAGGAGAAGTGGGGGAGGAGGGAGGAGATGAGGGGGGTCTGGTTCCACCCCCGCCCCTCCAAGCGCCCACAGAACGCGCTCTTTCCGACCTTAAGGATTTCCTCTGTCTCTGAAGCCACATCCCTAAGATCGTCAGGGGTAGAGATAAGTTCGAGGCTGGTTAGAGCACCTTCTCAGAGTGGGTCCTCTCCTGGCCCGCCCTCACGGGAGAGACGGGCGACCTCACCCTCCCTAAAAAAGAGGGCGTCGCGGTCGGCACGTGACAGAACGAGTGCCCCTCAGATCCTGGCGCTGCAAGCTGTTCCGCAACGGGCGTTTTCGGGCCAGAACGCTCGTGTCTCAGAAAAAGAGACGGTAACCCGAAACCGCTACACATCCCTCCCCATGAGATCCTGCCGTTGCAGTTGTTTGTCACAGAGGTTGTTTTCGCCAGGTTTCGGGCCACGGGAACCTCACAGCTCGATCCAACTCGAAGAACGGGGCAGAAAGATGGGGCTCGGAGCCCAGGTCGTAGCTTTCTGCGGTGTTGCAACTCTTACGCAACGTCGGATCTCAGGGGGACAAGCGCCCTGGAAGGTGCAGGACTGGGGCTATGGCTGGTGGGGCGCAGAAAGCATTGAAGGCGCCCAGGGACCCGCAAATCCTAGGATTCCCCATATTGTCCATATTTTCTGGATGTTCGTCTTCCCCTCCACTTCCCATATGTTCCATATTTCCCGCAGAATCGACGATTATTTGTGTCTGTGTGCTTTCCCTTCCTGGAGCATAAGAAGAAGCCAGTAGGGGAAATCGCAGAGGCGTGCTGATAGGACGGGAGGGGACTCCTGATCTTGCGGGTCCGTTCGCCCTCGGCGACCTGGCAGTAGCGGAGAGGTCAGTGGGGCCAGGAAGCCTCAGAGGCTGTGGAACCTTCGAGGCAAAGGTCTGGAATCCAGAAATGGGGGCTGGAAGCCACCAGCTTCAGGCGTAAGCCCTCCAATCTGGATGCGGCGATGTCGACAGGAACGGACTGATCAAGGCGCCAGAGCAACAGGAGGACACGACAGGACGCTTCGATCGGGAAACTGAAAGCAACTAGGAGAGTTGTGTTGATGCTGTTGTTGGACAAACTCGCGACCGTACGCAACTGAAGATGAGCGAATCAAAGGAGGGCCAGCGTGTCTGAAAAACGATGTCTGCGGCAGGTAGGCTGGCGAGCATCAGTGCGCAGAAGGCAGTCCCTCCCCCAACTGAGTCAAGAGAGGCGCTCCAACCCAAGAGAGAGAGAGAGAGACAGAGAGAGAGAGAGAGGGAGAGAAAGAAAGCGAGAGCGCGCTGACGGCCAGATGAGGGGGATCCCCAAGCTACTTGGCCCTCAAGCCTGCCGTCCCTCTCCGCCCCTCCCCGCCCAACCCCCCCGTGCCGAGGGGCGCCACGCTGCGCCTCCGGCAGGCGGAGGAGGGGAAGGGAGGATTGGCGCGCGCGCGAGATAGTTACGGAAGAAAGGGGTTATAGAATGCCCAACAGTAAGGGTTGTCAGAAAGAGACAGCTGCGCCCAATGGGCAGGCGGTGTTCTGTCTCCAATGGACAGCGCCCGCGGCAGCACATACAGCGAGCCTGCTCAAAATAGACAAGAACTTCGTCCATGTTCTTTCCGTACGTACTACGCAAGTCGGGAGAAGTACGTGAAAACATGGAGAGGAAGGCGGATAAAGTAGATTGGGTTCGGGCCCGCCCAAGCAATAACAAAGCACATACAAAAATGATCCCGGCGAAGGGCCCAACCATGTGCAGCTGTGTGTAACGCAGGTGTGGGTATCGTCCTCGGTGAACCTCCCTCTGAGACCACGACGCGTGTGACGGGTGTGCCAAAATTGGCACGGGTACGCTATGCGGACGCTGCCACAGGAGCCGTCGGTGCAGCCCCATCTGAGGCCACGAAACGCGTGAGGGGTGCGCCGAAATGCAGGGTGGAACCACTTGCGGGCGCTGCCACCAGGGCCTTTGGTGGCCGCGAAACGTGGAAGGGGTGCGCCAAAATGGAGGGGGAACTGCATGCAGAACCTGCCACTGGGGCCCTAAGTGGAACACTCCATGGGGCCACGAAACGTGTGAGGGGTGCGCCGACATGGAGGGGGAACTGCATGCGGACTTGCCACGGGGGCCTTGAATGGAGCACCCTATGGGGTAACGAAACGTGTGAGGGGTGCGCCGAAATGGAGATGGACCTGCATGTGGACCCTGCCACTGGAGCCTACAGCGGAGCACCCTATGGGGCCACGAAACGTGTGACGGGTGCGCCGAAATGGGGATGGAACTGCATGCTGACCCTGCCACTGGGGCCTTCCGCGGAGCACCCTATGGGGCCACGAAACGTGTGAGAGGTGCGCCGAAATGGAGGTGGAATTGCATGCGGACCTTGCCACTGGGGCCTTCGGCGGAGCACCCTATGGGGCCACGAAACGTGTCAGTGGTGCGCCGAAATGGGGGTGGAACTGCATGCGGACCCTGCCACTGGGGTCATCGGCGGAACACACCATGGGGCCACGAAACGTGTGAAGGTGCGCCGACATGGGAGTGGAACTGCACGCGGACCCTGCCACTGGGGCCTTGGGCGGAGCACCCTATGGGGTCACGAAACGTGTGATGGGTGCGCCAAGATGGGGGTGGAACTGCATGCGGACCCTGTCACGAGGGCCTTCGACGGAGCACCCTATGGGGCCCTGAAATGTGTGAGGGGCGCGCCGAAATGGGGGGTGGAACTGCATGCGGACCCTGCCACTGGGGCCTTCGGCGGAGCACCCTATGGAGCCACAGTACGTGTGAGGGGTGTGCCGAAATGGAAGTGGAACTGCATGCGGGCCCTGCCTCTGGGGCCTTGGGCGGAGCACCCTATAGGGCCACGAAACGTGTCAGGGGTGCGCCGAAATGGGGGTGGAACTGCATGCGGACCCTGCCACTGGGGCCTTCGGAGGAGCACTTTATCGGGCCACGAAACGTGTGAGGGGTGCGCCGAAATGGGGGTGGAACTGCATGCGGACTCTGCCACTGGGGCCTTGGGCGGAGCACCCTATGGGGCCACGAAATGTGAAGGGGTGCGCCGAAATGGAGGTGGAACTGCATGCGGACCCTGCCACTGGGGCCTTGGGTGGAGCACCCTATGGGGCCACGAAACGTGTGAGGGGTGCGCCGAAATGGGGGTGGAACTGCATGCGGACCCTGCCACTGGGGCCTTTGCTGGAGCTCCCTATGGAGCCACGAAACGCTGTAATGGGTGGGTGAAACGCAGGGAGGAGGGAGGAGAGGGAGGAGGCTTTTTTGACTATACTTAGCTCGTTGCAAGTTAGCTTGAGCGCAGCGGCCAAAAGGACTGGCACAGGCTGCACACGAGAAGCCCGAGAGCATGGACGCTGAGCTGCTTCCGCTCTCGTCCCGAAAACTGTCAGGAGAGAGGTATTGGCGCTGAGGGAGGGGAGGAAGGGAATCATAACGAAGGAGGAGGAGATTGCAGCGCCGTGCGAAGAGAGACATCAGCGGCACCCTGCTTCGTTGCCCATAGAAGGGCAGCCCTCGATGCAGAGAGCAGTGCGAGGCAGGAAAAAGAAGAGACCTGCCTGGGAGTGCCTTCCGAATTTCGGACTGCTATTAAGAGGGAAGAGCTGGACGGAGGGCCAAAATGGCCAGGCCGCATTGCGGCTGTCCAAACCTCCAGGGGAGGAGATCTGGACTGAAGGAGGAGCTGGGGAAGTCAAAAGAGGCGGGAGAGGAAGAAGGGCCGGAATGGCATGGCCGTGTTGCAGGGCGTACGCTGCAGCTGAGAGGCCTGTACGGCCGACCGCGGCGGGGAGGTGGGTGTGCCTGGGCGCTAGCCGAGACCAGACAGCAGAGACCCACCTCCGTGTGGCCCCTCACAGGCACACAGGGACCAAGGGGACCCTGCTACACCTGGACGAGGGCCAGAGAGACAAGCCAAGGCCAGTGCCGCGTTCCTCCCACGAGGCACATATGTTTGCCGCGGCCTTGCCTCAGCCGCGCAGCCAAGACGCACTGGGGCATGGTGCCTGTCTGCATATATGGCACCTTCGCTGGCCGCCTTGGCCGAGAGTTACTCGGCGGGGCTGTGCTGTAGCATCGTTAGGTAATGAGCTGCCAAGGTGAACCAAGAGTATTAGGCCAGCTCGCCACCTAGGAGACTCAGCCGTGGCGAGTCTGCGAATTGCTGTGTGAGCAAGCCGATCGCTGTATAGCGAGGCTGCTAAGAAGTGCCGCGTTGGCCCCACTCATGCGGCAAGGTGGAAGGTCGAGCCCCTGATTGGCAACGACTCTTGCACAGGCCCTCCAAGGGGGGCCGGTAAAAAGCAGAGTGACTAGGTGGGCTGCCGAGGTATGTATTAGGCTGGCCCCGCCCCTGTGTGGCGCATTGACGGTTGCATCATGGGCGCCCATCCCATATTACCTGAGATGGTGCCGGCTGGATGCCGCACAGTTACAGGCCTTACGGGCGCTGAAAGAGTTGCAGCTGCAGCTGAAAGGCCTGTGCGGGCCGTCCGCGACGGGGAGGTGGGTGCGCCTGGGCGCTAGCCGAGACCAGACAACAGAGACCCACCTCCGTGTGGCCCCTCACAGGCACACAGGGACCAAGGGGACCCTGCTACACCTGGACGGGGGCCAAAGAGATGCGTCGGGGCAGAGGCCACGTTCCTCTCATGAGGCACTTGTGGCTAGGACTGTCTAGGTAGTGAGCTGCCAGGGCGAACCACGAGTATTAGGCCAGCCCATTCCCTAGAGACTCCGCCGTGACGAGTCTGCGAATTGCTGTGTGAGCCTAGCCGATCGCTGTTTAGCGAGGCTGTTAAAATGTGCTGCGCTGGCCGCACTAGTGCAGCAAAGTGAGAAGTCGCGCCCATGAGTGGCGACTACTCCTGGATAGGGCCCTCTAAAAGAGGGGCCGGTGGAGAAAAGAGCGCTAGGTGGGCTGCCGAGGTAAGTATTAGGCGGCTCCGCCCCTGTGTGGCACATTTACGGTAGCGCCATGGGCACCCATCCCAGGGTGGAGGAGGGGAGGAGGGGGAGGGGGGAGGGGGAAAGCGGGAGGAAGGTGGGAACGCGGGGCGCTGTCTCTTCAAAACGAGGACCCAACACCACAGGATGGTTGGGAAAAAGCATATCGATCATTGAAGTAGGAAGGCGATTGAAATAGATTGGGATCTGGATCTCCAAAGATACATACTTTCAACGACCGGCGTGTATCCATGGCGACCACACCGATAATAGGGGGAGGAGGAGGGGGCGGGGAGGGGGGGGAGCGAAAGCGCGCCAGGAGGGAGAGGCGGGTGCCGCCCCTCACTACCCAGAAGCGTTTCCGTGGCAACTCACGGGAGCCTCCCGTGCCATCCTGGCTGCTCTTGCGAGTCGACGCTGAATCGACGCTAAATCGACGCTAAATAAACGCTACTCCGCACTAATTCGGCGCTCTGTCATCGATTACCAGACGCTGGCGCGCTAGTGCATTCAAAAGACGGAGTTACGAAGACATGCAAGGCTCCCACGACTTGCTACCGAAGGGCGCGGAGGCGGGGACGGGAACGCTCTCAAAGCGCCCTAGGGTGGCCCACCAGCTCTGTGGGCCCAGTCCGCGAGCTGAACATCGCTTCGCCGATCCCAATCCCCACTGGCGTGGCCTGGGTCCCACTGGCCGATTTCCCCCCTGGATGAGGATATAGGCTGGTCCCTTCAAGTTTCGCGGGGCCTATCCCCAAGTGGGGTGGTGGGGTGGGCAGGCTGGCTGAGACACTATGACCCACGAGGGAAAGAGATCGGACGAACGATGCTGAGTTCTGTCGGCCCGGTCCACGAGCAGGGCCTCCCATGCGCGAAGGCATCACGGCGCGGGCGGGGCCGCGAGGGGCCTGCGAGCACTCGAGGAGCAGCAGCTCCGTCAGCCGAAGGAAGTCCCGGGCGTCGGAGAGCAGGCGCCTTCTAAGCGGCCCAGGAGGACGCGAACCAATAGACACGAAGTCTGCCACAAATTCCAGGATCCTCCATATTCTTGCATATCTCACAAGCCCTCCGGGCTAGGGTGGCCTAACGAGTTCTCCCGTTCCTCTTCCAAAAAGCTGTTTCCCTCTCCCTGAAGTTTTTGGGGGCGGCTCGCGAGGTGGCAGGGCTTCTTTTTTCGCCCAAAATGGCTCCAAGAGGGCCTCCGATGCTCCAAAATGGCCTCCGAGGCAGCTCGATAACCGAAGATTGTTCCAGATAGCATCCGACATACCTCCAAGGTTCAAGACAGCTTCCGACGTACCTCCACGAGATCCGACGAGGGACCCAAGACCCCTCAGGACCCCCCAAGAGGCCAAAATCAGTCAAGAACCTCAGGGTGTTCGTGTCCGATACGCTGTTGAGGCCCCAAGAGCGCCCCAAGAGGGGCCCAAGAGGCTCCTCAAACGGCCCCAAGAGCGCCCAAAAGCGACCTAAGAGTGCCCCAAGAGGCGACGTTGATGGGCCCAGGGGGGAAGTAAATGTTGCCACCCGCCCTTTCGATCAATGGTCTCCAAGATTGCCCCAAGAGGTTTTCCAGGGCTCGCAAAGGACCCCAGACGGCCCCAAAAAGGCCCAATGAGGAGCCCAAGACCACCCAAAACAGCTTCAAGACGAGCCCAAGATCCCCCAAAAGAATCCCAAGAGGGCTCCAGATGTCTCTGCTCTCGTCCTCGTTGTCCTCCTCCTCCTCCTCCTCCTCCTCCTCCTCCTCCTCCTCCTCCTTTTCCTGGTCTTCCTCCTCCTCCTCCTCCTCCCCCTCCTCCTCCTCCTCCTCCCTCCTCCTCCTCCTCCTCCTCCTCCTCCTCCCCTCCTCCTCCTCCTCCTCCTCCTCCTCCTCCTCCTCCTCCTCCTCCTCCTCCTCCTCCTCCTCCTCCTCCTCCTCCTCCTCCTCCTCCTCCTCCGTCCTCCTCCTCCTCCTCCTGTCTCCTCCTCTCCTCCCTCCCTCCCTCCCTCCCTCCCCTCCCTCCCTCCTCCCTCCCTCCTCCCTCCCTCCCCTCCCCTCCCCCTCCCTCCCTCCCTCCCTCCCCTCAAGCAACTTGGGCCCGAGCTTTGGGCCCATCCCGTGGGCTTCCGAGGAGCGTTTGAGGGACTTTGTCCGTTCTACACTGCCAGGTTAGAACGTACATCGACGAACGCACGGGATTGCAATGGCTGCGGATCAGAAGCGGTGGACCCGCTGTGACAGCTGCAATAGGTGTGAGTGGAATATCATTTTGCGCCGCCTGAATCTTGTATGCAGTGGATGCATTGGCAAGGTCAAGCTGTTTCGCCCGAGGCGTCGTGCCCACTTCGACGAGGGTCAGGACGATGACGGCGTCTATGATGCGGACAGCGGCAACGAATCCGAATCAGCTCCAGGTCAGCCTCTTCCAGCAGGCAGATTGCGTCGGGCGTCCTCCCCGAACCGTGGCGGCGGCAAGGGCTCCAAGGACGGTGGCGCGCAACACCACCTCCGCCAGGCGCTGGCGGCGGTCACCGACCCTGCCGTGAAGAAGGATCTTGAGATGCAGATCACCAAGCTCAACCAGGCTGCTGACAAGGAGCCAGAGCTGGGTGTGGTCGAAGCGTTGCGCCGCGCCGACGGCGCCAAGCGCAACGCCGAACACATTCATGAACAAGCAGCTTCTGCAGTACTTCGCATACGCAGCAACCTGGCGGCTGGCGAAGGCGAAGGCCGCCATCAACCTGGCGAAGGCGGTAGGCGCCCGCAAAGTGGCTGCCCTTGCGGCCACAGGGGCGGAAGGTCTTGGCGTCGCACCAAAGGGGGCTGAAGCAAGCGAGAAGAAGATACTCAACGTGGAATGGGACGAGACGTTCTTCGGCAGCATCGACGGCCTCGACGCCACGCCCGAGGAAAAGACAGCGCTGCTGACGCTCAAGCAGCAGATCCAAAGGGGCTCAGGCCCAGTTCCAGGAGAAGGAAATGGAGTTGCAGCAGTGGCTCTCTGACATGAAGGAGCATCGTCGTATCATCGAGGAGCGAGCTGTCAAGAAACGCAAGGCCGAAAGTGGCAAGAAGCAGCAGGAGGAGCAGCCGACAGCCGAGGTGCCGAAGGCGACTCCAGGAGGGGAGGCAGCCGCCGAGGGGCCCCCAGGCCCCGCCGCGGCGGCAACGACCAGCCAAGCCACGTCGGCTCCCGAGGACGCCACCGCCAATGAGCAGCAGCGCATCGCGGAGGAGGCCAAGAAGTTGTCGGAGGCCAAGTTCGCAGCGGCTGCTCTGGCGTCCAAAGCCAAAGGCAAGGGCACGGCTGCCTCGGCCTCGGCTGCTGGAGGCGATCAATCCCATTGGCTAGGGGGGCCAGGACAGTCCCGACCCGCACAAGTCGAGGCACATGGGGAGGCAGAAGATATCACCAGGGTCTTGTCGAATCCAAGTCCAGAGAGTTGTCATAGTTTGCCCTGACGGAGACTCATGTTCACTTGAAGTCTGAGCTCAGGAATTTTGACAGCAAGAGTCGTCAGTTACGACTCCGATTGCATCACTATGCTGCACGTCACTCTGGCAAACCCGTGGGGAAGAACAAGACGGCCCACTCAAACGAAGGGGGTGGGTTCTTCCTTGCACAAGCTCATCTCCAGGCCCGGAAGCTGGAGGATGCTTACGTTGCGCCCAAGCACCTTCGAGACCCGCACCAAGCAGCCTTGGGCGGGCTCCCCCCGATGGTGCTCAAGTTTGCAGGATATTCGATGGCATTCATCCTACTCTACGGACATCCATCTATTCAGATGCGCGGCAAGAACAGGCTTCGGTTCCAGCGGATTGGAGCTCTGGTCAAGGCGCTGAAGATGCCGCGGGTGTTTTGCGGGGACTTTAACATGACCCCAGACGTTCTCACCAAGGCGGGCTTCCCCCCGCAGCTGGACGCCGTCATCCGCACCGCGGATTTGGAGGGGGCCTGCAAGCAAAAGAAGGGCAAGCCCGACACCATGATTGACTACCTGGTCTGCAGTCGCTCTTCTCTGCCATTCATATGTGACATCCTACAGGTGCGAGCGGTCCCGTGGCGACCTCACACTGGTTTGGAGATCCGCTTGAGAAGTTCAGGATTGCTACTACAGACGCGTGTGCTGAATCTCCCGAGGAAGCTCCCTCAGGCAGCGAGGCACAAGACGGAGCCAACGCCTGACTCTAAGTCTTCACGTGCCAGGCTGGAGCGAGCAGTGGCCCGAGCCTCTGCGCAGGAAAAAACGCTCTCTGATGTATGAAGCATTGATTGGGGATTGTCACCCTTGCGTCGAGCAGCATCATGCCCCCACTTTTCCTGGCACTGCTGTTGTGTTTAATGAAGGGGATAGCGAGGCCGCTGACCCTGATTTGGCCCTTCTGCTCGACAAAGAAGATCCGTGGGCAGGTGAGCTTAACTTTTGTTGTTTGGACCCCGCCCCTTCAACTGTTTTGGAGGCGTCTGCGGGGCCGTCGTCGTCGGGGCCGTCGGTCGACGGTCCGTCTGGGGCCCCTGGGCTTGTCGGGGCTCCTCTTGGGGTTGTGGCTGGGCCCTCTCTTGGTGGTTCGGCCCCAAAGCAGGTGATCGAGGGCTTGGGGGATTCTAGGCAGTATGCTCAGTCCAGCAGCGTCAATTCTACGGCGCCTCAGGCCCCCGACCCCCCGCCTATCTTGGGAGACCCCCCGACGCCCACTGGTCGTAATGCGAGCTCGAGATGTGATCCTGATGTGGCGGACCCTGTCTGCTTCGCCATCCCAGCTGAGGTGTGGTCCACGGTTAGACGTGACGTGGGTTTTGTGCCCAGTGATCTCACGATGGCCTCTGTCTCGCCCCATCTTCGCCCGTCTGTAGCACTTTGGCTTAACCCTGCTGGGTGCTCTTCGGTCTCAAGCTTGTACGCTTCTTGGGCCACAGCGGCCGAGGCCGGCATCCTGTCTCATCACGGTCTACAGGCTACTCCTGGGCCTTCGCGCGCAGCGGGGCCGAGTGTTTCTGTCCAGTCGTTGCGGCAGACTCTACACATACGTGGTGAATTACCACTTCGTGATCAAAGGAGTCAGTGGTGGACAAGGATTCACACAGTCTTCCAAGGCCTCCAAGGCCATCGGCAGAGAGGCAACGGTGATAAGCAAATCCAGCAGTTCGTCACGGCGTGTTTGTGCCTTCACGGTTCTCGTCCGACAGGCGCGCACTTGTTGATTAAGCCTGACAAAGGCCCTGCTTGGGACCACTGGTTGGCCATCCTCCAGAACCCGCTCTCTGTCACGGTCGAGAACTTCGGATTGCATGTTTTGTCGGCGCGGAAGATCATGGAAAGGGCCCAGCGGACCTCATTACATGAATCTCTGCAGGAGTTTAAGAAATGGGTTTCTAATGACAAATCTTCTCAAGGCATTCCTCATCGGGCGTTGAAGCCCCAACCGCTCCTACCACAGGAGAATATCGTGGGCGCAGTGGTAGTATTTCACCCCAAGGACCTGATGGACGTCAAGCAGACGGAGTTCACCAGATTGTGGGTTCCAGTGCCGATGGACAGGCAGGTGGCGGTCGAGACGTTTCGAGTCCTTCGGGAGGACGCTGAGTTCAACGAGTTGGCGCCCATCCAAGCAGAGGATATCTACGCCACAGCAGCCAAGATGTCGGCGGGAGCAGGCCTCGGGGTGGACATGTTCACGCCGGTGGACATCCAGAGATTGCCGCACGGTGCAATTTCGGAGATGGCCTCTATCCTTCAGACAATTGAATCAACACTCGCATGGCCAATTCAGCTGATGATGGTTCTTTGTCGGCTTATTCCGAAGAAGCAGACTGGAGATCGTGCCATCGGTATC
Source organism: Prorocentrum cordatum (assembly GCA_963575745.1). Lineage (NCBI taxonomy): Eukaryota > Dinophyceae > Prorocentrales > Prorocentraceae > Prorocentrum > Prorocentrum cordatum. The sequence continues at coordinate 719,980 of CAUYUJ010017471.1, read as the reverse complement.
CTCACGATGGTGGCGAGACTCTGGTCATTGCTTCGTGAGCCGCCGGTCAAATCATGGTCATCCCAGAATACTGCTGCATGGGATGCGGCGGTCGAGGGCAGTTCTAGCTTAAGAGAGGCCTACCTCAGGGCCATCGACGAGGAGATGGCGCACTCCATGAAGATGAACTTCGGACACGCCATCATAGATGTGCATCAATTTTACGACTCTATACAATGGGATATGCAAGCAAGAGCGGCACTCAAGATGGGGTTGCCTCCAGTTATTCTTTATTTGGAACTGGTTCAATGTGTGATGTGCAGGTGCCTCCATCAAGATGGTGCCGCGTCAGTTCCATTCGAACCCAGTCATAGTATAGTGCAAGGACTGCGGTCGGGCACACGATTCGCACGAATCATGACACATTTCATCATGTACTCAGTGACGTCTTCTAGCCCACATATGGGGCACCGAGTTTGGATAGACGATATTTCACAGACGATCACGGGCTCGGCTAAGTCAGTTAGGCAGAGTCTTATCAAAGTGATTGTTGACATAAACAAAGCTTTAGCCAGGAGGAAGCTCCAGATTTCTCCGAAATCGGTTGTTATGTGTACTAAGATGGAGGACGCTACAGCAGTGGCGAGGGCGGTGCGGCTACGTGGCTTCAGAGTGCTTGCAGTGAAACAGTCAACGTACCTGGGCGTCGATTTCAGCTGTGGCCGTCATGGCCGAGAGCAACGTGTCAAAAGGGATGCTAAACACAAGCAGATGAGCATCAACATCAGGAAGTTCGCGAAGGCCGCCAAGCAGTATCGCCAGGTTTCTAAGTTGGAAAAAGCAGGAGCACAACCAGCTGGAAGCTACGGTTTCCAGGTACATGGGATGTTTGGGCAACAACTCACAGAGTGCCGCAGGCGCTTGGGCGACTCTTGCGCGACGGCTACCAAGGGACGCTGTCTCACCACGCTGCTCGACCTGAGGGCAAGTGGCATGGACCCAGCAGTCACGGCGGCCACGCGCACGATCGACCTATGGCTCTCAATGTGGCAGTCACATCCTAACTTGAGGAAAAGCATTGCACATGCATGGCCGTCAGTGGTCACTAGAATGCAACATGCACGTGCAGTTCAGGGTCCTATCTCAGCGGTGGCACTTCAGCTTCTGAGGCTGGGGTGGACCCCCACGCCCCCGTCAGCGTGGTTGTACATCAGCCCGCAGGGGATTGAGGAAGAATGGAAATTTCCCGACAGCTGATACACGGGTGTCAAGGCCTTGGACAGCCACGCGGCCTTGTTCCAGGACGTCAAGGACACAGCGCACAGGCTCCCGTGGCGCAAGGCCAGCCAACACTATTGTGGGTCAGGTATGGAAGATGGCATCAGCAACGCCTCGTCACGGCAGTTGTTGGATCACCTAGCGCAGCAGCGACATGGATCAAGGTTAACGGAAGTTATGCTAAATCTTGCAACGGGAGGGGCATGGACCAAACAACGCAAGCGGGACACCCTACCTCGGTACACGGTCGACGGGATCTGTGATCGCTGCCGCCAATATGATGAGTCCCCCTTGCATATATGTTGGACACGCCCCAAGAATGTCGGTTCCAAGGCCTATTCGTTTTCAGAATATTCAGTGCCAAAGGCTTTGGCACAGTCCTACGCGCGCGAGGCGTACTGACTCCGAGGCTGGTTACCTCAGCATCTGGTTGCTGTTCCCCCACCCCCTGATCAACCCAGTTGGTGGCGCGCAGGACTTGACCGATTGGAGCCAGGATGTATGGGGCACGGCTCGGACCACAGTCACATTTGGATCTTCGCAGACGCTAGCGGGGGTCCAGACACCCACTCAGTCATCATGCGCAGAGTGGGCATCGCGATCGTGCGCATGACCAATCTTCGAGTCCCTGAGGCTACTTTTTGCATCGCGGGGCCTCTGACGGGCCCCAGGCAAGTCGTGGCCCGAGAAAAGTTGGCTGCGTTTCTCCTGGCAGTCACACACACACACACACACTCGGGGATCTCTCGTGTTTGTCACTGACTGCGACTACGTAGTTGAAGGTTGGTATGCATCCAAAGCGGATAACGTTTTCAGGTCAGGATGCCGACGCTTGGAATCATATTGCACCAGTTTCGAAAGGCAGGCGGATTACAATTCTCTTCACCCATTCACATCACACGGCCAAGCAGACGGCAGCAAGACAGGGATGCAGTGCTTTGATTGTCGGCAATGCCGTGGCGGACGAGCTAGCAGGCTATGCAGCCATCCAGGCCAGAGTTCCTGAACATATTCGGGCACGAGTTCTGCAGGAAGAACATCAGATATTTCGGATACGGATGCGGTTGCTCAGAGCAACGCTTGACAGCATGACGGCTATTGAAGCCGCTGGGTATGAGGCCAGGAATATGAAAGGGAAGGCCCCTGCCGTCCCTCCTCCCCCTCCCCCCCTCCCTCTGCTAGTGCGGTTGCTGCCTTCCTGTCGAGCCATGCCCTGTCTGAAGACCGTCAAAGGTGTCTGACATGTTTTTTGTTCGGCTACGAAAGCCACCATGAAAGCGTGGTGGACCACTCCGTGCCCCGAGTTATATAACGTCGATGGGGTTATTAAGTCTCCTAAGGTGGGGGAACGTATACATATAGCGGGGGCTTGGGCGCACCAATCTCACACCCTTAATGTGCATACGACCCTATATGCCTGGTTATGCACCACCTGTGGTGCCATAGCTGAGAAGCAGAATGAACTTCTTAGCAAGCCGTGCTCGGGTAGGATCAAAAAGAATCGGCAGGAATACCTCGATCGGATTGCGGCCCACAGGAAGCCGAAAGTCCTGAGCCAGGCCGAGCATAAGGCCAGGCGGTCGAATGCTATGTAATCCGATGCTCATATCACCAACTTGTTTTGCGCAACGGGTTCCACTCCACTCCGCTTCCCCCCTCCCTCCCTCCCTCCCTCCCTCCCCTCCCTCCCCCCCCCCCCTTCCCTCCTCCTCCTCCTCCTCTTCCTCCTCTTCCTCCTCCTCCTCCTTTTCCTCCTCCTCCTCTTCCTCCTCCTCCTCCTCTTCCTCCTCCTTTTCCTCGTCCTCCTCCTCCTCCTCCTCCTCCTCCTTCTCCTTCTCTCCTTTCCCTCGCCCCCACGCGAACCCCAGGGATGGCCCGAAGAGGCCCTCCAAGGCCACCCCCTGGTTCCCACAGGTCTCTATTCACCCTGGTTGCCAGCTGTGTCTCATTATGTGTCTCTGCTCTTTCCCCGTCAGCTCTGTCGGGCAGGTCTTCTGAATGGGCTGGCGGGGATACGTTTTTGCTTACCGACCGTTTGCCGAGGAAGGCCGCGCGACGCCAGTGGGTAGAACGAAAGCCAGGCCTACGTGGAACAGGGCAGAAGCCTAGGCTACAGCTGGCACGCGCGGAAAAGAAGCGACGCGGGGAAGCACGAGGGGACGACGAGACGAGCGGCGAAAGACGAACGAGGACGACGAATGGAGGGATGAGAAGCAGGGAACAAACGCAGCGCCGCTCAGAGGCGAGGGATCGGCGCTGGTGGGGATACTTTTTGGTCGGCGGCCGCGCGACAATGGTCTGGCGGCAACAGGCGTGTCCGGGACGGCGGAACAGGCAAATTCCACGCGAGGCGTGCACTGCACGTGCACTGGGCAAAATGCTCAGCATTCACTGGGACGCACCTTACGCACAGAGGTGCAAGCTGCGGAGTAAGTCGCCCTTGCGGCGCCAAGCTCCGAGCAACTGCCCACACAGACAACTATGTACCAGCCTGGGACGCCAGCTGCACGTAGTGGAAACGAAGGCCGACGACGCCGAAGGCTGACCCACTCGGCGCGCGGCCAACGGAACCACCACCGACTGCAGACGCTGGCCGAGAATCCAAAACACAGTGTCGCGCGGGTGTAGGAGGGCTACTGCAGCCCACAGAGTGCGACAGGGCGTGTGGAAGGGGGGGCGCAGCTAACCGCCGCAAGAAGTACGCGACTGAAGGGCAGTTGCACACCGTCTGTGGGAACCCATGTGGGGGGTGCAGCTAACCGCCGCAATAGTCACGTAGTGAAAAAAAAGGGGGGGCTGCACGGTGCAGTGCGGCATAGGCTGGAGCGTGACTGGTGGGGATACGCGAAGCTTGAAGGATTTATGAGATTGCCGCTTTCCCCTCCACTGCTGCGAAAAAACATTTACATAAATATAATATATACACACGTATACACAAACCGGGTACGCGCTTAAAGCTTAATACTTTTCTTGCTCGAGGAAAACGAAGGGCATGCTGAGCGTTCGCCACGTCGCCGCCCGTGTCGGCTCGCGTGCGCCCGGCGTTTGGGGAGCATTTTGGGTTCTCACCACGTTGCTGTCCGTGCCTGCTCGCGGGCGCATCGTGGGGGTGCCGCGCTTGGGAGGCATGTCGAGGCTGCGCCACGATGCCGCCCCTGCCCCCACGTGGGCGCCGCGTGGGCGCCCCGCGTTGGGGAATATGTCGAGGTTGCGCCACGTTGCCGCCCGTGCCTCCCCACGAGCACCTCATGAGCGCCCCGTGGAAACCCTGCGATTACATGTTACGTCGGGGTTGCGTCAAGTTGCCGCCCGCGCCGCCGCGTGGGCGCCTCGTGAACTTATGCAACACAGCCTTCATCACACAGCTTAGAATGAATAGTTTACACCACGTTGCTTAGACCATACGAAAGCTTTGATTCCAGCTCCCAACGCAGAACTTACACGACATAGCTTACACGACATATATTAAACATCGCGTCCACCTCCGCAAGTCACACAAGATGGCTTGCACAACAGGGCATGTGTTATACAGCATGGCTGCCACCTCGTCAGTGCAATGATACACCGCGTGGGGGCAACGATGGCTGACCCATGTCAATATGTATGTGTGTATGTACATGTATACATGTGCATACCTATATGTATAGGTATACATATGTATTGGATTCGAGTGTGTGCATACATGTATGTATGTATGCATGTGTGTGAGCGTTCCCCCCAAAATGTCATACCTGTTCCGTCTTATGCCCCCCTCTTCCTGGAACTCCTCCTCGTCCTAGCATCATTAGTATGCGTCTTCGTTCTCCCGTGGTTGTTGGTGGAACTCGTACGCTGTGCCTTATATAGATATGTACGTATATATGTATACACATATTTATATATGTATGTACACATATACTAGAACTATCGCGCGCTTCGCGCGCGCTCAGGTTCTAGCAGGCCCCAGGCCTTGATGAATTCACTGCTCCACTGAAGTAGCGGACCACAGTCCACGAATGCCAAACCCGCATTCCGAAATGCTTTCGGAAAAAATGGTTGCGTAGGGGGGCGGAGGCCGGATGAATCGGGTTCTCAGAAGGCCTTCCAGGAGCATGGGTTTGGGCGGCGTCTTGGGGAGCCTGTCGGGGCGTGCCGTCGTCGTCGTCGAAATGTCGTCGTCGCCTCTTGGGGCGCGCCGACGTCGTCGTCGTCGTCGTCCTCGTCTTCATCGTTTCGTCGTCGTCGTCGTCGTCGGTTCAAGAGGGCACTTTGGGCAACTTTGTGCGAAACGATATGCGGAGGGCCGCGAGAAGGCGATCAGTCATGTTCCCAGCCAACTTCCCAGACAGCTCTCCTGTAGCATGATGGTACTTCGAAGCCTCCGGAGACTCGCGGGCCCATGATGAACCATGTCCCTGGAAGGCTTTCTGGCGACATGGTTTGTTGGGGTGTGTTGAGGGGACCTCTTGGGCGTTCCCTGGGGGCCCCTTGGGGGCCTCTGGGAGCTCTCGGGCTCGTGATGAACCATGTCCCCGGAAGGCTTTCTGGGGACATGATTTCTTGGGGTGTGTTGGGGTGCCTCTTGGGCGTTCCCTGGGAGCCCCTTGGGGGTCTCTTGGGGCTTCCTGGGGGCCTCTTGGGCGCCTCACGGGGCTTCGTGGGAGCCTCTTGGTGGCCTCCGGGGGCCCACTGGCGGCCTCTAGGGCCAGAGGCCTCGAAATATCGGTCCCACACCACCCCCTCATGGTACCAAAGCGCCCCCTCCAGCCCAGCTGGCCAGAGCCGCGCCCGCCCGCGTGGCGCCCTCCGCCCCATCTCCCTCTCCTGGACGAGCCACCCCAGCCAGCCAAAGCCGCTCCTCCCCGCGCGCTGGGCGGGCGGCGTGCCCCACTGGACCAGGCTCCAGGCCGATGCCGCCGAACTTCTGCGACCAGCTCGCGCAGGCCTCCAGCTCCTGCGGGGGGGGGGGAACGCAGGAGGCAACGGGAGAGGGGGGATGAGGAGGGAGAGGCTCCTCCTCCTCTTCCTCCTCCTCCTCCTCCTCATCCCCCTCCTCCTCCTCCTCCTCCTCCTCCTCCTCCTTCTCCTCCTCCTCCTACTCCTGCTCGTCCTCCTGGCATAGAGGGTCGTCGGCACTGACCGCAAGGCCTCTTGAAAAGCAATGTGGTCGATCGATCAAGGGAGAGAGGAGAGTAGCACCGATACTCTCTATTTGAAGTCACGTGCTGAGGGGCAGAACTGTGGCAGGCACCGGTGCGAAACCGCCATGCCGAACGGTCGAAGACGATGCGATAGGACAAGCACATGCAAGACAAGACGTTTGGGAATCCTGAGAAGCAAGTACACGAATCAGGAGCGGCGAATCGAAAACGCTGGTGTGCTCCAGGAAGTGGTGGTTTGCGCTTGCGATGGTGATTTTTAAAGGGGAAAAGGTGGATAGGGAACGAAGCAGAGCAGCGGAGGGCAGGTTTGGGGATGCAAGTGAGAGGGCTCCTGGAGCACGGCGAAGATGTGCTGAGTGGCGACCTGGAGCCTGGCCGCAGCAGCGGTGAGAACAGCTCAGACGCAGCAGGAGAAGCAGCAGAAGTGGCAGGAGCAGGCGGAGCTTAAGGAAGCAAGGCTCCATAATCATCCATTGACCTGAGGGAAAGCAAATTCACGCATTGCAGGGTCTGGCTTGCAGCAGTGCGTATTGTGGCATGCACAGATATACCGTCGCAGGGTACGTGTCCCTAAACTCGCCCCGGCTGGGCGCGCCTCCCAGCGGGCTTAACGAGCGGCAGGCCTGCGTGCGCTCGTCTCTCGGCGTTCATGGCGAACTACAAAGCCAAAGGCCCAAATCAAGGAAAAGTTGTCCAGTCACCTGGGCCGTGTCAGGGACCCATGTGTCACCGTTTTCTGCCAGCACGTATCGTGACTGTGAAGTCCCTGAAGCAGTATTCCAATTGACTGCAGTGCTATCGCAAATGGGTTCAGCCATGTTCTGAAGCCGCGGGGCCTGCGCCAAACAAGCAGCGTGACGAGGAGCAGTAGCGGCAAAAATAGAGGGTGGCCAGGGATGGCCCGTGTATCCCATTATCCCTCTCTCTCTTTCCTGGCTAGTGGGTACCCATACGCAAATGGCATTTACACACCACCAGTGCCCGGCGAGGGCTATCCTGGGCCCCAAGATGATGTTTGACCTCCTGGCCGAATGACCATGCGCCGCACGGAAAGACAACACCCATGATGCCCGTCGGCCGTGATGCCGCGTAAACAGCCTCCGAACCCGAAATGACCTCAAAGTCGAAAGGCGTTCTCTTGCCAACAGAGAGAGGGAGAGAGAAAGAGAGAGAGAGCGAGAAAGCGAAAGAGAACGAGACCAAACAAAAAAACAAAGTGATGGCGAGAGGGCGAGAGAGCGGGAAAGGATGTCGAGCGGCGCACGGGCAGCACTGGGGGGCTGGCCTGGAGCAAGTCACGAACTGAATATACTCCAACGCCTTGGGCCGGCCTCCACTCCACTCCCAGTGCCTTCGCAAGCCCACACGACCACGCAGCCAGTCGGTCTCAGGCCCCCAAATGCCCTCCCCATTCACCTCTCCACCTGCCAACGACTCGCGTTACCCTTCTTTTCCGCCTCTTCTTGCCATCTGTCATCTCCTCCTGCTCCTCTTCCTCGTTTTCCTCCTCCTCCTCGTCAGTTTTTTTAAAGTGGTTCACGCTCCTCTTTCTCATCGTCAACAGCATCACACCCACAATCCTCACCACCATCATCACTATCATCGTCTTCGTCGTCGTCATCGGCATCGTCATCGGCATCGTCATGGTAATTATGATGCATTTTAACGCACTGGCCAAAAGGGGCCCCTAGAGGTCAAACGGCGGGGACGGGCGGCGAGTGGTGCGTATACACACGTCATGCATGCACCTTCTCACACCAGTGAATCACGAGCTTGTCGGCGGACCGCGCAGTACCACTGGTCTAAGTAAGCCTCTCTGGGACAGCATAAAAAAGGAGCACTCCAATGTTAGGATTACTCAAGTCGAGGCAGCAAGGACTCAGTCACTCACTTCCCCGATGGGATAGCATTCACTCTGGCCCTCGCCAGTTGTTTTTTAACCTTCTTTCAAGTAGATTCAGGGTATGGAGTTACGTCATACGAACTAGTACGTAAGATATTAACAAGGAAATCCGAGGGCATATTCTTCGTCAGAGAATCAACAGCCATGATACTTGTATCGATCCATCGAATCTTATCACAAAATATGCGTGAATGTAAGATACCTACGTATTCCATGCCATTAGTCCGAATGTTCTGTCTTAAACTACATTAAATCAATACTCAAGCGTTTATATTATGTATTGCCCATAGTTGGGGCCACTATATGTTTCCAAGGCTTCTACAATCCGTCACCCATAAATGTCTCATAGACGTGGCTGATGTGTCTTCCCAATTGGTTGGCAGCTCCTTTCCGGCGCCGAGCATCCCACGAACATATGCGATGGCGGCACGAATGCGCACACCGGATTCTACACCCCATAAACAAGCCAGAGTCTCTGCGTGCAGTGTAGATTTACATATTCGCTTGATAGTTTTACGAGATATACATTTAGGGTGAACATGATCACTGTTCCCCTCGATGAACCCAGGCCCTGCGAATCCATTGAACCTAGCCCTGTGTGATCTGAGAGGCTCGATTCTACCCTTGACTATGTCCTCTTCCCCTGCCCAGCTGGCGTCAGCAACGGTAATATCCCACTTAACAGCTCCACCTTTAAACGTGAATCCACAATCGGCTGACAGTGTTGCTTCTTCTAATACACGGTTGGCTTCCTTGAGATGAAGTACCCTAGCGTGACACGCTGCTGTCTGCAGCCTGCTTGCACGATGCATTAGCTCAGGTTTACACCGACGCGTAACCCATGACAAATCACCCACGACCAATCTGAGCTGTGATGTCCCACCCTCATTGAATTTTCTCGTGAGGGGACTGTTTCTAGGATAAGATACAGCTTCGATCTTCTCAATAGAACCCTCGACCGCGATACTCACCGTGAAATCTTCATCTTGAACAGCTGCTAAACCACAATAACGGAAACTATCCGACTTGATCTCGCGGATATCAAACTCTGCTCATTCCGAATCTATGACTTTCTGAATTTCACCGCCTGCAGCCCATCGCATGTCATCTACATTGCACCTAGCACACACGCGAACTCATGCTTGACATTGTGAATATTGAACAAAACGGGCATGATACGATTGCCCATTAGACCATGAGCTTCAAACCTGCTGCGGATTTTCCCCCATGAACCTCGCCCTGCGCCACGCGCGCCATAGACAGGCACGCGCGCGATCAGTGCCCCACCATCCGGCACTCCTTCGAGTCCGTCGGGCGGCGGCTTGAGCAGCACGAGGCGGTCGAGTTCCTGACCCTGGAAGCACGCAGATGCAATGTCGGCATACTTGGGAGTCTTCCTTGCGCCGGCGGCTCACGACACTGGCAACCCTAGCACTTCTACTTCGCACGTTGGCAAATCCGCGCGGATACCCGACGACTCCCCCGAATCTCCGCGTACAACAAGTCTACCCTTGTACTGCGGTGCAACCGGAGGTCCTCCCGGTCTGCGGAGATGCTCATCCTGGTTAATCTCCATCCACTGTGCAAATACCATGCGATATCCTTCGTCGAGGAGATTTTGCAGCTCCGCGGAATCCATGGGCACTGCGGCGTTGGACTTCTGCCACTTTCCCCACTCGTCCTGTCTTGCCAGTCGTCAACCGCTTTTAACGTTCTCATGTTCTCGATGATAAACCAGATTCTTTGAACTTTATATTTTTCTTGGATTGCGGCTTATGAATGGTGCGTTCATTGAAGAATCCGACAAGAAATTCACGTGGCTTAACAGCGAGTGATGCTTCTCTGCGGGCTAGCAAATCCATGCCCGGCCCTGACGTTCCGGCCCTGCGCACGGCATCAAGAAGCGGGTTCGCCAGCTCGGGAGCTGGCTCCGGGGCAGATCGGAAACCCTTCCCGCGCTACCGTCAACATTCTCGACTCTTCTGCGCATCACTTTGCTACGACTGTGTATACCACGTGGGACGTCGTCTAGCAAAGACCTCTGAATGGGGCGTTCGAGCCACCAGCGGCGACCTCGACGCGGGCGTCACAGGAACGACCATTCCTTCAGACAGTTCATATCCTTCTATTTGGCGAAATGCTTCTTCTATGAACTCGGGGTCTCCTGGGATCCCCAGCAGCTCTTCCGCCGCCATTGGATGCTCATGTACAGGATGCTCATGCACCCGTGGTTATGGCAGCTCGCGCCCTTCGCCCACAAATGACTGTTGTTGTCCGTCTGGAGGTGCATATCTTTCGACTCGACCGTCGCGATGCTTAGAGAGATACTGGTATATGCCAACGCCTCCGCCGCAGCACACGGTCGAAGCCTGTCGACGGCCACGCAAACAGGTACACCCTCTGTGATGGCCCATGCGTTTTTGCCATCGAACCCAACGATACGAGAGACAATGCTCCACTTAGCAATGACTTCGCCGTCGGTCGGCCCTTTTACGAAAGCACACTACATCACCCACTTGATATCACCCGGCTAATGGCGCTGCTTTTCGGAGAACGGCCCTTGCCTATCTACCCCCGACGTCGTGCTCCGCGAACGCTTTCCTGGCAGACGCCCGGATCGCAGCCTGGCGAGAAAACTCGTCGGCCCCGTCCGCCTCGGGCCATTCCGGCACACACCCCACGAGGATCGCGGCCACATAGGGAGCTTCACCGAAGGCGCCAGTGGCAGGTTTCGCACGGCGGCCGCGGGCAATTTCGGCACACCCCTCACGAGGATCGTGGCCCCATAGGAGTTCCACCGAAGGCCCCCAGTGGCAGGGCTCGCACGGCGGCCTCAGGCCATTTCGGCACACCCCCCACGAAGATCGTGGCCCCACAGGAGCTCCACCGAAGGCCCCCAGTGGCAGGGCCCCCAGGGTGGCCCCGGGCCATTTCGGCACACCCCTCACGAGGATCGTGGCCCCATAGATGCGCTGCTTCAACAACCGCGCCCGGGCGTCGCACTCCGCCTTCTCGACGCGCACTGACACCTCCTCCCTCGTGGCTCTGACAGCCCTCTCCTGCTTCTGCTCCTCGGTCAGAGGGGCGCCGCCCCTGCCGTCGTCGGCGCCCGCGAAGACGGCCACGAACGCGCCCCTGAGCACGTCGGGCCCCGGCGGGAAGCCGCGGCCACATAGGGGGCGCGAGCGAAGATGGCATTCACAATTGCGGCACTCACAACTGCACGCGGTTGGGCCCCTCGCCGGGCTAATTTGTTCTAGGATATATTGTTCTTCATCTTTCAAGCGCCCCTTAGAGACAGTAGCGACGTCGTCATCACCGACGATCGCGTCCACGTCGTCTCTAGCTCCCTCCTCTGCGGCTTCAGCGGGGAAAGCTGAAAGTGCTAGCCTATCTAGTCTAACCATTTGACCTAACTCTCTGAGGAAATCAAGGAATTTCTGACTCGCGATGTCTGCGTCTGACTCGAAGTACGAGTATAGCGCACTGGCAACCTCAAGGCTCGAGCAACCAGGTTCATAACCTAGTGCAATAATTATAGGACCATGATTTTGAGCCCAACCAGAAACAATCACTGATAGCGTGAGGATTTGATGCTGATGCGTAGGCGACAACGAGATCAAGCTTGCGCTCGACGATGTCTTCTGCCATCGGTGGCCCCCAATCCGGGCGCACCACCGCGTCGCTCGAGACTGAGCAGGCGAACGCGACGCCGACGACGTAGAGCAGCACCGAGGCCAGATCGGTGTTCCTGATCACCTTCTCGACGATCTCCTCGTCGGTAGCAGACATGCCCGGCGCGGACAGCTCGGCAACACGCGCAGACAACAAGTCATCTTGCATACTGATGCTACGCCATCCAGTGCAATATTTGGCACGTTGTTTAGCATTCATAGTAGTCACCTCATGCTGATCCAACTGCAGAGGCGCACACAAATACGATGTTCCGTCAACGCGGATCCTCGGAGGCTGCAAAAAAAGATTGCTACTCGATCGTACTCTTCAGCATCCACAAAAGAATTCATGGCAGCACGATCTTCTATACGCCTCCAGGACTGGGTGCCCTTGGCGCGACCCATCGAACTCTTCTTCCAAGAAGACCATGCCGGCGGGAACTTGATCTGAGCGTTGAATGGATCAACCTTGCAGCGCACACGTTGACACGCACTGACTCCTCAGTGCCCCGCTCGTCTGCGCGGCCAGTCGATCTCTGATGGGAACGATCGAAGATCAACGTACGCGATGAAGTTCCTCTTCTTGCCCTGCTTCTTGGCCTGCTCGAAGAGCGAATCCAGCTGCTCTGCGTCAACTGCAGGTCGGCTCGAAGTCCACGACTGGATCTCCGGCCCGATCACCACCCACCGTGGCCAGGCGCCTCTCGACAGGAGAAGTCGGGGATTCTGAACGAGACGCACGAGTCTGGTTCGGTTCGTCGTCGCTGCTGGCGGCAACAGTACTCGCGGGAGGCGGTGGCGGCGGCGGCAGCGGCTCTACCCAGCGCGGCGGCTCCGGTGGCGGAGGCGGCACGGGAGTCCTGAGGCTCGCAGGCGGCGGCCCGTCCGGCTGCCTCGGCACGAGGACAGCTGGTTTGTGCATGGGCGGCGGCATCATAGGAGGCATTCCAGGAGGGCGAACTGTCGCGCCCGGGGGAACAGCTTCGCACGGCGGCAGGCCCGTCACTTTGCTGGCGCCGCGCATGCGAGCCTTCTTCTTCTTCGGCACGTCGTCGCCATCGCCCTGCGAATCTCGCACCTGATATGAAGGGGGCGACGCAGCGGCAGAAGACGACGCGGCGACAGGTGGCGGCGGCGCAGCAGCAGCGGAAGCACTACCACCAGCAGATCTGGGCAATATACCAATCTCTGCTTACTCACGAGCAATACTACAAATCGCATTACCTGCAGGCGGCCTGTTGTCCTCGTGACAGATCTTCAGATAGAATTGCAGCTCTTTCCCTTCACATCGCCTCATCATGACCTTGAAGTCTGCCTCAATATATTCGGCGCCAAGACGTTCACGCCAGATCGTTCCGATGTGCACACGGATGATCACGGATGACAGCGGCCGCGTCGTCGCCGTCTTCTCCGTCAACCACACTCGATGAACGCGAGACCTCCCCCCCTCCCTCCTGGCCAGCTCAGCCCCGTCACGGGGTCTGCGCTTGGCGGGCGGCTTAGGAAATGGAGGCGGCGATGAACTGAACTTCTCGAAAGGTTCAGTGAAGAGCGAAACCATTTTGTCAGTCGCATACGTGACAGCAGTCATCGCACTCTCCGTCACAAGTACGCTGGGACCACTCATGACGACTCAGACATGCAGAACTGGATTCGACGTCATACTGCTTCAAGAACTGCTTGACACCATAACTGACTGCAACAGAGCGACGCCGACCAGAACGACAGATGGCAACAATACACAAACGGTGAAGACTTGTTCTTCGCCTTCGCCAAAGCTTGTCCTACACACTCAGTGATGCCAACAGAATGGTCATTCCCAACTGAATTGCACAAGATGTTCGGATGGCGACCAATGCGGCGCGTGCGAGTCGGATCGTTCAGAGCCCTGGTGCCCGCCAACACGTGCCGATCATAGTTCACCATATTCTCATCTGCAGCAATGAGCGCATATATGATGGCGTTGGCGTCGTGCCCTCTGGTGGTCACATCGTGACTGGAGCGATGGCGACGGCGAATGTACTCTCCCAATATCGACGACCCCGATCACCCCGGGTACTTCTAAGTTCTGCAAACCCAGCGTGATCACTGCAAATGTCAAGCCCTGTGGTGTGGGACGAGCACCAGCACCAGCAGCCACGGCAGCGACCCGCGCGTCCTCGCCGTCGCCGGAGTGATCGACGGGCGCAGGCAAGCACGTGATCCCGTCGTCACCGCAGTGATCGACGACAGCAGGCGGCGCGGCGCGGCCGGCGGGAGCCGGGCCGCAGCTTAGATACGAATTGTGCAACGGACGAGTGGAATCAGCAACACGCTTTGGGCCAAACTGATCAAGACGAGAGATATGAAGACATGGGCGCGCACAACGACACATTTCTACCTCACCTTCCTGACTCAAGAGAGCGCGACCATCAGCAAGATCCTTCACGAGACCGAGAGAAGCCTGTGCAAGAAGAGATAACCAGAGAGGAACACACTCCGAATCTGTCAACTGATGTGATTCGAGACATCCACTCACGGCGTCACGAGAAGCAACCATACGAAACCGGAACCTCTTCTTACCTGTCGTCTTACTCCCTGCCTGTCCTCCTATACCGATGTACGTCTCACGCTGTCTGTGGACCCACATGGGATAGAAATCAAAATTCTCGAAATGATCATCTGCGTTAAGAGCCCAAGCTTCACCGCGACAACAGGAATTACAACCCTCGTCTAGAACAACCCAAACCTCCATCTCTGCAGACGTCAACCGCCCGGAGCTTAGAAAGAGCTGAAACTTCGGTCAAAACGTAACCTGTAACTCATCAGAGGTGATACAAATATCCTCGATTGTCCCTGCTTGTACGCTGCTGGAACGTTCGACAGTCCTTGCCGCTGCTTTCTGGTATTATGCTAGCTTCCTGGGCCGTTCATCGATACATGTCACACGACAACAACTCGCACGAACCACGTCTGGAGTACTGCCACGATTATCTACAAGATCGCGCGAACACTCACCCAGGGAGCGCAGCGCCGCGCACCTCTCCTCCGTGGTCTTGCGACCGCAATGCTTGCGGGTGCGAACAATGAAACGAGCGCTAGAACCAGCTCCCGAGCAACTCTAACAACCGCGAGCACATGGGCGAGGCATCGGGGGATCCGGAGGTTTCCTGTTCAAGCCGGACGATAATCGGAAACTTTCGGCCCCGAAACACCGACAAACTGTCCGTCTTCCTTCCGAGTAAAGTTGCGACCGACCCATCCTAAGAACAGAACCAGGTCCTCGCTTGGTTCCTTCACTTTGCGACCCCAATCCACGCAATCTGGAGCGCCCCCGAGAACACGACCATAACTTTGCCGCGCTGACCCGAAGCAAACGCTGCATCCTGACCAGGCACAGAGATAGGATCCGACACAGATCCCCCCTCCTCAGACTCCCCATCAGAAACACTAGCCACACAGTAAGACTCGGTCGAGCGAACAGCCACGAACCCAAGAACACCCCCCTCAGCCACTGCAGAGGTCTGAAGACTCTTCCCCCGAAGCTCTGGAGGCCCCTGAAACGGAGTGGCTTCGGTCATCCCCATGCAACTTTCACAGACATGATGCTCAACGTGGTTGTGCTGCAAGCAAGCTACACTGACCGCCACAATTCACCCCCTCATGCACACATGCCCTGTGACACATGATGCGAGAAAAGAAAGAAGAACAGAAACGAGAAACACCGGAATCCACCCCCATCGACTCCTCCTTGTTCCTACTGATACGACGAGGGATTGATGGTGGTGCAGCAACAGAACTGACAGATGTGAACTTTCGTTCGTCGTTGTCCTCGCGCAACTGGACATGGCGCTCGCCAGTGTCTCCAGCGTGCGCCACCATTGCCGCCCTGGGCTTGCCCTTGCATTCAGGGCCCCCGGACCAGTGGCCCGTTTCGCGGCAGGTCTCGCATGTCGAGCGTCTCTTGATCTCCTGGAGCCGCTTCTTGCGATCTCCCAGGAAAGGCCCTCCCCTGCCGCCTCCCCTGGGCGACCAGGGCGCGCAGCGGCAATCTTGCCCCCGCTCTTTCCGCTGCCTTTGCTCCTCCCTTGGGCGCCAAGGTTGGCTACCAGGTCCCCTTGGATCGCGTCAGAAGCTTCTTCCTCTGCAGATCCAGCCCTGACCATCTCGTCGACCACCTCGACGTCGAACTCGCTGCTATCCTGGACAGGAGCCCAGTGAGCATACGATTCCACGTCAACGCAGGTGCGTTCGACTGCGTAGTCACCCCAGGCCGTGTCGTCCCAGCCGAGCTCTGGCGCGCAGCCGGACGCGTAATATCCGCGGGGGCTCAGCTCCTCAGGGCAACGCTCCCCCTGCTCGCACCATCCTTCATCAGCAGTGCAGAAGGGGCGTCGCGGCCTGGAGAAGCGCACTTTGCCCTTGCCCTTGCTCCTGTTCTGGTAGCTGGGTCTGGGCTGTGCCCACGCTGAAGAGCTGGAGCCTCCACCAGACTCACCCTTGCCTTTTGGCGGATGCGTACGCGGCCGTGCTGAAGGATCAAGACATCCTTGATCCTGCCGAAGGTTGCCACACGTCCCGTGGATATCAACATCATCAGGTTCTCCGAAAGCGAGAGGCCTGCATGGTCCAAGAAGCGGACACAAGCACATCGTCACTCATCAAGATCTTAGGATCTAACTTGGAGACAAATTTCCACCAACGCTACATTCGAGAGATGTACGAGACCATAGACTCACCGTGCCGTCCTGACACTGGTCCATATGGTCTCTGCCCCACCTGGAACAGGATCTTCGCTTCCTGGGCCTCCATGGGGAAGAGTGTAGTACGAATCGTCAGCACCTGCTGAGCGATCCCATTCGGAGTCAGAAGCACGTCCTTACCGATACCCAAGGCAAGATCGAATGCGTCACCTCTGAGGCCTTCTACAACCTTGTTGACAGCTGCGGTGATCACGCGTTGCTGCGGCGCGCCCGCCTCTTAATCCACTGAGGCCAAGGCGGCACTCATGCGCATCTCTGTGCGGAATTCCCACTCGTGGAAGTTGTTCACCGTGCCGTCGTAGATGAAGGAGCCACTCTTCGTCTCGGACCGCGTCAGCACCGCGTCGGCGCTCGGCCGATAGCGAAGAGAAGAAAGTGCCATGGCGCAGAGCTCAGTCCCCTAGCGAGGGGAGCCGCAAGTACGGAAAGTAAAGAGAGGCTGTGCTACACTCTCTGACGAGACGTGCGCGCAGTGGTACGATACGGGGATCATGTGGCAGCTCCGCTGCCAGTGTGATTATGATGCGTTTTAGCGCAATGGCAAAAGGGGGGCCCTAGGGGTCAAACGGCGGCGGGTGGCGGCGAGTGGTGCGTATACAAACGTCTTGCATGCACGATCTCAGTGTCATCGTCATCATCATCAGCAGCAGCATCGTCGTCGGCATCATCATCCTCATCATCCTCACAATCCTCATCCTCATGCTCGTCTTCATCCTCATCCTCCTCCACATCATCATCCTCAACCTCATCCTCCTCATCATCAACCTCATCCTCATCCTCCTCCTCATCATCATTGTGGTCGTCGGCATCAGCATCACAATCAGCATCATCATCATCATCTTCATCATCACCATCATCATCGTCGTCGCCGTCATCATAAACGTAAGCAACGCAATTTGCAACATTAACATCACAACCATCATGATGAACCACATCAGCAAATCACTATCACCATGGCCTTCACCATCACCATCACCATCGCATCACCACGACCACCATCATGAGCAGCAGCATCAGGATCAGCATCAGCAAAATCATCAGCAACTGCATGAGTATCAACATCGTCAGCATGCTCATCATCATCGGCATCATCATCATCAACATCAGCATCAGCAGCATCAGCATCATCAGCGTCATCGCCATCGACATCAGCATCAGCATCATCGTCATCATCGGCAGCATCACTAACATCGTCATCATCATCATCATCATCATCATCATCATCAGCATCAGCATCATCATCATCATCATCATCATCATCATCATCATCATCATCAATCAATCAATCAATCAATCAATCAATCAATCAATCAATCAATCATCATCATCATCATCATCATCATCATCATCATCCGAACCATCATCATCATCATCATCATCATCATCATCATCATCATCATCACCATCGTCGTCATCGTCATCGTCATCGTCATCAACATCATCATCAGTATCAGCATCACCATCATGAGCAGTATCGTCAGCATCATCATCTTCATCATCGTCATCACACTCATCAACGCCATTGTCATCGGCATCATCGTCATCAGCAGCATCATCATCGCATTCAACAGCATTAGCACCGTCGCCATCAGCGGCATCGTCATCGTAATCGTCATCGTCACCGTCACCATCATCAGCATCATCATCAGCACATCAGCATCAGCATCAGCATCATCAGCAGCTGCAGCATCGTCAGCATCATCATCACTACCACCACCAGCATCGTCATCAGCACCATCATCGCCGGTATCAGCATCAGCATCAGCATCAACATCAGCATCAGCATCATCCTCATCAGCATCATCAGTATAATCATCATCATCATCATCATCATCATCAGCATCATCATCATCATCATCATCATCATCATCGTCATCATCATCATCATCAGCAGCAGCAGCATCATCATCATCATCATCATCATCATCATCATCATCATAAGCAGCATCAGCATCATCATCAGCATCCGCATCACCATCAGCATCATCAGCAGCATCATCATCAGCATCATCTTCATCAGCATCATCTTCATCAGCATCATCATCGGCATCGTCGTCGGCATCATCGTCATCATCGTCATCACCATCATCACCATCATCACAAGGAAGCGAGGTATGAGCTGGATCTGCGCAGGACACCGCGCCGTTGGATCTCACAGGGGCTGCTGAAAGTGGCGGCAGCTGCGCGGGTGACAGCGCCCAGGGGGACGAGGTTTCTAGGATCTGCGTAGGAAACCACTCCGCTAGACCTCCCAAAGCCTCACGAAAGTGGCGGCGGCTGCGCGAGTATCATCGCCCATCTGGGCGAAGTTTCATCATTTGCTCTGCGTGGCACACCACTGCGCTGGCCCAGGGGCTCATGAAGATGGCGACAGGTGCGAGGTTGTCAGCGCCCAGAGAGGCGAGGTCCCCTTTAGATCTTCAGAAGGCACGACTCCGCTGGGTCTCCTAAGGGGCTCGCGAACAGAGCGACAGTTGCGCAGCTGGCAGCGCCCAGGGAGGTGAGGTCTGGTTTGGATCTGCGGGGGATACCACCCCGCTGGACCTCCCAGAGGCTCGCGAAAATAGCAACAGCTGCGCAGCTGGCAACGCCGAGGGAGAGGACATGAAGTAGCGAAGAGGAAGCGACGAGGAAACGAGGAGGCGGCGAGAGAGAGAGGGGGGCGGGGGGCGGCAGGATAGTGGAAGGAAGGAGGCAGGCAGAAGTAAGGGGGGAGAGGAGGAGCAGCAGCACTCTATTCTAGACGAATATCCAGCCACAGGATGGTTGGCAAAAACGATTTGGCAATTCAGAGTTGCCTCGATCGTGGTAGCTTAAGCAAGGCATGCGTTCGCCCTGAGTGGCACGTAGCAAATGCCGTCCAGCGGTCCACGTCGAACTACGTGCACATGTTCTCTCTGCGCGCTCCAGGCACAGACTTGCGGAGCTCAACAGCCATCAGAAGCAGGAGGAGGATCAGCAGCAGGACAATGGAGGAGGGAGGAGAAGAGGGGAGCAGGGAGGAGGGAGGGAGGGGGGAGGAACGGGGGAGGGAAGGGGGAGCGACGGAAGGGGGGAGGCAGGGAAGGAAGGGGGAGGCAGGGAGGGAGGGAGGAACAGAGAGACACAAAGAGAGGGAAAAGGGAGCGAAAAAAGGCGCAGCAGCAGCAGGAGCACAAGCAGGAAAAAAGAAACCGAGTAGGGCGTGCGCGCCTGCATCAACACGCGCTCAAGCCGCGCCAGCTGCTGCGGAGAGGTCTGCCGCGTGAGGAAGGCGCGCACGGCGTCGGTGGGCCTGCTCTCGACGTCGTCGTCGTTGTCATGAGCCTCACCAACTCAGCATCGTCGTCATCACCACCATCATCATTATCATCCCCACTGCCATCAGCAGCAACATCATCAGCAGCAGCAGCGTCAGCATCAGCATAATCATTCTCAGTATCAATCCTGCCTCCTCCCTACTTCCTTCCCTACTCCTTATGAATACCTTCTCCCTGCCGCACCCAGGGACGTGTCTGCAGGGCGGGCCGGGCGTGTCGCCTGAGACTTCCTCACCACGTATGACGCTTCAGCAACATGCAACAACTTCACGGATGGAGGGCGAGCCGCTTTCAAATGTGGCTCTCGCCTGAGCGCCGCGAAATGTGGCTCTCGCCTGAACGCCGCGCAAAGTCGCATGAAAAGCGTGCAATAGTTGAGCGGATGGAGAGCGGCTCATGTTCGAAATGCTGTTTTCGCCTTAGCGCCGCGCACATACAGTTTCGAGGATGGTGATGGCTGACGTCCCAGAATTGGTGCTTTGGCACGATGCAGCACTGTCAGGGCGCAACAATCACGTTGATTGACGATGTTGAAATTCCAGGGACGGTGTCCTGGCACGATTCAGGACCGTCAGAACGCAACGGTAACGTGGATTCGCAGCGTTGAAGTCTCAGGATTGGTGTTCTGGCACGGTGCATGTCTTTCAGTCGATTGTCTTCCACCGTAGCACTTCCTTCAAGGATAACAAATCCTTAAGGACCTATGAAGAGGGAACTTGGATGGACAATGTACTGCAACATCGTCGATGAATCCGCCGACCACTTGGGGTTCATCGGCGTGTGAGATGTTCCCCCTCCCCAAACCCCTCCCCCGGGAGCCCGGTCCGGTCCATTTGGAGGGGGGGGGGGGGGTCCGGCCGGACGGGCCGGAACCCCCCGGAACCCCCCGGAGGTCTCATCCGCTCCCGAGAAACGTGGAAAAACACGTGAAATTCGTGTAGGGACGCGTCTGGTGGCCTCGAAATGGGTTTGGGACGCCCCACGAGCGCTCCAAGACGTCCAAGTTTA
Organism: Prorocentrum cordatum; assembly: GCA_963575745.1. Classification (NCBI taxonomy): domain Eukaryota; class Dinophyceae; order Prorocentrales; family Prorocentraceae; genus Prorocentrum; species Prorocentrum cordatum. The sequence continues at coordinate 698,956 of CAUYUJ010017471.1, read as the reverse complement.
CCCGAAGACGGGCCACGAGGCGTCCTCGACGGCAGAAGAGGTCCCCACGAGCTCCCCCGAGGGCCTCCGAGATGCGTTCCACAAGGGTCCCTAGACGCCAAAATTGGGCCATTCCCTTCGTGAAATGCACATTTTAAAAATTCAGCTTTGGATCTTTCCGATGCTCCCCGACGGCCCAAGAGGCTCCCAAACCCGCTCCCAGACGGCCCCAGAAGCCTCGCAGAGGGCCCCCCACAGACCCGTAGAGGGCCCAAGATGGGCCAACAGGCGTCCAAGACGGCCCAAGAGGGCTCCGAAAACGGCCCCAAAAGCGTTCCAGGAGCGCGCCGAGTTGCTTCCCCGAAGCTCCACATGGTCCCAGACGGTCCAAGAGCGATCATAAACATCGACGACGACCTCCCGACGGCTCACGAGGCCTCCCCAGACGCCCCCACAGGCATCCAAGATTCCCCCCAAGAGGCCCTCTAGACGCAAAAAATCGTTTGTTTCCTTCGTAAAACGTATATTTCTTCACACGTGCGCTTTTGGGGGTGACGAAAAACGTGGAAACACACGTGAAATTAGTGTAGGGACGCGTCTGGTGGCTTCGAAATGGATTTGGGACGCCCCACGAGCGCTCCAAGACGTCCAAGTTTGCCCGAAGACGGGCCACGAGGCGTCCTCGACGGCAGAAGAGGTCCCCACGAGCTCCCCCGAGGGCCTCCGAGATGCGTTCCACAAGGGTCCCTAGACGCCAAAATTGGGCCATTCCCTTCGTGAAATGCACATTTTAAAAAATTCAGCTTTGGATCTTTCCGATGCTCCCCGACGGCCCAAGAGGCTCCCAAACCCGCTCCCAGACGGCCCCAGAAGCCTCGCAGAGGGTCCCCCACAGACCCCTAGAGGGCCCAAAATGGGCCAACAGGCGTCCAAGACGGCCCAAGAGGGCTCCGAAAACGGCCCCGAGAGCGTTCCAGGAGCGTTCCGAGTTGCCTCCCCGAAGCTCCACATGGTCCCAGACGGCCCAAGAGCGATCATAAACATCGACGACGACCTCCCGACGGCTCACGAGGCCTCCCCAGACGCCCCCACAAGCATCCAAGATTCCCCCCAAGAGGCCCTACGCAAAAAATCGTTTGTTTCCTTCGTAAAACGTATATTGTTTCACACGTGCGCCTTTGAGGGTGACCCCCGCTCCTGCACGGCCCCAGAGCCCCCCAAACCCGCTCCCAGACGGTCCAAGACGCCTCCAAGAGGGTCCGTACATAGCCCTCGAGGGCCCCAAGACGCGCCAACACACGTCCAAGACGGCCCAGAAGGGCTCCGAAAACGGCTCCGAGAGCGCTCCAGGAGCGGTCCGAGTGGCCTCGAAGAGAGCTCCACATGGTCCTCGACCGTCCAAGGGCGATCAAAAACGCTGACGACGGCCTCCAAACGGCTGAAGAGGCCCCCAAGACGCCCCAAGAGGCATCCACGATGCGCCCACAGAGGGCCTCTAGACGCAAAAAATCCTTCGTTTCCTTCGTCAAACGTATATTGTTTCACACGTGCGCCTTTTGGGGTGTCCCCCGCTCCTGGACGGCCCCAGAGCCACCCAAACCCGCTCCCAGACGGCCCAAGACGCCCCCAAGAGGGTTCCCACAGAGCCCTCGAGGGCCCCAAGACGCGCAAACACACGTCCAAGACGGCCCAAAAGGGCTCCGAAAACGGCTCCGAGAGCGCTCCAGGAGCGGTCCGAGCGGCCTCGACGAGAGCTCCACATGGTCCTCGACGGTCCAAGAGCGATCCAAAACGCTGACGACGGCCTCCCGACGGCTGCAGAGGCCCCCCAAGACGCCCCACGAGGCTTTCACTATGCGCCCCTGGAGGGCCTCTCGCTGTATAAAATCGCCCGTTCTCTTTGTAAAACGTGTATTTTTCGTACGTGCGCCTTCTGGGGCGCTCCGGGGCGGCCCGAGAGCCTCCCAAGACCGCACCAAGACGGTCCAAGAAGCCTCCACGAGGGCCCCGCGACAGGAGAAGGAGGGGGGGGGGAGGAGGAGCAGGAGGAGGAGAAGGAGGAGGAGGAAGAGGACAAGGAGGGGGAGGAAGAGGAGGAGAAGGCCGGGAAGGGAAGGGGGATAAGGAGGAGGAGAAGGCGGGGGAGGAGGAGGAGGAGGAGGAGGAGGAGGAGGAGGAGGAGGAGGAGGAGGAGGAGGAGGAGGAGGAGAGGGACGAAGGGCGGGAGGAGGAACAGCAGGAGAAGGACAAGAAGGAGGAGGAGAAGAAGGCGGGGAAGGGAAGGGAAGAAGGACGTGGACGAGGAGGAGGAGGAGGAAGGGCAGGAGAAGGAAGAGGAGGAGAGGCAGAAAGAGGAGCAGGAGGGAGGAGCAGGGGGAGGAGGAGAGGAGGAGAGGGAGCCGATCATCGTCATCAGTGTCGTGATCATCAACGACGTCATTGCCATCGACAAGGTCAGCCCAAACATCTCCGAACATTAACAGTTAGCGGGACATCCCGCTTGGAAACCGCCGACAACCGTAAGATGTCTCCGGGGTGTAACATACTTCCCTGGCTCCGGCACCCGTGCAAGGCCCCAAACACAACCCAAATTATCCCGGCAAAGCAACCTAACAGCGATGTGTAGAAGCATATCTGAAAGCATTCCCCTTAAGATTCAGATGAAAATCCAGTTGTCGAATTCTGCTGTTCTCGCAGTCGTAGTCGCATTCGCGATGACAGTCGCAGCGGCAACGGCAGTCGCAGTCACAGCCTCAGCCTCAGCCTGCCTCCTCCTCCTCCTCCTCCTTTTCTCCTGCTCCTCCTCCTCCTCCTCCTCCTCTTCCTCCTGCTCGTCCTCGTTCTCGTCCTCCTCGTCTTGCTCGTCCTCCTCCTCCTGGTGCTCTCTCCTCCTCCTCCTCCTCCTCCTCCTCCTCCTCCTCCTCCTCCTGGTGGTCCTCGTTCTCCTCCTCCTGGTGCTCTCCCCCCCCCTCCTCCTCCTCGTCCTCCTCCTCCTCCTCCTCGTCCTCCTCCTCCTCTTCCTCCTCCTCCTCCTCCTCCTCCTCCTCCTCCTCCTCCTCCTCCTGGTAGTCCTCCCCCTCCCCTCCTCCTCCTCCTCCTCCTCTCCTGGTCGTCCTCGTTCTCGTCCTCCTCGTCTTGCTCGTCCTCCTCCTCCTGGTGTTCTCTCCTCCTCCTCCTCCTCCTCCTCCTCCTCCTCCTCCTCCTCCTCCTCCTCCTCCTCCTCCT
>CAUYUJ010017471.1:685571-695652 GCA_963575745.1 Prorocentrum cordatum | reverse complement strand
GGCATCCAAAATGTGGCCCGGGAATGGAGTTCTGGGACTCGAAGAGCACGAAGTGTGTGACTGTTGCATCCGGCCCTCCAGAATGTGGCCCGGGAATGGAGTTCTGGGAACTCGAAGAGCACGAAGTGTGTGACTGTTGCATCTGGTTATTCTAAATGTGGCCCGGGAATGGCGTTCTGGGATCTCGAAGAGCACGAAGTGTGTGACTGTTGCATCCGGGTATTCAGAATGTGGCCTGGGAATGGAGTTCTGGGAAGTCGAAGAGCACGAAGTGTGTGACTGTTGGTGAAAAACGAGCCCGGCACCCTGCCGCCCGGCAACTCCCCAACACCTGCCCGGACCCCCCTGTGGAGTGATCTGTGAGCTCTTTTGAGTCAACTAGAAACCTATCAGTCTTCGCTGTTAGGTAAAAACCTCCCTGTGCCGTCTTGGGGTTCGCTTGGGCCGTCTGGAAGCCCTCTGGGCCAGTTTGCGACCCATGTCGGCTCCCCTTCTCGCTGCGACGGGCCCTGCGCAACCTCATTTTCCCACGGTTTGCAAGGAAGCTGTGGTGAACGATCCCGGGGAAAATCCAAGGGGTCGGCGGATGTGGCGGAAGCCTGAAGAATCATGGGTTTACACTGGCCGTCTTTCCTCATCCGCATCCTCATCCTCCTCCGTCCTTCCTCCCCCCCCCGCTCTCATCCCTCCCCCCCTCCTCCAAAAAAGCGTTCTCACCCTCTTCCTCCCAACTCTCCCCTGCCCCATCTCTCTCTCTCCTCCCTCCCCTTCGTCAGGCCCTCCCCCCTCCTCCCACATCACTCCCTCCCAATAGCCGTCCCTAGAGGCCTCCCACGTGGGGTCGTAGTAGTTGGGGTCCGAGGATCTCGCCGCATCGCCGCTGCATCGGCAATGCATCGTCGATACATCGGCGATGCATGGGCGACGTCGGCGATACAGCGGCGACGTCCGCCTGGAGAAGATCGGGCTTCACATCAAGCCGCTTCGCCGATGCATCTGCGATGCGGCGCGATCCTCCGACTCCATCTTACGTGTTCGACCATGGACCCCTTGTTACCCATCGCTCCTCGGCCGTCTTCGGCGGTCTTCGGACGGTTTTCGGCGGTCCTCGGCGCTCTTCGGCGGTCTCCTGACGGTCTTCGGCGGTGTCTGGCGGTCTCTTCGGCGCGAAAGCTGGACGCTTGCGTTCAACAAGGGGTCCATGATCGAACACCTAACACCCATCTACTCCGACCCCACCTGGGAGGCCCAGATTGGAGGCGAGCGAGGGGGGGAAGTGAGAAGGGGTGGGCCTTCTCAGAAGGCTCGGAAGTCCCCGGGCTTTCCGATAAGCTTTCTAAGCATTCCCCGAAGACGCAGAAAACTTCTCGGAAGGCGCGAGGGCTTCTGAGAAGCCCCGCGGCCTTCTGAGAGGGCCTTCTCCTTCTCACTTCTCCCCCTCGCTCGCCGCTGAGTCTGGGAGGCCTAGAGCCTCCCAGCGCGCGCGCGCGCCCAGGCTGGAGCCGCCTCCCCAGGCAGCAGCTCGCCACGAGCTCCTCGCGGCACCAGCAGCAGCAGGCGAGAGGGGGCACTGGGGAGAGGCCCGCCGAGACAGCACTCCAAGAGGACGGCGGCGGTGCGGCCGCCAAGGCAGCGATCGCAGGGCAGAGCATCTGGGGAGGAGGAGGGAGGAGCGAGGGAAGAGAGACGGAGGGAGGGAGGCGCATTTGGAGCATTTGTGCAGCATAGCGTGCGGGGAGAAGAGAAAGGAAGGAAGGAGGGTGAGGCATCAGGCAGCCGACGGATGCAAACTGCGGCTGCCCGACGCCTGTGCTGTACCCACGTCTCGGTCACGCTCCCAACCAGCAACAATGGCTAGAGGGAGGAAGGGAGGGGCAGAGCAGGGCAGGGGAGGGGAAGGGAGGGGAGGGGAGGGGAGGGAGGGAGAGGGGAGGAAGGAGGCGTATGATTGTGGGAGAGCAGGATATGGAGCAGGACGACGACGGCGACGACGGCGACGACGACGACGACGACCGAGAGGAGAGGAACAAGGGGGAGCAAGATCCTAATTAAAGGATACCCGCGCGTGTTGCCCCTAAATTTCTCGCGCCGGATAGCTCCAAGACGGCTTCGGAAGAGCCTCTTGGAGCCTCGTCGGGCCGTCTCGGCGAGACACCGAAGTACGCCCACGAGGGTACACAAAGTACACAAAGAGCCCCACGACAGCCCTTGACTCGTTCGTCGTCTGCCTGCTTCTTCCCTCCTCGTCCCCTTCCGCCGGGCAGCACAGCCTGCCCGGGACCAGCGTGGCGGCATGTAGGGCTTCGGCCGTGTCTGGGCCGTGGCGATCTGGGCGCAGCAGCACCGAGTGTGGTCGATGCTTCGTGACCGAGGCTCCCACGCATGGCTCTGAGCTGGGCGGCCGCCTGCCGCCAAAGCGCCGCATGGGGCCCCCTGCGGCGGGGCGGAGAGCGTCATGCTTATACTACGATGCTGCGTTTCAGCAGGTGCTCCCCAGAATCGGCTCGTGCCCTGATGGCAGGCAGCCTGCATACCGTCTCGCATGGGCCGCGAGGGAGATGAGCCGAAGGAGGAGGGCACGCAAATCCCGAATTGCGCACGCGGTATACCCTCTGCTCTCATATGCTGGACCCCATGTGCTCCCCCGGTCGCCCCGACAACACTTCGAGCAATCAGAGCTCAACCTCTGTCGAGCGAGAACTACGTCGACCAGCGGCCACAAACGCCTTGCTTCTCCACAGGGGCAGGAGGCGGCGGTGATTCCCCGCAGGCGTCCTCGACAAAGAGGGCGGGGGGGGGGGGCCGGGAGGGCGGGAGCGCGGGAGATGAGGGCCAGAGGGGAGGCACGGCACAGGGCAGGGACGGCTTGCGGGGGGGGGAGGGCGGAGCGCCCCTGTCTCGGGGAGACGTAAGATTCGGGCTCGGGGGGCTCGGGTTGGCCTGAAGGGACCCTTAGGAGACCGACGAGACCCAGGCTGAAATTCACCACGAGCTCCTGCTGCGAGCATCCCTCAGAAACTGCACGCCGAAATCCAAGCCAGGCCCGTGCGGAAGCGTCGGCAAACCCGAGTCCGGGCGAACTCGAGTCTTACGTTTGAGTGAACTGAGCTGCATGTTTTTGAAGCCGGATCCGGCTTTAAAAACTTATAGCTATCTATAAATATATAACATGTGTTTGAAGCCGGATGCGGCTTCAAAAACACGCAGTTCTCTCGTCTCAGCGAACTCGAGTCTTACATTCCCCCGATTATCCTGGAGGAACAAAGATGCACAAATATGGTTTCTCGGAGCGCAGCGCAGCGCGGATTTCTTGGATCGGCGGTGGAGCCCCGTCCATGCAATTGGCGCCCGGTGCCGATGCAAGAAATCCGCGCAGAGCTCCGAGAAGTTATGCTTGTGCTTGCTTCAGTTGTTCGAGGAGCGCCCTTGCTAGGTGGCGACATCCGCGCCCCACTCCCACCGATCATCGATTATTCTAATCGATGGGAGCCTGGGATAGGGTTCGGATTTCGCCGCGTGTTCGACGAATTCCGAACACTACCCCCGCCGCCCATCGAGCTACCTGAATCGTTGATCGGCGAAGACAGGGTTCGGATTTCGTCGCCGACCTGTTCCCCGCGAGGCGCGGGCCCGCCAACCCCTGGCAGGCCTACCTTTCTGTAACAACTCATGGGAGCCTCCCGTGCCATCTTGCTGGTGCTTGGACCGCTAGAAGCTAGCGCACGCCGCTGCACTCGAAGGACCAAACTCCGAAGACACACGAGGCTCCCACGAGTTGCTGCCGAAGCCGCCGCCATCTAGCATGAGGGAGACGGGTCGGTACTGGATCTGACAGTCCTGGTGGAGAGCTCCGAGAGCCCGAAATCGGCGAAAACCTCAGGACCCATTCCCCTCAGGACTTGTTCCCCCCATGGCGAGCCTTGTTCCCTGCGAGGCGTGGGCCCGCCAACCCCCCGGCAGGCCTACCCCGAGATGCCGCCCCAGGGCGCCGCGCTCGGCCGCGCGGCCGCTGCTGCCGGTCGCGCGCGCCCCCACCGAGGGCGGCCCGCGAGCGGCCGCGCCCAGTGCGGCCTCGAGCAGCTCGTTCAGCGCTCCGCGGAGCCGCGCGCGCACCTGACCGGGAGGCCAGGCAGCGGGGCGAGCCGGCCACGCGCGGAGAGACGCAGGGGAAGAGGGCAGTGCTCCTTAGAAGCAGCCTCCTTCTGAGAAGCTTCCCCCCTCCCCCATGCCCCTTACCCCCAGTGCGCGCCGCCAAGCGGGGGAAAACTGCACAAGTCACGGACTGTGGGAGGGCGCGAGGATGGTCGCGCGTGGCGCAGCGCGGGGGATCCGCGCGATCGCGCCGCGTCGGTGCCCGCACGCGCCTGTGAGGGCGTGGCGTCGGCGGCCGTGGCCTCAACAAGGAAAACAGCAGTTCAATTATGTGGAATGTAGGCGGCTTCATGCTTGGCGGCGCGCACAAGGGGGTGGTGGAAGAGGGAGGGCTCCTGAGCAGGAGGCTGCTTCTAGATCGGGTCTGCGCCTTTTCAGAAGCAGCGGCGATTCTGAGAAGCCCTCCCCCTCGCACCACCCCTGTCTACACATGGCTGACAGATTTCGTCCACTATACAGGGGGAGGTGAGAAGGGGGCCTGGGGGGCCACGATGACGTCGGGGTGGCGAGGTGCGGCGGGAGGCTGCCATCGCACACCACCGATCTGGCCCTGCTTGCTCTCTGCCCCCCTCCCGTCCCTCGTCGCTCACCCCTTGGACTGCGGTGGGCTGTGCCCAGGATCGGTACCTACGCACTCCTGGCTCGGCCAGGGAAGCATCTGCGCCGATCCTGGGCCCTGGCAGGGATCAGCGCATGTGTTCAGTTCTCTTCGCCCGATAGAATCCAGCGGCGCACCCGGGAAGGAGTGAGAGGGGGCAAGCCTTCTCAAGGCGGCGGGGCTTCTCAGAAACCGTGCGGCCTTCTGAGAAGCCGTCTCTGTCTTCGGAGGAGGCTCAGAAAACGTCTCCGGACGCCTTCCGAGCCCTCTGAGAAGGCCCGCCCCCTCTGAGTTCCCCCCGGACTCGCCGCCGATACCAGCAGGGCCCGCAGAAAGAGAGGAGCGGGGGGGCAAGCTAGGCGCGCTCGCGCCATGTCTGGCATCCCACCCATCCCTTCCCATCCCTTCCCCTCCCCGCCCACTCCATCCGCCGACGCATGCCATAGCGGACCTGGAATCACGCCGAGATGCAGTGCTGCCCCTTGATGTCTGGGACGTCCCGACCCGTCCCTCCGACCCCCCTCGCGCCGCCCACGGGCACCAGCGAGGCGAGCACGTACTCCAGCAGGCAGGCCGCCCCACGGAGGAGGCGCCCGTCGAGAGCGTCGAGGGCCTCCTGCGATGCGGAGCCCGAAGCACATGCCCACCACGACAGTACGCCCGACTGGGGCGCTGGCAGACCCAGGCCCCCTCGCGTCATGACAAGATCGCGACGGCAAGTGTTTGACAGTGTTTGGCCTCTGGAGGCCTTCCCTGGCCCCCAGCACCGTCAAAAACCGACTCGGGATGGAAAACTGGTCCTGGGGAAGGGAGTCCAAACCTTCAGGGGTCCACGCTGTGAAAAAGTCACGACGTCGGAGTTCTGGAAGAGCCCCTTGGCTCAGGGTGCCCCCAGCTCCCAGGCCATTTGGGAGACTGGGAGCCCTTTCCTGCTCCTCACCTGGCCGTTTGCAGGCCGTCGGGGCTTCCCCAGCAGCCCTAGGAGCACCTTGGGCCAAGACCGCTCCTGTCAGCACCTGACCGATTACCTCCACCGACGACACACACCCCTTGAGCAGGACAGAGGAGGGGAGACGGACAGAGGAGCAGAAAGGAGGGAGGACTGTCTGTGTTGAGCACCTAGGCATTTTTCCCCCACATCATGCCACCATGGCACCAAAGGATCGGAAAAAACGCGACCCTCGGGCATTATGTTTCCCTGACTATCGGCGACTGCGGATCGTTGTACGCACACTAATGTACCAATCCTCTACCAGAATGTTCAAAGCCAGTACGGAAGAAAGCGAGTAAGACAGGAGCAAGACAAGAAACTGCGTCATCTGCTATCCCGGCCGCGTCGCCGATAGTCGGGATGCAAAGGCACGCCAAGTGCCAGCAAGAGGGAAGCAAAACAAGGAAGAGGAAGAAAGAGAGAGAGAGAGGGGGAGACAAAAAAAGAACAAAAAGAACGACAGAAACACTAGAACCTCGTGCGTATGTAAACCAGCATGCGCATCCGGCATTCGCAATAGAACCCACGCGAGCACTATAGAGGAGGGAGACGGGAAGAAGAAGGAGCAAACCCAGACCATCACATAATATCGCTATCCACAGCAGTGGCGAAGTGCACTGACTAACTATACACCCCATGTCGGGCGTCAGCGCTCGCACGAAGATTGACAGCGAGCGTGAAATCGAATGAAGATGAAATGCTGAAACAAGCAGGGCTGCTGGCAGCGACGGCGCGAGACTGGACGCCCCCCTGAAATGGAGGCGGCACCCAGGCACAGGCAGACGAATACGCTTCGGTAGCCCCGCTCTGGCCTCGTTTGTTCTGTCACTTCAGAATGGTCCCCAACTTCCCCCAGTACCGGGGGCAACCCAAGCCACCGCTCCGTCAATGTCGCCTTCAAGCGTGGCGCACTTACACCTGGGTCACCTCAAGTCAGAGCATCTCGGAGCCAGGGATTCCGAGGATGTACCAGGCGAAACGGGCCTGAAAACCTCTCGGACCACGTCTTGGAACCCAGAGTTGCGAGAGCGCATCAAGCGAAACGGGCCAGAGCACCTCAATTCAGGGCACGCAATAGCCTTGGGGTCGGAGGATGTCTGAGGCGAAATGGGCCTGAGTACCTCACGAACCACTTCTGGGAACTCAGAGTTGTGAGGATGTCTCAAACCAATCGGGCCAGAGCACCTCGCGAGCCGCATCTTGGAACCCAGAGGTGTGGGGTGCGAGGATGTCTCAAGCCAAGCGGGCCAGAGAACCTCAAGTCAGGGCATCTCAGAACCCGGGGTTCCGATGATGTCTCAAGCGGAACGGGCCTGAGCACCTAGTGAACCGCATCTTCAACCCAGAGCTGCGAGAACGTCTCAGGTCTTAGGCCAAACGGTCAGAGCCAGGGATACTGAGGATGTACCAGGCGGAACGTGCCTGAGTACCTCCCTCGCAGACTACATCTTGAACCCAGTGGCGAGGACGTCTCAAGCGAAACGGGCCAGAACACCTCAATTCGGGCCTTCCGAAGCCCGGGGTTCCGAGGATGTCTCAGGCAAAACAGGCCTGAATCCTCGCGAACCACATCTTGAAATCCAGAATTGCAAGGACGTCTCAAGCGAGACACGCCAGGGCACATCAAATCAGGACATCTCGGAGCCCGAGGTTCCGAGGATAGGTCTTTGTGGGCCATGGGGCGCACCCAACCTTTGTTTAGGGTAATCATTCCCGGCACCTCCCCAGCACCGCCGCTGATTTTGCTACGTCGCCCGAATCTGTCCCGGGCGACCCAGGCACGGGGGTCAGGTGCACTGCCCCCCTCGCCGGCCTAGGCAAGCCCAGGATGGGGCCCAGGATGGGGCTGCTGCTGGCTTTCGTACCCAGTGCTTCAATACCCATTTGGCCGAGTACGGAAACCCTAAACCCAAAAATGTTCGCATCTCTCCGGAGCCGGCGGAGCCGCCCTCGTTTTACTTCTGCCGCCTTCCGCCCACCTTTCTTTCTTCATAGCACTGCGCCCAAGCACGCTCAATCGGACGCTCGTGTGGGGGTCGAACTGAAACCTACCGAACTCGACGCATGACGTTTTTTCCATATCATGGGTGGACCCTAGACGGGGACGCGCAGAGGGACAAGGGTAGCCATGAATTCGCACCCGCGCGCACCCGCCTCTGCGGAGGCGGCACTGCGAGTGCTGCCCTCGGTCCCCCTCTGGGGCCAAGGCGCCGCCAACCCCCAGTCGAAAACCCAAGGATGCAAGACCGAGGAGGGAGGGGAAGGGGCGGGAGGCGACACGCTACGGCAGCGGCGCCAAGCGGAGCGTCAGGGAACGCCCACGACCGCAACTCCTTCGACCTCCGAAAGCGAGGCCCTTTCTGAAGCGCCTCATTGCCCTTCCCCCCGAAGGCAGGCAGCAAGGCACGTTCTCAACCCGGCCGCCCGGTCCTCGCACGCCTCGCCGCCGCCGCCGGCACCCGCCTCGCCCAACAGCGCCGGCAGCAGCGGCGACGGTGCCTCGGCGCTCGGCCACAGCCGTGCGGCAAAGTCGTGGTGGAGCCCGAGCCGCACCTTCAGGCGCAGCAGCGCGTCCGCACGGCCCGCCAGCAGCGCCAGCGCCGCGCGCTCGGGAGAGGCCTCCTGCGAGCAGCGTGGAACCCACCGCGACCGCCGGTGCAAGTGGGAAGGGGCTTTGCCTGATGCCGCGGTGAGCCACGAAGGCCGATGATGGTGATGATGATGGTGATGATGATGATGACGACGGTGATGATGATATTGATGACGACGGTGGTGATGGTGATGGTGATGGTGATGGTGATGGTGATGGTGATGGTGATGGTGATGGTGATGGTGATGGTGATGGTGATGGTGATGGTGATGGTGATGGTGATGGTGATGGTGATGGTGATGGTGATGGTGATGGTGAATGGTGATGGTGATGGTGATGGTGATGGTGGTGGTGGTGGTGGTGATGGTCATGATGATGGTGATGATGATGATGATGATGATGATGATGATGATGATGATGATGATGATGGATGCTGACACCGTGTGGATCGTTCAGCCTTGAACGATCGGCGGCTTTTCGATTGCCAACTCGTTCCCATCGGGGACGATTCTGGGCCTCTGGCGGCGTTCCACCTTGAACGCACGCGGGGGGGTCGCCGCGTCGACACGACGCAAACCTGCCGTACGCATGGCTCAGCCCCCATCTCTCTGAGGCCACCTGACCCCGCGATTCGCGCCGCGCTGTCGCCTTCGCGCTCTCGCGCCGCCCCCTACTGGATAACTAAGGACCACGCATCTGGCACACACCGCCCGGCGCGCGGCGAAATCATGTCTTCGCGCCCGCGCGGGTGGCCCAAGTACGCCCCAAAAAGACCGAGGAGTCCTCGAGGCCACCCCTGGCCTCTGAGTCATCTCCTGCGCCGCTCTCGTGCCGCTAGGTGGCGACATCCGAGCTCCACTCCCACCGACCATCGAGTCTCCTGAGTCGATGGGAGGCGGGGGTAGGGCTCGGATTTCGCCGCTTGCTCGACGACTTCCGAACCCTATCCACGCCGCATCGTGGCTCGTGGATCGGCATTCGTAGTGCTCGGACTTCGCCGCCGACGCGTCGCTCTCGTGCCGTCGGGCTCGCTTCTCGTGGAGCCCAGTGGGGCCTGGCGTCGGGGCCATCTGCCCGCAAAAGCCCAAAGCAGATTCGTGGCGCCGCTCCCTCCCTGGCCTGTAGGGGACTCCAGGCCTCCCTTTGGGAGGGGCGTCGGAGAGACAGCCTGGACCACTGAAGGCATACCAGATGGGGTCCGAGCAGGTGGGGTCGGAGGATCCCGCCGCATCGCCGATGCCTCGCCGATGCATCGGCGATGTATCGCATCGGCGTCGGCGTGGAGAAACTCTGGCTCCACATCGGGCCGCATTGCCGATGCGGAGGGATACTCCGACCCCATCCGCTCGGACCCCAGCTGGAAAGCCTGGATCCTCCGCACCAGGTGCCTGGATCTGGGTAAGGCCTCCATAGTAAGGCATATCCCGCCCACACCCGCCAGCTGACCGCAGAGAGCCCGAAGCCTGGCCAGGGGTGCTGATGGCAACGCAGAAGGGGGGAGGCTGAGGGGAGGCTGGGAGGGGGGCAGAGTGGAACGATACACACTCTGGCACTCAGGCGCGGGCTGGTCGTAGCCGCAGCGGGATATCGAACACGTCGTGGCGTTCACCGTCACGCCGCTGTGAGGTGGATGAGGGGAGGCAAAACGACAAGCTTGAGGGCCAAATCACGAGTCTGAATGACAAGACGGGGAGTCGGGGGGTTCTGAGAGTGTCCCTGGCCCAGGGTATCCACAGCCTTTCACTCCGCT
>CAUYUJ010017471.1:660571-683071 GCA_963575745.1 Prorocentrum cordatum | reverse complement strand
TACTACTACTACTACTAGTACTACTACTACGACGACTACTACTACTAAGACGACGACGACGACGACGACGACGACGACGACGACGACGACGACGACGACGACGACGACGACGACGACGACGACGACGACTACTACTACTACTACTACTACTAGTACTACTACTACTACTACGACGACGACTACTACTACGTGTGGCATCAGCACGTTCACTACGTTATCAATATACACAGTGTCAACTTTACGCTGCACGAGAACTACCACAAAAACACCACAGCGCGCAACAGCCACCGCGACATCCACATCGAGTTCCAGCCAGGGTGACATCATGGAGAGTAACCGCGAGCGGATCGGGATCGGCGTAACCACAGTAGAGGTCAGCATCGAGCCGCCCACGATTCAGTGCTGCTACAACATCGAGGCCCAGTACATCAGCCATCGGTGTAGGACTCGAGCGTTGGAAAAACAACAACTGGATCGACAAGTCGGCCGACAACCACCCGGGAAAATCCGGAGCCAGAACCACAACGGGAAAGGCAACCACCAGGACGGCAAGGGGAGGAACGACCACCAGGAGCCCGCCAGCAACAACCAGAAGGGCAAGGGCAAGAACAACAAGGGGAAAGGCAAGACCCAACCCGAAAAGACGCCAGCACTAAGGAAGGAGGAAGGACAACGGCCAGAACTACAACAACAACTACAACGAGCACATCACCAACACGATCAACAACGTCACGTCCATGAGGAAAATCTACGCCGTCTGGAGGCACGACTGGGAGCTACATCCCAACGACCACAAGCTGAGGGACGAATGGAAGAAGATCAAACACGCTGAGGAGCGAAGAACGGCAGCTGCTACCGCCAAGAACAGCGCAGCAGGTTTACCTACCACCGACGCCGTCACATGGATCGCCTTCATCAAAGCGATGGTCCTCAACAGCAAGCCCCTGGCACAGCAGGCGAGGCAGATCGTCAGAACCAAGAGAACCATGGAGGACTACTACGAGCCCTCAAAGATCCACTAACAACAGGTAACGATCTACATGAACGAGATCGAGAACACAATCGAGCAGATCACCACCCTCCAGCGCGACATCAGCAACACCAGAGATGTTCGACACAGCGACACAGAAGCTGCAAATGACGAAGCAGATCAACCACAACGGAGCATACCGCCAAAAAGATCGCCTACACCATCACCAGCCTCAATGAGGCAAACAAGGGCAGGTGAAGCCGCAGACGGGCGGGACCTCGGCACCATGCTCAGGACAGCGCATGGCCAACGGCATTGAGAAAAAAACAAGGCTGAAGCCAACGACGAAATCAACAACCTCAGAAGACACCTCCGAGCAGCGAAAGAAGCTGCACGCCGACATGAAAGGAATCAGCACCACGAGGCGACAAAGGCCGAGAACTACCAGAACGAGCTGAAGAAGGAGATACAGAGCTCAAAGCAGACCACAAATAGATGGCAGCACAGCACGAGTACATGCAGACCATAAACGCAGAGAAGCTCAACAGGGCGGCGGAGGAGATCGAAGCCATGAGGCGACCACCAGCTGACATGGGACACCAGCCGCTCACAACAGGCAACAGCCGACTACAGCGAGCTCCAGGAAATGCAGAAGAAGCTTGCCGAAAGCAACCACATGCGGGACAACATGGAGAGGAATATTCGAGACGCAAAAAGATTATCAGGAGAAAGGCAGGTGTACTACAACATGACCCGAGAAACCGAGAACCACATCGTCAGCATCGAGGCCAAAGCGGCAGAAGCCAGGACTAACATCACAACGACAACAAGATCCTGCATGAGAGGTGGGGCGATGCAGAGGAACGAAACGTACAAGCGAAGCAGGAGTTACTGGAGCAAAACAGGCGCATGGAGGCTATTATCCACATGACCAACGAGGAGCACCAGCAGAGGTTCGCCAGCATCGAGCAGGACATGCGTACAAGGGACCTTTACAACACCAGACAACAAGAAGGATACCTCCAAAAGGTCATCACCGACATGCACAACTACGAGCAGCAAGTGAAATACAAATCCCTACAAGCTGAAGGACAGGTTCAGTTCACACTACAGCGAGCTGAGATGAGATGGGCACAGCAAACAACACGAAACCTTCCAACACGACATGCAAGCATACCGTCACAGGGAAACACAAAGGAGAGTCATCAAGGAGACGCGCGAGAGGAGGACGGAGGAAGCTAGAGAGGAGCTGTAGTACGCCCGACAGACGGCTCTCTCCGCCCAGCAGCGCCTCAACGACGTCGAGATGGTCGAAACCATCAACCCGGCCCTCAGCATGCCGATCGGTACGGACGACGGGGACCTCACAGCCGCCGCGACTACAGTACTCCCAACCGTCCAGCCACTGAAGCATCCACTGGAGGATGGAGAAACACAGGAGGCCCAGACACAGTCCGACGAATTACTGCGAGAAGCTGAAGTGGATGCTGTATGAGTACCGCAACCAGATGAACATCATCAGGCGCAGTACCACATGTTCACGCCGTCAAGAACACAGAGAGACACGACTGCGCCACCAGGAGAACCTCAGAAGACCGACAATATGGAATGGCCAACACCACCAGCTTGGACACGGGGACCCATACTGCCAGGCCAACCACATCCGCCCTTCACCCACGCTCTATAGATCATCAGCACCGACACGCAATCACCTGTGAGGAAAAGTGACGATGGCATCACCCCAACGGAGCAGATTAAGACACAAGCAGCAAGCCCGTACAGAACCTTCATTGGCACACCTGGGAGAGGATCATCAGTGCCACCATCTCTAAAGCACCCAGCGCCGACAACACGGAGCGCAAGAGCACGAAGAACGAAGAGGGCCACTATCGATGCCAACGAACCCCACGTCATCGTGGCTGTGACCCCTGAGGCCAACACCCCCACCGACAAGGCTACGACGGACGAAGAAGCCGAAGTTGCTGGGGAATCAACGGATCCATGCTGACGGTCACATAGCGGCGTTGAACCGCATAGGGACGACGCCGCACATGGTGTGTCTGGCGCACCACCACATACGACCGACCCAGACCAGCAAGACCCACCTCAACGGGACGACTGTGACATCAACCAACACACGGACGAGGTAATTCAGACGGGCAGACCAACAGGCCCTTACCACAGACTTGGACCAGCCATGGCGCCATTCCGACGGCATGCAAAGCCAGGGGCGCCCCTCATTCAAGGCAGCGGAACGACGGACGACGTAGAGAATACACGACGGCCAACACCACTACCATTTTAACAGCGCCAGAGGGCACCACAATACCACTACACCCCATGGAAAGGACTCAAGTGGGACTTAGCGACCGAGTGTTGACACAGGATGTGGGAGATCTACATCAACTTCGGCGACCCCACGACCTTCACCCTGCAAGTGTGAAAGCAGGCCCCTGCAGCGGCAGAGGCAACACATCGCATGGCTACGCCGAAGGGCCTGCCATCCAGGAGGCCAGCAACAGTGTCCACGGGCGACAGACGTCAACCGACGAGCAACCCTGCTCCGTGCGAAGGGGCCAACCATCGGGAGACAAGATTCCGAGGAGTCCAGCCAAAAAAAAAAGGTGAAGGCCAACTCCGCAATGACCGAACCAATCGCCGACATCCGCAGGCGCACCTCCACGCCCCACCCCACCACAGACTCCCCCGACTTATATGAACCAGAGCGGTTCAAGCCAGCAGCCATCACGGCACTGGGACTTGCCCCACCCAGAAACCACGGAATGATCAAGGGGATCCACCTGTACACCGACGGCACTGACCAGAGCGACTCCACCAAAGACGCCTGGGCTGTAGTAGTTACCATCGAAGATGACGATGGGTTTGCGTACCTGGGCACAATGCCAGCCAAAGCCACAGACTCTACGACGGCAGTCACGGACAAGCCTACATCAACGACGGCACAAGTGGCTGCGCTAATTTTGGCATACGCTCGGATACACAACCAAGCACAGGCCCACAGCAGCATACCAGTAAAGGTGCACACCGATTCCAAGGTGGCCATTGGGCTAGCATAGGGAGCGCTTGTACCTCACAGCAACTACGATTTGACCACACTCACAACCCAGCTACACCAGCTGGCATCCAACGCCACTGACCTTCCCAACGGCCACGCGTACGCTCACACAGGCCACCCTTGGAACGAGCTGGTTGATTCGGTGGCGAAAGGGGGCCAAGCCAACGTGACGAGACAAGCCCACAGCCAGAATGGACAGAACTATGCGAAGCGCAACAGCATCGGCAGTCATCGGCATTTCGATGCGCAACAACATCGGCATGCTCCTGGCGGCCCCTGGCGACCGCGTGGACTTTGTTCCACTTGCGGGAGGTCTGCGGTGGCTCCCACACCCAAGCTCCTGGCGGTCCCCTGCGACCCCCCGGAATTGGCTTCAAGTGCGAATCGAGTCGAGAGCCCATACGCCGTTTGGCGCGTGGACAGGACAAGCGCGCATGCCAATGAAGAAGAAGAGGTGGCGCATCACGGCTGCGACGCAAAAAAACTAAGCGCCCCACGACTCTGAAGCAGAGAAGACGGAGGAAAGGAGGGGGGGAGGACGCACTACAGGAAATCGCCCTCACCTCTGCCGAAAGCGAACTCGGCACAGAACCCTCGCCACTGTATCTGCTCCTGCGCGGCCTCGCACAAGCATTAGTCAGAAGAGAAGCGACCCCGGATTTTGCGATAGTATTCCTTTGTCCATTCATGTCTGGGTCTCCCAACTGGCCGCTTGCACGAGTCGGTCGCCAGTCGGGGACTACTTGGCTGAAAACTGAGTTGTCGTAAAGCATATGTGTCATGTTTCCCAAATAATGCAAACTTGGTGTCGTAGTAACTGTGATGAGTATGATTGTTGACCAGACTGTTGAAAGACGCGTTTGTTTGATAATTTAGATATGTACGGGTGCGAAACGCAACAACAAACCTCAAACAACGGGCATGAAACCCATCTATCCTTCTCTCTGCTGTGTTAAGCCACACCTGACTTAAGGAATACACTACTCTGCTTGTGATGATAACAAAAGGCATTTCCAGCTTGCGCTTTTTTGTTCACCGCAATGTGTTGCCACGCATGCGCATATGTTTGAAGTTCAGCCGTGCTGCGCCCAATCTCCGCCCCACCTCTGGTTTGATGTCTCCTCTGTCGTAAAGAGTGGCCCAAAAAATATTTCATGCGCGACGTAAGCGCCATGATTTTCCCAGCGAGGTCTTTGATACGCTCTTGACAAATGACTTGCAATCGGTGAATCTATCCCAGTGCAGCTCCATCCCACGTTTGCGCCTGTCTCGACAATTTCGCTCAGAAGTTGTTGTAAATAGAGTTCGCGTCCAACCAACACTGTATCGTCTGCATATAAAAGAACTAATAGGTCCCCACAACCCATTGAACGTCGAGCATCGGCATCCACATTCTCTCCACGCTTTTGACCAATACCGACAGAACCATGACAAACAAAAACGGCGACAATGGGCACCCTTGTGCAATCCCTGACTTCTTCTCCCTGCCCCCTGACCTCCGGCTCCCATATGCGACGCAAGAGCGGCGAGAACCGAATATGTTACCAATAAGCTGCTGCAGCCTCGGCGGCATGCCGAAAGTCGTGAGTGCATCGAGAAGGGCGTCCACGTC
The DNA here is from genome assembly GCA_963575745.1 of Prorocentrum cordatum. NCBI lineage: Eukaryota > Dinophyceae > Prorocentrales > Prorocentraceae > Prorocentrum > Prorocentrum cordatum. The sequence continues at coordinate 677,413 of CAUYUJ010017471.1, read as the reverse complement.
TATCTTGTTTTGATCTGAAGCCAATAATGCAACTTTGCCCCCGCGTGTGGCGCGCGCTAGCTCCATATGTCTGCGCGCTGCGTGAGTGCGTCGGTCTTGCCGTTTTTTCGCCTGAATCCGTATTGCGTCCCAGTTAGTCTGCCTTTGGCCCCTGCTTCTTGGAGCCTCGTCAATAACAAGCTCGCGGACAACTTGTACACACATAAACGGTGTGATTGGGCAATAATTGTCGCATTGGTCCACGGGGCTTTTGTTCTTGTATATGGTCGCCACCACTGCGTGCCGCCAATCATCCGGTACTTCTTTATCGCGCCAGCATTGGTTTATCAGCTTCGTGATCGTCTCCAGCCCTTTCGGGTCCGCACCGAGGATTTTCTAATATTCTGGCGAAGTGTCGTTTGGTCCAGGTGCATTCCCCTTCTTTGAATTGGAAGTTGCCTTTCGCACCTCTTGCATTGAGAAATCGTTGTCTGAAATAAGCAATGGTGGTCCCAGTGGCTCACGCGGAATGAGCGTCGCAGGTCGCACTTTACACTGCACTGTCTCAAAGTACTCCGCCATTGTATCTGGTTTCTCTGTGCGTTCAACAAGTTCGCCATCCGAATTCCTGATCCTTCCCTGCCTGCGCGGCTTTGGCCGGCAAACTCGCTTAAGTGAGGCCCGATTCCAATCGGCGATTTGCCGGTCAAGCTGTTCTACGGAAGGTCGGCGTTGGCTCCCAGAACCAGGCTCCTGGCGGCCCCTGACGACCTCCAATAATTGGCTCCATCGACGGTAGGTCAGCATTGGCTCCCAGAACCAGGCTCCTGACGGCTCCCGGCGACTTCCCGTAATTGGATCCAATTACGGGATTACGGGAGGTCGGCATTGGCTCCCAGAACTAGGCTGCCGACCTCCCGAAATCTGCCCAATTACGGTAGGTCGGCATTGGCTCCCAGAACCAGGCTCCTGGCGGCCCCTGGCGACCTGCCGTACTTGGCTCCAACGACGGTAGGTCGGCATTGGCTCCCAGAACCAGGCTGCCGACCTCCCGAAAATAGTTCCAATTACAAGAGGCCTACAGCGGCTCCCAAAACCAAGCTCTTGGCGGCCCCTGGCGACCTCCCGCACTTGGCTCCCATTAAGAGCAGCCTTCTGGCGGCCCGTGGCGACCTCCCTTGATAAGCCCCAAGTACAAGAAGTCAGCGTTGGCCCCCAAAACCAATTTCCTGGCGGCCCCTGGCTACCGCCTGAAATTGGCTCCAATTACGGGAGCTCGGCATTAGCTCCAAGAACCAGGCTGCCGACCTTCCGCAATTGACCCGAATTACGAGGAGTTCGGCATTGGCTCCCAGAACCTGGCTCCTGGCGGGCCTTGGCGACCTCCCGCAATTGGCTCCAATTACGGGAGGTCGGCATTGGTTCCCAGAACCAGGCTCCTGGCGGCCCGTGGCGACCTCTTGCAACTGGCCCCAATTACGGGAGGACAGCATTGGCTCCCAGAACCAGGCCGCCGACCGACAGGCTGACCCGAGGGCCGCAACCGCGGGTAGCTAGGTTTCCCGAAAAGGGGGGGCCTTGGAAACGCAAATCTGTGGCCGCGACCGCCAGCGGCGCCAGGGCAACCCCGCTTCCAGGCCGCGCGGATAGGATCATCGAGGGTTGTTGCGGTTTTTTTCCAGGACAACGCTGAAGTTCAATTCACTGGTCGAATCGTCTCGCCTGACCTTTGGCGACCTCCCCAAATTGGGTCAAGTGCAAAAGGCTTTATCCGACTGAACATCCAAGGGGGGAGGGGGGCCATCGCGCGGAGGGGGGGGGGCCGATGGCATCAGCACGAGGGGGAAGGGGGGAGCCCAAACCCTGGACGATCATATTGTGTATTTCCCCTTTCTGGGCGACAAGGGAGGAGGAGACGCCTACCGCAGCTGGACACCAGCCTCTTCTCGCCTGCCCGGTCGTCCTCCTGCGCTGCCGCAGGCGCACCCCGCGGCTCGCTGCGCGCGGCCAACGAGGCCCCGAGACGCCACCGGCCTAGGGCGGATGTCATCCGGCAGCGGACGCAGCACCTCGGGGTCGCAGTCTGCGAACGTAGAAGCCGCCTGGATCTCGCCGCATCGCCATTGCACCGGCGATGCGGCTCGATGTGGAGCCCGCCTTTCTCCATTCCGAAGTCGTCGAAGCATCGCAAACGTCGCCGATGCATAAACGATGCATGAGCGGTGTGTCGGCGATGCATCGGCGACGCGGCGCGATCCTCCGACCCAATTTATTTGGAACCCGTCAGGACTACCAGAGAGGCCTAAAAACCGCGCGGCAGGGTCGTGCGTCGTGGCGACCGGTCCGTTGGCTTCTGACACCACCGTTCAGCCTCGGACGATCGCAGCTTCTCGATCGTGCGGATCGCTTCGCATCGGCCGACTTTGGAGGCGGCGTTCAACTTTGAACGCCCGCGCTGGGGTCACCACCGCGCCGACACGTTACGAGCCTGCCGTACTATCGCTAGGTTTCCAGAATTACGCGCCGCCCGCCGCGCTGAACGGCGCGTAATTCTGGAAACCTGGCGAGAGTACGGCAGGCTCGGTGCGATTGTCGTCGCGCCCTCGCGTCGCCGCCCTGGACATGGACAGCTCCTACAGCCAAAAACGCGGAGCCCGAAGCGCGATTATCTTCGCGCTCCTCTGGGTGGCCTCGGTACATCTGCGTGGATTACACGGGTGTGGCTGTATGGCTGCAGCGAGGCACGAGGTACAAATAGGGGGACCCGCGCTAGAACAGAGCACGTTCCCTTTCCTTGTACGGAGGCGCGGGCGCGTCCGTCACCGGCGCGCCATGATAGCTCAAGGGCCCCCGTGAGCCGATATGGCGGCGCACAAGGGAGCACAGAGAGAGGCGCAGGAGGAGGAGAGGCTGACAGGGCCTCTGCAAACACAGCTCCTACTTTTCTTGCAGCCGAGACGACGCCTCGCCTCAGAAAATGAAACTCTCTCAGTAGATACCGTAGCCCTTCCACGTACTGCTAGAACCTCAATGACGCGCGGCTGGAACAGCTTCACGAACACACAGGACTCGAGAGCACCTCTAAGAGAAATCCTTGAACGGATTGTCTGACATCAGGCCCATGAAACTCTGTGGCTCGGCTCCACGGTGGCCGCATGTTTTGCCAGTGCGCTCCAAGGACCGATCTGCCGCACTGAGCTCGTTGGTCCACTGGGGAACACACCTCTCGTCCTTGGGGGCCAGTTTGACCTCGAAAATCTGTATGTCGGCGTCCTCGATCAGTTCATCTGAGAACGCGCGTGCACTCGGAAACGCCGTCGGGATGGCCACGGCCGCGAGGTTCATCCTGACCGTGCGATCCCAGACCTTGTGCCATCCGAAGACTTGCTCCTTCGCCTGCATCTGGTCCCAAATCTCCCCCGTCGTCGCGGCGTGGATCCACGCCGCCTCGACGTTGACGCCGCCGTCGGCCTGGCGCCACTGATCGCGGGCACGCGGCGCGGGTTAGCCCGCGCGACGGCGGCCGCCCACCTGCAGCTCGAAGACGCAAGAGTACAGGCTCATCTTTGGGCTGACGTCCGACGGTACACGCACCGCGCAGTGAGCGCGCGAGGCACGGCGAGACGCCCTCTCAAAGAATATGCCGTAGACGTTCTCACAGCCCGAAGGTCCTGGCCCCTGCTCTAACGGCCCCTTCTTGCTCCAGATGGATGCCAATGCTGCCACGTCGGCATGTGCCTCCTCCCCGTTAAACTCCTCGTCGCGCTGCATCCCCCGCGCGCGCACCAGCGTCAGATCCAGCACCCACCACTGTCCAGTTGGATGCGCCACTAGCCCCATGGACATGAGGACCATCGGTAAGTCCCGAGATATGTTCACGAGTAAAACGGAGATCTCGATCCCAGACTGAGATTCCAGAGCCAACGCGACCAAAGCAGTCGCAGTGAAGGGCGTCGAGAAGGTGCTTTCTCGTCACTTCGACCTCGTGGCTCGCCTTCCACTGGAAGGCTTCCAGTGTTCGCTCATCATGTTGTTGAAGACCTTCTTGTTTGTTTCCTGGAAGGTTTGTAAGTCTTCCTCCAGTGAGAATTGGTGTACCTCAACCTGCTCTGCTGGAATTCCTTCCAGTCCTGCAACAGCGGCGCAGTGATCAATAATCGCCGCAGTCTTCACGGCCTCGGTCACAGATCCGCCCATTGGTGGAAGATCCTCGACGAAACCTGCGATGACGGCCACTGCGCCGCTCATCTCGGTGAAATTCTCCTGTCGGCATCCAAATTCTCCCCCTCCGCCTACTTCGTCGAGGGCCCTGGCCTGGTCCGCGACGTCCTCGCTGACCCACTGGCCTTTTTCGCCGGCCCCCCCAACTGTCGACCATCATCTGCTGATTTTCCCGTGGGCGATGCCATATGTTTCCACCGATCCTCGGAAGGTCGCTGCAGTTCACGTCGGCGATAATGGCCAGCGCTGCAGGCACCCAGCGATGCAGGTCGTGGACTGGCGCCGCGACGAACTCTGACAAACGGCGAGGATCAGAAGGGTCATTGAGCTCGGTGTCCGTGCACACCTGGAAGTATGCATAAAGGTCGTCGTAGCCCTCAGTCTCGTCTCCGTTCATCAGGTAGTCCTGCACGATTTCGCACTCGAACGCGAGGCACGACTCAACCAGACTCTGAGCGATGCCAAATGGCATTTGCGTCAGCAACTTCAGCCAAACGCGGAGAGAAAGCTGTCTCGGGCACCGATGGTGCACGGCCGTCATCTCCGACGCGCGGTCTTTGAAGGTCTCGCTGAAACTCGAGTTCTGAGCGGGCGACTGAGCGCGGCTCGTTTGTACCAAGTAAATAATCACATCGTCGGTGGGCAAGCGTCCGCTCCTCGAGTTCAGATGGTTCGTCCTTCATCGCCTCCACCTGTTTCACCAGGCCTTGCCTCAGCTGCAGGACCCTCTCGTTCTCCAACCTCAATATGTAGTCCAATGAAGACTGCTTGCATGCCGGTAGCAAATCTGGCAGAGCGACGAGGTCCTCCACGGTGGCCCAGGCGCAGTAGTGATCTCGGGCAGGACAACCCAAATTCTGAACACGCAGGTAAACCACTTCCGTGCGAGAGCTATGCTGTGGCCCCCGCACTTCGGGTGGTGCCAAATAGACGTGCCCGAATTTCTTGCGCAGTAAGATTTTGGTCTTGTCGCTGGGGACCTCCACTGCGTCATCCACAAGGATGCGCAGATCAGCTTCGTCGCTCAGTTCTCGACGCGCCGCGTACCTGGCAGCGCGATCGAAGTCCAGGTCTCGCTCGTGAGCAACGTTCCGATCGGCGCGATCAACTTGTCCTAATGGAGTGGCGACCGCATTCGAATAACTCACCCTGAGGCTCCGACGATGGACCAAGACATTGACGTTGATGTTGTCGTCGGGGAAAAAGACGCAGACACCGACGGTCCCGACGCACTTCGGCTTCGGGAGGAGAACAAGCCACAGCGGTCTCCTGAACCGCGTGGTCAGCGAGGTAAGACGTTGACGAGAAGACGCCGTGCTCCTGTCGCAGATTTCTTGGTTCCTCTCGCCGCTGGAGCTTCGCCCTCTGGTGCCTCTGGAGTCGGCTCCAGATCATCGTTGCCCCCCATGACCTGGCCAGACCACCGGCGATAGCTCTCCTCGGTGCAGGCCTCGCAGGGCGTCTCGCACTGCTGCGGGGCGTTGCCGCCGTAGACGCGGTCGCCCGGTGATGCACCAGGGTAGGGCGCCCACCAAATAGCTCCACGTCCTCTGCGATGACTTCTCCCTGTTCGTCGTCGCCCTCGTTTGAGCCTCCATCCTCGTCCTCGACCTCCTCGATCTCCGCGAACTGCTCGGTCTGGCGCCTGGCCTTATGCCGACGCCTCTGGTGCTAATCCCTTCCTGCTTGGATAACCTCCTCGGACATAGGTTGAGCCCGCGCACGGCCTAGCTTCTTCTTGGTAGATTTTCGGGCCCCCCCCGCCATCATGCTGAAGTGGCCTCTCGCGTCGCCCAAGGCGCGCCTGATCCTATGGAGGCGATTCCGCAGCACTCTCTTGAAGTAGCGGCTCCGGGGGCCCAAGGTGTGGCATTTCAAGGAAGGTCGTGCGAGCTGGTTCATTCTGGAAGGCTGGATGCGTTGCATCTCCGAGTGCACCGCGAACTTATAGGAGAAGGTCGGCAGCCCCCCAGAGCAGTCCGCTGGGTTCGCGGTCTGTGGGTTGAACGCCTTGTGATCCAGCCTCTCAAATTGGAGTTGAGCGCAAGCGAGTCCGTCCTCCGCCTCGATGCGCTGATTGGTCAGCGCTGTCTTGGTCCGCTGGCAAGTCGAGGCACCGCCGCAGCTTGACCCGCTGAATTTCAGCTGGACGACCCTCTCCTCACGGATCAGGGAACCACCATCGGCATCATGCATCTTGGCGAGCAGCTGGCCCACACGACGAATTTCAAGCTCGAGGTGCCGGCTTCGACATGGAGTGCGATGCGAGCCGCGACACGATGGACATGCGGCACCGAGTCTGATTGCATCCCCTCCCTCGGGACCTCCTCAGGTAGCTCGAGGCGGTTGACGTAATCCTCGAGGGTCTTGTTGTAGTCGTGCACGCGACGTACCCTTTTTGCTTGTCACCCCTGCGTTCGATGATCCTCTGGCTCATGCCCGCTATCTTCTCATCTCTCTTTTTCTCGGCATAAGATGACCGCGGCCCCTTGTCGGCATCCTCCCAGGCCGCGCAGGCCACAACATTGCTGTCGCCGCCGTCGTGCGCAATGACGCCTCTGCCTCTGCTGGACTCGAAACGACCCAGGGAGTGCGGATTGCGCACGTCGGTGGCCCTGCGCTGCTCGCCACGCAGCTCTTCGTCGATCTCCGCGGCCCCCGCGCCGCCCACGCCCATGAGGCCCTGGAAGTCCTCCAGGGCTCTCTGGAAGAATTCTCGGCCGGTCTCTCGCACGCCGCCTGCTTCTTGTCATTCCCGAAGAGCGCGGCAGAGAGACGTGCGCGGATGGCGTTCAGGGGGCGCCACTGGCGCCGAGCGGTGGAACGCAGCCCACGGGTCGTCGGCCGACGCAGCCGCCGAGCGACCTGAGCCGACGCACATCTTCTCGCCGTAGTCCTCGCAATCGCAGAACGCGTCGTCCATGATGTCGATGTCGCCGTCGACGTCAGCGAGATCACCCTGTTCTTCTTCTCCGCAGACAAGGTTGGTCGTCGAGTAGATGCACCAGGGATCCAGGCCCCGGGCCCTCGGGCGGCATGGCTCCTTAGGTAGGAAAATCAAAATCACGAAACCAAAATCGCAAGCTGCCAGCAGCGGCACGCCATGACAACATGCTGACACATCCGCTACACGAGGAGGGCAATACATCAAATCGCACACCGTAAGAGATGAATAAGTCTGCAGCACGTTGGATAGGAAGGATAGAACGCTTCGGAGACACGCGGGAGAATGTAGCGCTCGACGGGGGAACGTTCTACGAAACATTCGGTCTCGGATTACGTTTCCTGGTGGCCAATCGAAATGCGCACCTCCTTTCCATCTCCTCATTTGTCCCAACAGTGCGAAATTTTGCCGGCTGCATAAGGGGTCGCACGTTCCCTTTTAACTTCGGCAAACCGTCCGCAGGTTTCAGTTCGCGCGGGAACCTGCAACACTGAGCACCGAAGTTCCCCAACAAAGGAAAAAACGAATCACTGCAATCTCCAGGGCAGCTCGCTTCTCAGTCAAGGCGAACTGCTCCCGATTGATACAGTCACATTGAGATTTCGCGTCGGTCATGGCGATGGTGTCCGGGTCGGGATGTTGCTCCATGGTAGTCGTCACTCGGCTGTCCCGGTTCCTGGCATCTCGGAGCTCGCGTCGGTAATCTGCAAGGGTAAAAAGCCACGAGGTAACCCACTCGGCCTCTGCCATGACCTCGGACATAGCATTAGCCTCCACCGCGAGAGTAAAGCTCCCAGCACGCTCAGTCTTGTGGGAATGCCAGGTAAGAATACTGACGTCAGCTTCTCACCAGGAGATGTTTCTCCGCGGCACAGATCGCGCCGCCCATTCGGGGGCGGTCTTGCCCCGCGCCCGCGAAGCCCAGTCCTGAGTCGCACAAGGCAACCAGAAGAAGACGACGGGAGGGCATGGATTCGATGGCGATAGTGGCGCTGGCGCCCCTGAGGCGCCGCAGCGCAGCATTTGCCTCGATGGGGACTTTCATCTCGGAGTTGGGAAGAGTGCTGCTCAGGAGAGATGCGCCTGCCGAGCCGTTGGGCATACCCTCTCGGCATGTCCAATTGAGTTCTCCACGCAGGCCGCGCATGGCGGTGATCTCCACTGGCGCAGCGAGTAGTCCGGGGCTATTGCCGCGCCCCCGTAGGAGACTGATAGGTCGAGCTCGTTCTGCAAGATACCGCGCCATGGAGATGGAAATCGACATGTTCGCGATGTCGCAGCGCGCGCGCCGCACTCACTTGCGCCCCCCATGAGCTCAATCCATTTTCCAGATTTGAACCGCTTCCGTAGGCGAGGAATGGCATCGAGAAATCTACCTTCTATACCGCCTCCCAACGAATCATCTGTTTCGATGACAACGAGACCCGACAATTCCTCTGGGCGCCCATCGAGTCTCATACACGAGCGCGACGCAGGGTGCCAGAGGATGGCGAGCGAAGCCATACTCCTTGAGAGCTGTCAAAAAAATCTGGGCCAGCCTGGGGCGCTGGCAACGGGTCCGTGAACTTCTGTCAGCAGCTCAATCACCAGCACTTCGCTGGGGCCCTCGCCAGGAATGCCGCCCGCAGGGGGTGGGGCAAAAAGGGATTATCCCCGCTGGTGTCGAAGCCCACGAGCGAAAGCCGACTTGACGACGCCCACCCACGATTGTATTTCGATAGAGGGCACTGCAGAGCCAGAGGCACCTCCGATGTAGACGGCGCCGGCACGGCGCGGTTCAACACGACGATGTCGGGGTCATGAAATCCTTGAACAATCCATCGCAATTTAGCGACACCGTTCTTTGGGACAGCAGGGGCATCGAGCTTGTCGTCGTGATCCGCTCCTGTCTCTTTCTATTCATCGTGCCACCGAGAAAGAACAGTTCGTTTGGACACCTGCTGTAAATATCCGCAGCAGCCGTGCCTCCATGGACGCGCGCGACTTTGGTGCCGCCAGGTTCAGCAGCACAGATCTCGAACCATTCTCCATGACGGCTGCCAGCAGGGCCAAGAAACCGCTGTTCAAGATGATCCAGTAACGGATTGATTTCATGAAGAGCGTCGTGGAGGAATTGAGGAAGGCTGCTTCTGATTGACAGGATGTGCAGACGTTTTCCAGATCGGGGGTCTCGCGCGCCCACAACAAATTATCCGTTACCTGAACATGACGACTGCTGTCCACGCAGCAACCAACTCGTCTGAAGAATCGGCGGAAACAAAATCGGGAAGCACAATTGTGGTCGGCGCTGGTGGCAGTAGATAGGACGACGCAGTAACAGGCCAAGCCACTCTCGAACCTTGCGCGGCAGCGCTGGGAGTCCCCCCCCGCGCCCCCGCTACTGGAGGCTGCCTCGATCCTGGCACACTCTGCGGCGCAGCGAAGGAGGCAGTGTCTAGACGAAGTCGAACTTGTCAATCGTCGCTTGCACGTCCGGTACGTGCCGGTCTAGGTTCGTTGTAACTTCCCGCCCAAATGAAAGCGATGGTTCTTCGGGCTGTGGAAATCGCGGCCCCTGATCGGCATCGGCGCCGGAATCGCTGGGAATTTCATCGGCCTCCGTCGCTTCAGGGTCGAGCAGAGGCTCGTCTCCAGGGGATCTCGGACTTCCTTCTCTGGCGACGTCAATGTGGCGACGAGCCCCGCGAGGCCCCTCGAGATAAATCTTAAGGCCATGGAGCTAGCGATTGACGATCTCGATGCCTCTACTCGCGCCCTGAGCGGCACTTCGCATTCGCTCGTCAGACACGCGCCACAGCGCCCCCCGCACATCAATCCAAGCCCCGCCAGCAGCAAATGAAATGATCACACCAGGTCCAAACAACCTGCCAGAACCGACTCGTCCTTGTCTCCAAACAATCACAATCGGCCTTGCGTGAAAGTCCGTAGTATACAGTGTTTGGCATGGACCCGGAGTAGTCGATCTCGGATATCCATGGCAACCCATGCTTTCATAACCAATCGGCGTAGCTCGCCCGCTCGGCGGAAGTCCGGCACCGCATCGGTAGACACAGACCCGGGATCTGTAGGATCATCGGAAAGCAGCGTCGCTGGTAGACGTCGCGCAAAGCCGAAAACCCAATTCATCGGTGAAGAACCTCGTCGATTCTGGCAACGGTTCCGAACAGAACAACGCTACTCCCCCATAGCTTACATTCGGTCGACGTATCCGGAGCTACCCGATGAACGGCTAGACGAAACTGCCGTTTCCATTCTTTTCCCGCGCGTTCCGTTCCACCATTCAGCCGTGGGAAACGGGCATCAACAGGGAAAAGGCACACACCGGTGTTTTGCTTGTGATCGGCAAACGTTCCCTGCAAGGCTGCTCCAGGATCAACAACGGCACCCTCTGGCATGCCAAACATTCGCGCCCATGTGCGCACAAATGCCTGCCACGCTACATCCGCTGACTTCCCTGTCCCAACATGTCCAACTAACTGAAACAGCGCCTCAAACGATGCAGTCAGTCCGAAAATGCGGCGCATCATCGAGCGGGCACTTGACCTCGACCAAATCCACACCAGCAACATGGTTGAAGCGATAAGACTTGGGAGCAGCAGCAGGACGACGAGCATAAGGTCGTTCGCGCGCATTGAACTCGCCGCAGTCACACTTGAAGATTTGCAGCACCCAGCTCGCCACCTCAGACTTCGCCCCCCCCCGTCTCAGAAGTCGAGCGAAGTCTCGATTCCCAAGGCGACCAGAATCGCCATGGGCAAGTTTAAAGATGGCCCAACTGATCGGGCGTCCAGTCTGGCCGAGAAGGCACTTCATCACCGCCATCCGGTTCGGCGCTGGGATCGCCAGCAGGAATTCCCCCAGGCCCGTCTTGTCCAGGAGCTGCTCCCCAAGGAAGACTCAGACTGGCATTGTTCACTGGAAGTGCCTGCTTGGTCTGCTTAACCCGTCGATGAGGGATCGCTCCAATGCCGTCCTCATCGAGCTCCGAAGATGAAGAGTAGGCCCCATTGGGCGGTCTGCAACAAAATCAATCGCCATTCTCCTCTGCTCGCCTCGGCCGCCCCGACCGAAACCTGCGGAGTAGCGGACTGGCGGGAACCACCTGGAACGCCTTGGAGCACGGCCACACGCTGACCAAATACTGGATCAGCCAGGCTTACACCGGCAGCATCTGGAGACATGAGTTGCCCAACCAGACTGAGACAAGAACTCTGAAAACATGTCTTTAGCAGCACGCACCGGCGAACATCATGTCAGTAGCAGCCCTGCGATAAAAGAAAGCACGGCCAGCCCATTTCTCGTCCAAACTACGAACAGAAGACGGTTCAAACCACGCATCCTCAATGAATTCGGTCGTGCCGTCTGAATAGAGAACCTCTGTCGTTCGCTCGTTGTTCGGACGGATTAAACAGCGCGTCGCTGGGCCCCCAACGCACGCGGCAACGCACCCCGCAACCATTTAGAACATCTTCTGCCCGCGAATCCAGCAGATGTCGCCCCCCTCCGCGACCGCCTCGAAACCGCCCGCGCCCGCGACGCCCCCACGCATCTCGCGCTCGGCCGCGCGCGTGGCCAAGCGTCGGAGTTGAAGGCGTGACACTGGGTCGCGCGACTCGCGAGTCCTCGCGCACCACTCGCCGCGCTGGAGGTCCATCTCGTAGATCTCCTTGAGAGCGCAGCCCGAAAACCTCCCGAACGTCGCTCGTTCCATGTGGCCTGGGGCGCCAGTGCCGATGAAGCCGTCGATCGGGAGCCTCGCCCAGCGCGTCTGGCAGCCGTCGCAGGTCCACCACAGGGTCTCGTTGTTGCCCAGATGGCGCATGACCTTCTCGGGACGCGCGCACAGGGGCTGGTCGGTCTTCTTGGCGCCCGAGCCGTCAGGCCCCAGCCTCCTGCCCACCGCGAACCACTCCCCGCTGCCGACCTTCAGAACTCGGGGGAAGGGTCGTGGGTCGCGAGGGCGGTGCGCGGATGATGCCGCTTCCTGACCCACGCCCCCAGCGCCCCCGAGCCCCGCGGGCGCCGGCCTCGACGCGGGCCTCCGCGCGGCGCTTCGCAGCCACACGGTCCAGAATGGAGAACGGCTGCAGACTGAACTGCCCCAATTTCCACGTCCGCTCCTCCGGGGTCATCGCGGGCCGTCGGAGGTTCTGGCGGCGGCTCCATCTCGGCGAGGACGCACCCCGCACGGTTCAACATTGCACGGAGCGTCGGAGACCAGGCAGCCGGCTGAAAAAGACAGGTTTGAGCCGAGGGTGCCTGCGGACTCGCACAGAACACGGAGCCCTCAGGCTCAACCACCTGGTAGTAGCCCTGAGTATTGGGGGGGAAGTGTTCATATTTTCTATTGATCACAAATGTGATTACCTGCCCCTGCCTCATAGACTCGACTGGCTGCCGTCGAGTTCCTTCAAAGTGAGAGCGCCACCCGGTAAATCACGGACCACGCCGAGCTGTCTGAGCGTCTCCACTGGGAATAGTAAGGGCGCATCACAAGCGATCACACGCACCGCAAGGGCACCGCGGTTCTTTGCCACGGCGACACGCAGCGCCCAGCTGGAGACAAGCCCGGCAGATCCCCCAACGCCCATAGCATCGATTTCCAAGGTAGGCATCTGCATGGGCCGCAGACCGCAGGCCCCCCGAGATATTTCACAATTTTCTCGACTTGATCTTTGCCGCGCACTCCGCGCTGAGCTCCAGCATCCACCAAACTGAAGCCCAGCTGAATCTGAAAACCTGACCTCCAGCGTCGGTAGTTGCAGAGATAAGAGGGGCGAAGGAACTGACATCAGACTGGGGCATAAGCCCCCGTTGGCGATGGCCATGCAGGGCAACGCCTGCTTCGAGGGGAACTGCTTGGAAACCGCCGCAGCCTGCTTGTCGCTCGCGCCCTCGGCCGTCGGGCTCGCCCGCGCATCCCTGGGCCCAGCGCCCCGTCTCCCCGCGCCGGGCGCGCTTCTAGCGGCGCATCAAAATACTTGTGGCCCACCGCTTCGGTCGGGCATGTCCCGAACGTTTCCCTCGACGTCTTCCCTTTCGGGGGCCTCTGATGTCGTACCTGACTGAAGTTAGCATAGATAGCGATAGCCTCATCTCCCTCTGGAACCACGTCGTCGGGTCAGTCTCCAGCTACGAAAAGTACCTCGTCATCGCCCATGCACTCGATGGCCTCGTTCATGACCTCTTCAACCTCGCAGGCCCCGGGCAAAGTAAACAAAAAACAATCGCGCGAGGTCGCCCCGACCCCTGGCCCTCGCATCCGCCGTCGCCCCCTTGATTTCCGACAAAATGCGAGGAGGAACGCATGCCATGGATGCGATGGCCGCCTTTGCCACAAGGCAAGGGTCGCCCCAGCTCCCGACGCTTCTCGCGCGCCAGATCAGAATCGCGCGATATTTCTGCCCAGTGCTCAACCGCATTGCAAGCATCGCCATTAAGCTTGCACTCTCTCAGAAGCACGCACCATTTCAAAATCCCTCAGACGGATCACGCGCTCTCCGAGTTCTCCGAAGAGCACGCGCTCGCGCGCGATATAGTTGACCAAGGGTTCCTCTCGCTTACGCCCGGAGTCTTCTGCATAGGAAAGCCCGTCAAAAGTCCTCGGCGCCCTGCGGCCCTGGCACTCGGCAAAAGCCAACTGGGCGCGCGCCGTCGCAACCTGCCCGTCGTCCTCGGCAGACAACTGGTCCTGAGCGAATTCGTTAATAAAGATCTGGAGGTCGTCTTTGGCATAGCGGTAGATGAAGCACCTACGCGACCACCCCCCGGGCGATAAGGAGGCGGCGGGGGAAGGAGAAGGGGGGAAGCAACATCTGACTCAGTCGATCTCAACATCGATCTCACATAACGGGACACCACGGGACACCACAGGGCACCACATGACACTTGTCGACCTCACTATCGATCTCGCCATCGATCTCCCTCTACGGGACACCATGGGACACCACCGGACACCACGGGACACCGCGGGACACCGCGGGACACCTCTCGATCTCACGATCGGTCTCACTACCGACCTCACTATCGATCTCACTCAACGGGACACAATAGGACACCGCGGGACACCACGGGACACCACGGGACACCTCGGAACACCACATTGATCTCACTATCGATCCCACTATCGATCTCACTCAACGGGACACCTCGGGACACCACGAGACACCTCGGGGCACCACGGGGCACCTCTCGATCTCACGTTCGATCTCACTACCGATCTCACCTTTTGGGACACAACGGGACACCTCGGGGCGCCACATCGATCTCAGTGTCGATTGTACTATCGATCTCACGACCGATCTGTGTCAACGGGACACCAATCACGGGACACCTCTCGATCTCACTATCGATATCACTATCGATCTCACTTTTTGGGGCAGCACGTGACACCACGAGACGCCTCGGGGCGCCACGTCGATCTCAGTATCGATCTCACGATCGATCTCACAATCGATCTCACTATCGATCTCACTCAACGGGACACCACGGGACACCGCGGGACACAACGGGACACCGCGGGACACCGCGAGCCACCGCCAGACGGACGGACGGACGGGCGGGCGGGGGAGAATCATTTGTCTTGATTTTGCCCCAGCAACGGCGGACACCACGGGGCACCACGGGATGCCACGGGACACCGCGGGACACCGCGAGCCACCGCCGGACGGGCGGGCGGGGGAGAATCACGCGTCTTGATTTCGCCCTTGCAACGGCGGACACCACGGGACACCACGATTCGCCACGGGGCACCGCGGGACACCGCGGGCCACCGCCGGACGGGCGGGAGGGGGAGAATCATTTGTCCTGACTTCGCCCTAGCAGCGGCGGGTTCATTCCTCTTGCGTTCCCACGCAGATTCGCCTCGCCCGCGCGCACGACGCAAACGAATCCAAACGATATCCCGGTTGGGGGTCTCCGCCCCACTGCGCTGTCACCCCCAACCTCCGATCCACGCTGTGACTTCGAAGTTCTGGTAGTAGCGAACCATATAGGCAGCTCCTTCACGCAGGGGTCTAGGCGAACATCCAAATCTTTATCCCAAATAGGAAGTAGGTGGCTTGATATGTTTGGGGCCTCCGTCGGCGACACGCAAGAGTGACCCTAGGCAAGAGTGCCCTTTGGTGCGCGGCCTTAGGGGGGCCCGTGGGGGCCTGGAGCAAACGCGCAGGCCGAGGCCGTCGGATCGCATCAACGATCGGTGGCGCGCGCTTCGACAGATCCCTAGCGCCAGCAAGCAATTGCGGACTTCCGCCAAGTCGTTCCGGGCGCCCCAGAACACCCGCCCGAGGGCTCTGCGAAGCCAGACGTAATCGGGCGCCACCGCGGAATGTCCTGCCACTGCTGGGCCGCATCGCGATGCCGTCTGACCGGGCCCGGCGCCAAGGCCGAAGCCGGGCCGAGACTTGGCCCCCCCGCGGCCGCAAATAACTTTCAGTAGTAAAGAAATGAATTGTAAAGCGCGGAATGCGAAAAGTTATTTAAAGTTAGTCAAAGTTAGTCAAAGTTAGTCAAAGTTTGTCAAACTTATTCCAGGACGATTTGGGACCAGTCCCAAAGCGGAGAGCACGTCGCCCGCTCGACTGGGCCCCCCCTCGCCAAACGAAGCACGCGGCAGAATGCACCGTGCATGCGTTGCGTTCGATTGCGAGGGGCGCACCCTGAACCAAGCGCGCTCTGATGCGATCGCAGACTGGCGCAGCGCGCGCCGACACGAGGCCGAGCGCACTCCTCGAGAAAATCTGCCCGACCCCATTAGGGCCAACACTAGGTCACTCTGGCCAAGGGTCACTCTTGCGCGCAGCCGACTCCGATTGTTATGAAGATTGCCCCCGTTGGCGATCAGAAGATCGGGCAGCGGTATCTCCCAAATTGGTCGGAGAAACAAGGGGTAAAAGGCATAGCCTGTCCTCGCAGGGGCGTGTTCTGCCGATCTGGCGCAGCCGGCGAGCCACGTCCCCGCCCAGTCCAACCCGATGGATTGTTGCGAATTGGGTTGTATATCCGTCCATGGCTGTGATAACTGTGTATGGGGTTGAAGTACGAGGGCACAGAACCCCTTGATCCGTTGGTAGAGGGAAGGAGGGAGAGATGGATATCTTTCCCTCCTGCACGATCAAAGGTCTGATCGATCTGCCCCAATACCTGAGCCCAAACGGCCAGGCGCAGGATAGGTGAGGATAAGGAGTATATATGAGGGTATTACACGGGTTCTATTCACACACCCCGTCCCGAACCCCGCCCGCGAGGGTAGGACTCGGGAACAGAGGAAAAGATCCCGTCACCCTCTTACTCCTTCAATCCTCATTTCTGTCAGGCAGCTGAGCGCAAAATCTGTATAGCTCCAGCTGCGCCCCAATCGCGATAGCTCTCACGATTAAGCAAGGTAAGGTAAGAAGGAACACCCAGGGTCCCTATTTCTCCGCCAAGCACGCTTTGGTGCCCCCATCGGCGCGCCCCCCAAAAACGCTTCGGCACTCGGGGGCGGAGAAGAATGAGACACGGGTGGGCAGAGAAAGAGGATCTGAGCCAGTTAAAGCAACATCAGAAGCTGCCGCGCCTAAGCGGGGCAGGTGTTGCCACCAGCTCTCGGTCGAGAGCTGGGCACCAGATCATTCTCGACGCAATGTAAGCAAAGTCTAACGAGTAAACGATCTTTTAAAACAAAAAATGCATTATGAGGTCGCGTTGATGAACAC
>CAUYUJ010017471.1:633672-658672 GCA_963575745.1 Prorocentrum cordatum | reverse complement strand
CACCATGTCGCGGGGGGCACCGCGCCCTCCTGCTGTCGACCTCCTGTGCCGCCGCCAAGCCACTCCTGTGGGACCGGGCCTGCCTTCGCGGGGCATACGTTGAGCGTGCGCAGGCCACGGCCCAGTCCACAAAGATGCGGCGTCCAGTGGCGCCGTCCTCATCCAGCAGCGTGTCCAAGAGTCGTTCCCTGTTAGCCTCTGAGGCGGCTTTCCCCCCGATCCCCTGCCGTTTGTACTACGGCTCCCGCATGTAGTCGAGCAGGTTTGGCGGTTTTCCTCCGAGTGCGCCGGCGTCCTGGAGCGCCTGCTCTGCCTGGGCAAAGGCCTGGAGGGTGCGCGGGCAGCGGGCGCGAAACTCCTCCAGGGAGTTGACCCCTAGACTGGTGGCCACGTCGTGCATGCAGAGGGCCCAGCGAGCGGGGTAAGCGGCCGGGGCGGTCTGAGCGGCAGAAGGGAAAGCGCACCCTCTGTCGGAAAGGCGCAGCGTGGCTCGCAGGCGCCGCACATCGTCCATGGGCTCCGCGAGGAGGTTTTCGAGGGCGGCGAACAGCACGTCGTCGAGCTCCCGCACCCAGTCTGTCTACAAGTTCGTCCTGAGGTGGTGCGTGGCGCATCCCAGCCCGTAAGTGCACAAAAACGTACATGTGGCCTCGGCTGAGAGGCCGGCCGTCCTCAGTTCCCGCAGCCGCGCGGCGAAGGCCCGCGCGCGACCCACTGCTGCGGCGCCGTCGGCTCCGGCGTGCACTAAAACCTTGTCCTCTTGCTGGTCTAGCAAAGGAACGGCGCTTCCGAGGCAGAGCACGTTGTCAGCCCGGAGGGCGGCGAGTCCGGCTGGCAGCGGGGCCCCGCGGTCGGCTGCCCAGGCTTGCGTCTTGCCGAAGTTGACCGACAGGCCGAGGCGAGTGAGCTCCTCAGGAACCAGAAGCGCCGCCGCGGTGGTGTGCACCGGCGGCGCGTAGACCATAATGTCGTTCAAATAAGAAAACACCCGGCATTCCGGGAACAGCTGTTGGAGCCTTCTGTCGATTTCGCTCAAAGCACCCGCCACGGTAATCGCGAAAACGGCTGGGGACGGCGGGCACCCTTGGTCGACCCCGCTGGTCGCCCGGATGGGCTGGGCGCAATCGCTGCCGCCCTAGAACAAGTGCGTCGTCTCCCCTCTCTCCCTCCCTCCCTCCCCTCCCTCCCTCCCTCCCTCCCTCCTCCCTCCTCCCCTCCCTCCCTCCCTCCCTCCCTCTTCCTGCCTGCTTGCCTGTCTGCATGCCCGCCCGCCAGCCCGCCCGCCCGCCCGCCCGCCCTCCTGCCCGCCCGTCCGCCCGCCCGACCGCCTGCCTGCATGCCTGCCCGCCTGCCTGCCTGCCTACGTGCCCGCCTCCCTGCCTGCCTCCTGCCCGCCTGCCTGCCTGCCCACCTGCCTTCCTGCCTGCCTGCCTGCCTGCCTGCTGCCCGCCCGCCGCCCGCCCGCCCGCCCGCCCGCCGCCCGCCCGCCCGCCTGCCGTCCGCCGCCCGCCGCGCCCGCCCAACGCCTGCCTGCCTGTTGCCTGGCTGTCTGCATGCTGCCCGCCCCGCCAGCCCGCCCGCCGCCCGCCCGCCCGCCCGCCCGCCGCCCGCCCGCCCGCCCGCCAGCCGGCCGGCCAGCCGCCTCCTTCTCCTCCTCCTGCTCCTCCTCATCCTCCTCCTCCTCCTGTCCTCCTCCTCCTCCTCCTCGCCTCTCTCCTCTCCTCCTCCTCCCTCCCTCCCCCTCCTCCTCCTCCTCCGTCCCTCCTCTCCTCCTCCTCCTCCTCCTCCTCCTCCTCCTCCTCCACCTCCTCCTCTTCCTCCTCCCCAGGAGAGGGGTGCATCTGGGAAGTGGGCCGAGCTTGGGGCCGTTCGGCTGTCACGGCCAGCCCCCTCTCGCGCCCGCGCGCCCCGAGGAGCGCGGCGGACAGCTGGGCGCACACCTGCGCATCCATCGCGGCCAGCCGAGCGGCCTCCGAGGGTCGCCACAGAACATGCGCTCGCCCCGATCCGCCATCCCTCCTCCGCACCCCCACGTCCTCCACCCGGGGATGAACGGTATGTCCGGCCATACCTTGCAACAGGCGTCGTCTTCGTCGTCAGTCATCATTAGCAGAAATATCAGCCTCGGCATTTACATCGGCACCCACATCGACACCGACTTCAACGACTAGATCCGCATCCATATCAGCGGCCCTCATCGCCATCATGATAATGGCCATCCGCATCACCTTCACAGTCACCGCCACCAAATCACCTTGGCCACACCATGGTCAGCATCGCCGTCAAGATACATGCTCTCCATGGAAGAGACGGCTCGAAGCGTCTTGGTGCCCTGGCGGTGGCGGGGACCGCTAGGCCCACGGACGTGGCCTGCCCCAAGGATGAGAGGAAACGTCAGGGGGGACCAGCTCAGGGGGGGAATGACATCGAGCTTG
Source organism: Prorocentrum cordatum (assembly GCA_963575745.1). Classification (NCBI taxonomy): domain Eukaryota; class Dinophyceae; order Prorocentrales; family Prorocentraceae; genus Prorocentrum; species Prorocentrum cordatum. Next base: position 656,237 of record CAUYUJ010017471.1, on the reverse strand, counting down.
AATCGGCGATACACGGCGATGGATCGGCGATAAGCCCCTGGTAGCACAACCGCACGTTCCTACTTAGGCGGGATGGGCTATCAGGCCCTTATCAACGATGAATGGGCGATCGGGGGTCGATGCATCCCCCCTGAGCCCATCACCCCCCCAACGCTCACAAACTTTTCGCGACGTCGGTCCCCGAGGGCTTAGACCACTTCCCCGAGGCCGGATTTTCATCCCGAGTCGCTTACGCAGGGTCCCAAACTCAGGAAACGGCCTCCTGAGGCCGAAAATGCTGAAAAACTGACCGTCACGATTTTGCTACGTCGCCCAGATCTGAAGCTCCTCCAGCACCCGCGGTGCCTCGGCGCCCAGCGCCGCGCACTCCTGGGAAAACTGAAAGGTACCGGTACCGCTACTCCCTGGATCTATTCAATGGTGCGTTCTGACCGGAGTCTCGAGGCGAGTCCAGCCGTGGCGACAAGAGCCTCCCAGGAGGCCCAAAAGGCGAAAGTGAGGGAAAGGTAGCGGTATCGGTACTAGTACCTTTGATATTGTTTCTTCATTATGTCGGGTATCGGTAGCGTTTGGGCGGGCTGGGGCACGTCGGGGCGGGGGTGCACTGCGATCGCCATAGTATGCGGGCGAGCACCAGCATGTGGGGGGTGGGTCCAGCCCCCCCCGCCTACGTTACCCGGGGGGGGGGAGGGGGTTTGGGCTTGCGTACTGACAGTAACGCGCTAGAGGGTTTCAAAAAACTTCGTTCCTCCTCCCAACGCCTCCCTCGCGCCCCCTGCGAGCGCGGCGCGCGCACTCAGCACGGGCGGGGAGTGCGAGGGCGCTCCAGGCCCCCCGCAAGACCCCGCGACTCAGCTTCCGCCCGAGACGGAGGCGAAGGAAGGGGGCAGAGGGCGAGGAGGCGGAGCCGGATCGGACCGACTCGGCGGAAGGGAGCATCGTGTTCCACAGCGAGACCGAAAAAACTGCATAAACACGTGTGCAGTCCAAAACCCGCATAGCCGCATAGCGACGCAGTCAAAATCGCGTAAAACGCTCATGGGAGCTCGGGCAAGGGCGACCGAAAACATGCCTGGGAGCTTGCAAGCTTGGAAAAAGCTTGTGGGAGACGCTTGCCAAGGCGCTGGAAAGCATGCCTGGGGAGCTCGCAAGCTTCAAAACGCGAGCTTCGAAGGAGCTTCGAACGAGCTTCGAAGGACCTGCGGCAAGGCTTCAGGCACGCGTATTGGGAACGAGTAAGAAAACGCTGGCCGAAACACGCTAAAGCAAGCCGCGCTCGGGATGGCTGCCCAGGGGCCTTGGAGAGGAGCTGGCCTACCCTGCGCTGCCGGCATCTAATATGAAACCCTCTTAGCTCTCAGAGAGCTGTCTGGGAATTCGCCGGCCCAACGGGCCAGAGGCGTGCTAAGATCTCTGGCAACTGCGTACAATATTTCTACTTCGCGCGCGCGGAGCGGCCACTGGGGGTCCCCAGACGGAAAGTACCCCGGGCGGTCCCCGGCCTGCTCGGGTCAGAGATCCCCGGCTGGGTCGGGTCGGGTGGGCGCCGTCCTCGGGGCCCTCCAGAAAGAAAGCCCCAAGAGGGGCCAAGAGGCCCCCAAGAGGCCCCCAAGATAGAACAAGAAGGCTCCGAGATGCCACAAGATCGCTCCAAGATGCCCAAGATTGCCCCCAGGCTTCCAAAAGCACTCCCAAGAGGACCCCAAGAGGTAAAAGTCATTGATTTCCCTTAGGTTTGGACTGATTTGGGCGTTTCCCCCTTTTCGGCTTCCCGACGCCTCAAGACGGCCCAAGCGGTCCCCAAGATCGCCCCGAGAGGGTCCAAGAGGGCCCCAAGAGAGCCCCAGGACGGCCCAAGGGGCGGTTCCAAGATGGCCCAAGAAGGCCCCAAGAGAGGCCCCATATGGAGACGAAACAAAATGTCGAGCCCTTGGCCATAAGCAGCCCCCAGGAGGTCCCCAGAGGTCCCTAAGAGGTCCCAAGAGGCCCCCAACAGGCGGTCAGGAAGCCGCCAAGAGGCCCCCAAGAGCCCCAAAAAGACTCCAGGTTAAGACGTCCCCAAAAGCCTCGGAGGACTCCCAAGAGCTTCCTGTGCACTGCCTCGCGGTGCGCGAAAATGGGCTGGCGGAATGAGCGAAGCGATTAAATAAACTTTCGACGGTCCGCGCGGATTTCTTGGATCTGCACTGGACCCCCCCCCGGCGCGCAGCGCCGCCAGGGGGGCCATGCGCGGATCCAAGAAATCCGCGCGGACCGTCGAAAAGTTATGTTTACGCCGCTTTTTGTTCTTCGAATCGCGTTCCAGTGCCGTCTTGGGTCACAAGTGCAGAGCATCACGCTCAAATCACAGCCTTGGCAGTACTTATATGACTACCTGTCCAGCGGTGAAGGAAAACATCGCGGCCCCGACCATACACCCTAGGCGAAGGTGGAGGAGGGCGAACGGCGAGGCTACTTGCACACCTGGACCGACGACCCAACCAGTGCGGGAAAGGAGTGCGAACCAATTGTGCACCACTGCATGAAGAGGAAGTCGGTGCGCAAGACAAACTTGACGCGCTAGCGCGCCACTCTGCGCACAACACCGGGCTCAAACACACCAAAAACAATGGGGCCTGTCAAGGCTGACGGCCGAGTGTTATGCAATTCGGGAACCGCGAACTGTTTGTTGCTGTTGTTTCATCCCTCAGCGACGCATTGACAAAAGCGCAAGCAAAAACCGGCGAAGCGGGAGGACGGAGGAGGGCGGCGGCGAGCCCGGGCGCCCAGCGCCGCGCAGTCCTCCTGCGCGCCCCCAGCGAGCGCGGCCCGCAGGGGCGCGGCCGCCATTGCCGCCAGCGAGGCCGCCAGCGCCGCGGCGCGCCACCGGCAAAGCGCCCGCTCAGCGGCGGAGAGCAGCCGCTGCGCGCCGAGCAGCGCCTCGGCGCGCCGCGCGCGCTCCACCTCGGCAGGTTTGTACTGTTTATTGGTATTATGCTCCTTCGTCGTATTAGTACGAATATTGTGGCTAGTAATACTCATTATATGAATCGCAAGATCATTAATGGCATGCTGATTATTAAGCGTGACACGTATATTGTCATTATAGATACCATGATTGATACGAGTATGCTGAATATGATCTGTACTATACAACTACGAATACTACTACGATTACTACTACTACTACTACTACTACTACTACTACTACTACTACTACTACTACTACTACTACTACTACTACTACTACTACTACTACTAGTACTACTACTACTACTAATGCTGCAACTACTACTACTACTACTACTACTACTACTACTACTACTACTACTGATAATACTACTAATACTCCTGCTACTAATACTACTATTACTACTACTATTACTATTACTACTACTACTACTACTACTACTACTGCTACTACTACTACTACTTCTACTACTGTTACTACTACTACTACTAATACTACTACTGCTACTAATAATAATACTGCTCTTACTATGTTTACTACGACTACTACTACTACTACTACTACTACTACTACTACGACTACTACTACTACTACTGCTGCTACTACTACTACTACTATACTACAATTACTAACTCTACTACTACTACTTGTCCTGAGCGTATACTACTACTCTACTTCACTACTACTACTTACTACTAACGACTACTAGGACGAGTACCACTACTACTATCTACTGACCTACGACTTACTAACTGGGGGGGAGGGCGACTACTACTAACCGCCTACTACTACTACTACTACTACTACTACTACTCTAATACTACAGACTAAACTACTACTACTAACTAACTCTACTACTAGCTAACTACTACGAACTAACTAACTGGAACTACTCTACTACTACTACTACGGACCACTACTGACTACTGACTACTACTGCTACTACTTCTACTACTACTACTAGTTCTACTACTACTACTACTAGGCTATCAATACTACTCATACTGACTAGCACAGTACTCCTACTATGGCTGGGACCACTACTACTACTACTCTACTATGACTACTGGATACTACGCTACTACTACTGACTTCTACTACTACACTACTGGACGACGGGTGATACCATTACTCCTGCACGAACGACCCGCGTAACGGAAACGGGGAGGACTACTACTACGACCCCTACTGCTACTACGACTACTACGACTTCTACTACTACTACTACTACTACTACGACTACTACTACGATTGATACTACTACCACTACTACTAATACTGCTACTATTACTACTACTACTACTACTACTACTACTACTACTACTACTACTACGACTACTACAACTACTACTACTACTACTACTACTACTACTACTACTACTACTACTACGACTACGACTACACTACCACTACTACTACGACTACATACTACACTCGTACTACTACCACTACTACGACTACTACTACTACTACTACTACTACTACTACGACTACTATTCTTCTTCTACTACTACCACTGCGACTACTACTGCTACTTCTACTACTACGACTACTACGACTACGACTACTACTACTACTACTACTACTACTACTACGACTACTACTACTAACTACTACTACTACTACTGCTGCTGCTACTGCTGCTACGCTACTACTACTACTACTACTACTACTACTACTACGACTACGACTACGACTACTACTACTACTTACTACTACTACTACTACTACTACTACTACTACTACTACTACTACTACTACTGTCCTACGACAAAGACGACGACGACGACGACAACGACTACTACTGCTAGTACTACTACTATTACTACTACTACTACTACTACTACTACTACTACTACTACTACTACTACTACTACTACTACTACTACAACTACTACTACTACTACTACTACTACTGCGGCCTGTGTGAGCGTAACGAACACACCTCTCGACAATAATGATATTTCAAACCACCTGTGAAACAGATAGACCTAAACCTAGAACGTTGGAGATTCGGGGCGTTTGTATCGGTCCTCTGCGGCTTGCCAGCCTCGGGATGCCTGCCAGCGACTGCGCCTCGCCGAGGGCGCTCACAGGGCGCCCAAATCGTCCCGAACTGTCCCCGGAGACCCGAGTTCAGAATCAGAGTTCCTCCGATGACGCGGGGCCCGCGCATCTGCGTCGAGCCTGCTCCTCGGTCGCCTGGCTGAGACGGAGCCAGGACGGGGCCAAATCGGACTGGGACAAATCGGAGATCTCTGAGACCTTACAGGTCTGGAGGATGTATCGGGCGCGGCGCACCTGCATCGAGCCTGGTTCCTCAATCGCCTGACCCCCCGAGCTGCGCGCCGCGCGGGGCGCGGTCAGCTTCGCGCCCCAGCGCGTGTCCCAGGTCCCGGGACCAGGATTGGCGCGAATGCTATCCCAGCCAGGCCGGGAAGACGTGCACATTGATCCTGAGCCCGAGATGGACCTATCCAAGTTGGGCGTCGGTACACAGGTGGCGCCCGACCTCCAGTCCACGCAGCCTCTGCTGCAGCAGCGCCTCATGCCGCGCATCTCGCAGCGCCTCGCCCTGCGCGCGAGCGTCCTCAAGGGTAGACTTCGCCAGTCTCGCCACAACTAACTGGCAGCGGTCGTGGCGAGCTGCTGGGGACTGGTGGGGACTATCCCAGTCCAGGACACTTAAAATGTCTGCTAACCACTGGCCGCGTCGCAGTTCGTTGACCACGGCCGCTGCTATGGACCTCCGAGTGACGCCGCGAGCCATTCCAAAGGGATCGCGCAAGGCACTGCTGGGAACACCCTCGGCCGAGATGCCGACAAAAAATCGCACACTCCTGGATCGAATCGACCAAGCGGAGGGTTACCCAAGAGGCATCCTGGCACTCATGAACCCCAGCTGGACCTCCTCTCGCCCGTGACTTGCGCAGCTCGGTGCGGAAACCGTGGCAGAGGGAGACCCTCCCAAGTGCACTGGCAGCTTCATCTAGCCAGGTCGAGTCGAATCGATGTAAAGTCTGCTTGTCGAACCTGGGCACCGTTTCACGGCACGGCCATCCCCGCCGGCACGGCTTTGGCACCGCTGACCGACTTGCCCCCCTGGGTGGGGATGCTTGCTGCCCCCGTGGGGCTTCGCGGAGCAAGGCCCAGCGGGAATGCAACGCAACGCCCGATCGGCCCAAGTCCAGTCATGAAGCAGAACATGGGAATCAACATGCATGGCGACAGTACCTTTGAAGGAACATGGAATGACAGTCCAGAAATCAATCGGTCCGTCCATCGCTGCCTTGGCTTCCCTCGACGCCGATGCGGGACGGCCTGTAGGGAAGGAACGGTTGATTAGACGGTGATGACTCAAGGGGGAGCGAGAAGCCGATCTCGGTCTTCACCAAATTGCTGGAGACCTCGGCCGAAACAGACGGGCCAAAAAATCGCACCCCATCGCCAATACGTCGTCCATGCCTCGGCTATGCTGGGACTCTTGTGAACGGGCCTCGGATCGTCGGCGATGCGCCACGGAGTGAAGACTCCACTCCAACTCGGGCGCACGCTGACATGGATTACGGATCCGTGGATCTGGCGCCTGGGCGCCAGATCCACGGATTGGGGCCAATGCCGCCTGATTTGGCGACGGAACGCGCTGATTCTGTACGGAAGCGAAACGGGACCCGTCGCTCCTCCACGCGTCTCAATCCATGTTTGCGCTTCCTCGACCGAACCCGCTCAGGCGGCCCGCGCCAGAACCATGGCTGGTCCCCCCCCCTCCCGCAGAGCGGCGGCAGCAGAGCGCCGCCGCGCGTGAAGATGCCTCTCGGCGAGGCGCAGCCGCGCGGAACGCACCCCAAGCTGGAAAACCGCCGAGGATGCGAGGCGGGGGTGCTACAGCCATATCCACCGCCTGCGGAACCGGCGTCCCAGGACCCCAGCTGGCGGTGGATATGGATGCATTTGGACCCCAGGGGGGCCGAATATATCCATATCCACCGCCTGTCGAGGTCTCGGAAAATCGATCCTTCAGACGATGATTATGCATAAATCCCCACCTCGAAAAAGGACCGGCGGAAACGCCCGAAAGCCTCGGACCTCGAGCCCGAGACTCCCAGACTTCCCCCCCGGGATCCTCCTCCACGAGGGCGTTGGCGGCGGAGCGCACGCGCTGCACCTCTAGCTGGCGGGCCTGCCAGGTGGCGACATCCGAACCCTACCCCCACAAACCTAAGACGAAGCCAGGACGAGGACAGATTCGGGTGAGGATAAATCGAGAATCTCTGAGATCACGAGAGAAGCCTCTAAGTAAACCACTTCGACCCTAGTCAAACAATCTCAAGATGAGAGTGCTGCTTGCGTCAGGCGCCGGTCTTCTCAAAGCGTTCCAGAACGCTCTGAGAGCGTTCCAGAAGGCTCTGGAACGGATTCATCCTCGTCCTAGTCCTGGCCGATCCCACCAACCATCGATTCTCCTGAGTCGCTAGGAGGCGGGTTCGGATTTGGCCACGTATTCGACGAACTCCGAAACTTACCCCCGCCGCCCGTCGAGCTGCCTGAACCGTTGATAGGCGAGGGTACACCGGATTTCATCATAAAAACAAAGTTACATGATTTTTGTTGGGGGGTCTGATTTGAAATGTCTTGAAGGATTCTGGGGGGTCTCGGCAAATGACCGCCCTTTCATGATTGGTCTCGGGGGTCTAAAACTGCTTGTCTGGGAGTCTTGTTACCCCCTGCCTTTTATGACGGCATGTGGAGTAGGCATCGGATCTCGCCGCCAACCTGCTCGCAGGCCCACTGCATCCCCCGCGCGCGCCACGTCGACAGGGCGCCAGCCACTGCGCGCGCCGCGGGCGCCCGCAGCAGCACGTGCAGCAACCGCGCCGCAGCGCGCGCCTCTGGCTGGTCTCACCCATCGATATTCCATCCTCCATCCTCCATCCTCCATCCTCCATCTCCTCCTCCTCCTCCTCATCATCATCATCACCACCAGCACCACCACCACCACCACCACCATCATCATCATCATCATCATCATCAGCAGCATCACCACCACAACAACAATCCTCATCCTCCTCCTCCTCCTCCTCCTCCTCCTCCTCCTCCTTCTCATCATCATCATCATCATCACCACCACCACCACCACCATCATCATCATCACCACCACCACCACGGCCACCACCACCACCACCACCACCACCATCATCATCATCATCATCATCATCATCAGCATCAGCATCAGCATCAGCATCAGCATCATCAGCATCATCAGCAGCAGCAGCAGCCTCCTCCTCCTCCTCCTCCTCCTCTTCCTCCTCCTACGTTGAACGGACATGAGCTGCACACCTCTTAATGCGGGGGAGCATCGGGAGCGACACGCTGGGCCCGCCCCGCCGATAGCGCCCAGCGGCGCGGCGAAGAGCTCATGCCGGGGAGGAGTGGAGGGACATGGCGGGCTCATGTCGCTGCGACCTGCGCGTTGATTTTGAATGTACGAGATAGGCGCTCATGCACAGTGCCGAAGCTATGCACAGTACCATTCCTGAGTCGAAGATCGACGACACCTCGGGAAACGCCGACGCGGTACAGTGCATACAGGTCCGTCGGCGTCGGCCGATTCCGGGCCGCCGCCGGCATCGGAACGCCCGCGGGGAGGTCACCGCCGAGCCGACACGGCCCCTGTCGCAGGAGGCGGGAAGGAGGGACAGGTTGGGCGAGAGAGGGGTGCAGCAAAAAGGGGGTGGCGAATCAGCTCGCGAAGATGGTTCTCCCTGCGCCTCCCTGCGCCAGCGTATCGAGAAAAGCGCCTGGCTGCGGGGCAGAAAAAACTGCATGCAGCAGTTTTCACCACCGCCCCTCTCCTAATCCACCCCATTCGCCTGGCCCGAAGGGACGGGAATCATCAAAACGCATAGGTCGGAAGAAGTGGGTAGAAACATGAAGTAGGAAATAGAAGGCGTTGGAAATAGATTGGATCTCCGCGCACCCCCTGAAAAGGAGTCAAGCGGGATGACTGGCCCACACTTGAAATAGAAGGCGCCTCAAGTGGGCTGGAACCTGGGAATGTACAAATACACACTTCAACAACCGACGGGCACCGATTACAATCCCCAGCGGGCCAAGGTCCTTCAACGCCTCCAGGTTGCCACCCCAAACAGGAACTAGCTGTTACCCCATAGGGGATGGGGATTGGCCCGCCGATGCTGTGGAGACGGGGGGGCCTGCGCGCTTCGGCTGAAGGGGGGCACGAGGAGGGGGGGCCAGTTCAAGGATGGAATCGGCGATACATCGCCGATAGCTCGGCGATAAGCTTTCGGTAACGGATCCGCACCCTGCTGGGCGGGGTGGGCCGTCAAGCCCCTATCGGCGATGAATGGGCGATCGGGGGTCGACGCATGCTCCCCCTGAGCCCAACGTTGCCCCTGGGCTGGCTTTCAGGCCACAGCGCGGCTCCCCGGGGGCCCTTCGGGACGATCTGGGCTCCTCTGGAGCGCCCTCGGCGTGGAAAGCCGCCGAAAACGAACAAGGACGTTTAAAAAACCTATGGGCCCCGAACCTCGAGACTTGGAGGCGGTTAAAGGTCTGAAGTGGATGAGGCCCGAGACAATCAGACAAGAGAGGGTTTGAGGCCGTCTTTGAATAGCCCTTCAAGCGGTGCGATGGCGGTGAAACAGACGGGGGGCGGAAACCGGGCCCTGTCGCGAAGGGGCCCGAGCCACTCCCAGAAAACCGGATGTCTTTTTGGTGAGATGGGGGTGGGTCACCAAGGCGGGGAGGTCGCAGGGCTGGAAGCGTGGGGCGCGGACCCCCGGGCCCTCCACTAGACGGTGCTAGCGTCGAACCCCGCCACCACACCTCGTTCCCCACGCCCCATCTCGCAAACTCCGCCACCCCTCGCACCCCACCGTGCTCGCGCACGAGGGGGCATGGGTTGCCCACCCTCCATAGAATCCCCGCGGTTGGGAGCCTCCTTCCCGCCGTGGATTCCCCTGCTGCCGCGGGGGAAAAAAAGAGGGGTCCACAAGCGAGAGGAAGGGCGGCCCGCGCCAGCCGCCATCCGAACCGAGAACTTTTCAACGCCAGCAACTTCGCCGGGCCTGGGATGGCCGCCGCCTTGCCCGGACTCACGCAGGCCTTTCCGGAACGCGGCGCCTCCGCGAACCGCTGCTCGACCGCAAACACGACCGCGCAGCGCGCCTTCGCGCAGGCGCCCGCGCCTTCCCACGACCACTGGCCGAGGCAGTCGAATCCCCACCGCCGCCGTCGCCAAAGGGATCGTCGCCCACTCCGAGCGCTCCGCCCAGCTCGCGATCTCCTCGGAGACGAGCAGCTCGACCTCGTCGCCCGAACCCGCCACTGGCTTCAGCGCCCCCCAGAGCACCGCCTGTCGCACTGCTGCTTCCTCCGCGTACCTGGCGGGATTTCGGACCACCCCCTGCCCCGCGCCGTCGCACTGGAACGGGAAATAATTCCTCTCGAAGTCGGCGATCTGGCGCCGCAGGTCGAAGCCCGTTTCGCCGGGCCCAGCACGCAGCAGTCGCAGGACACCACGGGCGGCAGCTCTGGCATCTTGCGCCCTGCCCCGCTAGTGCTCGCACGCCCCAGCGCGGCCGTCAGCCCCCCTCCACGAAGGCGAGACGCTGCGGCGGGAGCCAGCCGCGGACCTCGAAGCGCAACAATGCCCAGACCTTGACGCGGCGAATCCACGCCACCCCACATAGGCGCCGCGCGAGGCCCGCACCCATGACCAGCAGCTCCAGGGACCCGACGAAAGCGCCGTGAAACCGCGCCGCCCTCGTCGTCGGACCACTCTGCCCGCGCCGAAGAGCATTTCCACGTTCGCGCCGACCTGCTGGACCTCGGGCCGAGTGGAAAGCCCGTCGTTCTGGCCCACGCCTGCCACGCGTTCTGTCCACACCATGGCGAGCAAAGTCTGGTTGGGCACCGTCGGTCCACACGGCTCAGCAGCCCTGGCACGCACGCAGTCGATGAAAAACGCGATCGTCACGGGCCACTGGGCCCCGCGCGCGCGCAAGAGCCACCTGCGCATCGTTTCCATGGCCCGCACGTACGACCTCACCGCGTTGATGCGCGTGCGGCCCGTGATGCCGTCCTTTGCCGGCTGTGGGTCCATGCAGAAGCGCGCCGTCTCAAGCGAGGGTGCTCCCATTTTCTCGAACAGCGCTACCAGGCGGGCCTCCACAGAGCCCATTCCTGCACCTCCAGTCCGCGGCGGGTTTCCTCAGCAGCCGCGCGGCGCTTCCGACCGAAGCGGGTCCCCGCCATCGCACAGGCCCCTGGCGGTGATGGGGCCTCGGTTTCACTCCGGCTGGTAACCATCCTGGGGAGCGCCACTGCGTCCGTCAGCATGGCCAGCTCAGGGCGGCCATGGACGCCCTCAGCCGTTGCTGCACAGGCTCTTCGGCCACCGCCTGGTCCCCGAGCTCCTTCAGCGGCAGCCGCGCTTCCCCCACACTGAGGTCCGCAGCCTCTACCGCCTGCACGAGCGTTGCCTCGAACTCGGCCTCCTCTGCTTGCAGCGCCAGGCGCGGGCCGAGGAGGTCGTGCTCACAAAGCACCTTGCTGACCCGCCGCCGCGCGGCGTCAAGGGCGCACGGCCCAAGGGCCAGCAGATGCGACCAAGAATTCTTCAAAATCGGCATAGCGCCTGAGCCCAAATGGCCACGAGAAAGGATGCACAGTCGTTGTGGCACGCGGAGCATATCCGCTCAAACTCAGTCCCTGGACCCCTCCCGGGGCGCCTGAGCCCAAGTGGCCCCAGGCATCGGGCAGAGCGAAAGGATGCACATTCCTTTTGGCACGCGGAGCATTTCGCTCAAAATCAGTCCCTGGACCCCTCCCGAGGTCCAGTTAGCGTAGTGGTTCGCCCCGGATCTGCTTGGACGATCCCAAGGCCCGAACGTGGACCCCCAAGGCCGAAAAAAACAAATAAAAAAACCTTCTCGAACCCGGAACCTCGAATCCGCCACCCCCCCCCTTCCTGCTCAGCGGAACCAGTGCTGGGCCAGCTCAGACCCCCAGCCGACTCCAACTCGAGCTGCACCCCCCTTTACATGACTACCTACCAGACCACCCCAACCCAACCCGAAGACCCGAATTTCGGGTTGGGGGGGTACGGGTTCCATATGCGTTTTCTCGATGTTCCCCGACCCCCCCCCCACACTGGAAATGGAGGTCAAATTGAGGCCTTCGGGTTGGGTTGGGGTGGTTTGGTGAGTGGTGATTACACGTTGCTCATCGGTCGACCGCCCGCCTGCGACCGCACGGCGCGCGGCCGCTCCGCCGCCGCAAGCGTCCGGCAAGGGCTCCCAGAGCGCGACGGCGCACCGCGCGCGGAGCCGCGCGCGGAGCCGCGCGCGGAGCCGCGCGGGCCGCAGCCGTCGGCTGGCGGGCCGCGCGTGGGCGTCGCGACGCCGCTGAGGCGCCTCGCCCTCACCTGGCAAAGGACCGCATGCGAGCGGGGCCACGGAACAAGAGAGAAGAGGGGGAGGCCGAGGGACAGGGCAACCGAGGGGCAGCCGAGGGGCCAGGCGCGGCCAGAGCAATCGACGGGCAACCGAAACCAGAGCACTAGTCACCCAGGGGAAGGCAGCAGAGGTGCAGAGCGACCGAAGGGCAGCCGACTGGTAAAGCTTCGGGCTGCGCACAGGCAGCCCCTCCAAGTAATCCCAACTAGCCTCAACAGGCGCCCCAAGAAGCCCCAGCTGGCCTCAACAGGCCCCAGGTGAACCCAGGGGCGGTCTCGACACCATGACGCTGCCTGTTGAGGCCAACCGGGATTACCTGGAGGGACTGTTTGTGCGCAACCCGACGCCTTACCAATCACATGGCAGGGAGGCTCTGACCTCCAACCTCCAACGGCATCGAGAAATTATCCTGGCGAAGGACCCAACCATATGCAGTTGATGGTACCGCAATTGTGCATATTTTCTTCGGTGGAACTCCCTATGGGGCCACGAAGCGCTGCACTGGGTGGGGGGGAACGCATGCGGGTGGTAATTAGCACTGGGGCTGTCGGTGGAGCTCCGGGTGAGGCCACGACGCGCTGTACTGTGGGGGGGGGCGCATGCAGGCGGCAGCATTGGGGCCGTCGGTGGAGATCCCTATGGGGTCACGAAACGCTGTACTGGGCGGGGGGGACGCATGCGGGCGGTAGCACTGGGACCTTCGGTGAAGCTCCCTATGGGGCGACGAAACGCTGTATTGGGTGGGGGGGGGACGCATGCGGGCGGTAGCACTTGGACCGTCGATGGAGCTCCTTATGGGGCCACGAAAAGCTGTACTGGGTGAGGGGGACGGGCGGTAGCACTGGGGTCGTCGGTAAAGCTCCCCATGGAGCCACGAAGCGCTGTACTGGGTGGGGGAGGACGCTTGCGTGCACCCCCACTGGGACCGTCGGTGGAGCTTCCTATGGGGCCACATAGCGCTGTACTGCGTGGTGGGGACGCATTCGGGCACCCCCACTGGGGCCTTCGGTGGATCTCCCTGTGGGGCCACGAAACGTTGTACTTTGGTGTGGCGGACGCATCCTGGCAACCCCCTTGGGCCACGAAGCGCTGTAATGGGTGAGGGGGGCGCATGCGGGCACCCCCATTGGGACCATTGGTGGAGCTCCCTATGGGGCCACGAAATGCTGTACTGGGCAGGGGGGACGCATGCGGGCACCCCCACTGGGACCTTCGGTGGAGTTCCCTATGGGAGCACGAACGTGTGAGGGGTTTGCTGAAACGGGTGATGGCGATGATGATGGGGACAGGAGGAGGGAGGTGGCAGCGGGAGACGAGGCGAGGCGAGGCGCCGGTCAGTCGTCCTGGCGGGGACGGCCCTACGAGAGCCCAGCGGTGGCGCCGGAGCGCCGAGAACGAGGACCGTCTCTTCAAAACGAGGACCCAACACCACAGGATGGTTAGGAAAAAACACCACGGAAATTTTCCGGTCCCATCGGCCTGTGGGGGCCCTCGCCGGGCTCTCGGGCCGCCAAGAGACCACTCGGGACGCAAAAGCATACCCGGGGAGGGGGCCACTCCGAAACAGTATCCTTGCGAAGGACCCAACCGTATGCAGTTGTGGGCACCGCAATCGTGCAAATGTTCCTCGGTGAGGCTCCCTATGGGGCCACGAAGTGCTGCGCTGGGCGGGGGGGAACGCTGTGATTGGTGGGTGGTGCCAAATTCACTTCCAGGACGCACGCAGACGGTCCCAGTGGGGGCTTCAGTGGAGCTCCCTATGGGGCCACGAAGCGCTGTACTGCGTGGGTGCAAATGCCAAATTAAGTTTCCGGGACGCACGCGGACAGTTCCACTGGGGGCTTCGGTAGAGCTCCCTATGGAGCCACAAAACGCTGTACTGGGTGGGTGAAAGTGCCAAATTCCACTGGAGTCTTCGGTGGAGTTCCTTATGGGGCCACGAAACGCTGTACTGCGTGGGTGAAAATGCCACATTTGGTTTTCGGGACGCGTGCGAAAGGTCCCACTGGGGCCTTCGGTGGAGCTCTCTGTGGGGCCACGAAACGCTGTACTGGGTGGGTTCGGCAGGGGGGCGCATGCGGACGGGACCTTCGGCGGGGCCGCCTATGGGGCCACGAGGCGCCGCACTGGGCGGGGGGGCGCATGCGGACGGTAGCAGTGGGACCTTCGGTGAGGACCCCTGTGGCGCCACGAAACGCTGTACTGGGCGGGGGGGCGCATGCGGACGGTAGCATTGGGACCTTCGGCGGGGCCCCCTATGAGGCCACGAAACGCTGTACTGGGTGGGGGGGGGCGCATGCGGTCTGTAGCACTGGGACCTTTGGTGGCCCCCGCTCATGGGGCCACGAAACGCTGCGCTGGACGGGGGGGGGCGCGCGCGGACGGTAGGAGGGGGGAGGGGAGGAGTAGAGGAGAGGAACGCGGGGCGCCGTCTCTTCAGAACGAACACCCAACACCTCAGGATGGTTGGGAACAAAAAACTGTAGAATGCAAGGAGCTACGCCGAGCAGCAAGTACATGAAGCGACGCACTTAAGCATGTCCGCCCAACCCACCCATCATACGCATCGCCACCCACACCTCCCCCAGATGCGACGTCCTACGTGGGCAGCTGCTCACGTGCGGGCCTGTAAAAAATGAATTGGAATTGCTGGTTCACTACTGTGCAGAAGTAAATATCCAAAGTGCTGCTGCCTGGCTGTGTCCGAGGCTGCATGTGCGATGCTTCGAAGCTTAACCGGGTCAGAAAAAAAGGAAAACGCGCGTGAGTGGCTGGCGCGTGGCTTGTTGGCTGGCCACGCTGTGGCGTCTGCTGATGCTTTACTCAAAAGTGTCGCGATCACGCTTCGCAGCATCCTCCGCCCCCGCACCTCCTCCCAAGAACCACCTCCCCACCCTGTCGTATAGCGGTGCCTGCGAGTACGCGAGCAAGCGTTGCTGACTGGCTATGTCCGAGGCTGCAAGCA
Organism: Prorocentrum cordatum; assembly: GCA_963575745.1. Taxonomy (NCBI): domain Eukaryota; class Dinophyceae; order Prorocentrales; family Prorocentraceae; genus Prorocentrum; species Prorocentrum cordatum. Next base: position 640,843 of record CAUYUJ010017471.1, on the reverse strand, counting down.
CGACTTCGAGGCTCAACTGAATCTGAAACGGAAGAGCGCATGTGAGGCTGGCACATGTCCTGTTGGCTGGCCACGCAGCGGCAACTACGAATTGCCTGTCTTAAAAGTGTTGCAGGGACTGCACTGGAAAAGTGGCTGTCGCCAAAGTGCCGCTGTCTGGCTGTGCCCGAGGCTGCACATAAGCAGCCACGCTCATACGTCATGTAAAATAATGCGCGATCCCAGGGCCGCTGGCCAAGGTTTTATTTGGCAACCCAAACCTGTTGAGGCCGCATATACCGCCCAGCCACCACCGTAGCTGAATGCGACGATGGCGTCTCTGGGGGGTCGCTGATGGAGGCAGCCTGCATCAGAATCCAGGGCAACAAAAAGGATGAACAAAATACAGGCTGCCTCCAAACGGAAGCGCGCATGGCAAGCACGAAAGGATAGAGTAGCGAAGTAAGGTGCGCGCGTGTGAAGTGCGCGAAAAAATGTGATCCCAGGGTTTTGTAGGATAACCCCGAACCTGCATAAGATTGGACACCACCATCGCGTCAAAGAGCCGCGCGGAAAAGGAAGGAGAGGTGCACTACAGGTCAGGTAGTGAACAATACTGCCGAGGAGCTGCTAGTACACTGGGGCTGGGAGCATGCAGCCATCGATGCGCAGTGAAAACGTGGCTGTCGCCAAAATGTTGCTGCCTGGCTGCGCCAGAGGCTGCATGCGCAATACATCGAAACTTGACTGGGCCTTGCAATAAAATGAACATGCGTGAGTGGCTGGTGCATGTCTTGCTGGCTGGCCACGTGAGTAATAAGAAACACTGGGTCAGTATGCTGAGAGATCCCGAGCAATCCCTAGTAAAAGAATTTGCGACTCTAGGGCCGCTACCCAGGGTTTAGCAGGGCAACCCCAAACCTGCAGAGGTCGCATATCCCCCATTGTCATCCTCCTCACCCCACTACCCACCCCAAGTCATTAGCGCGCCGCTTGGCCTGCTGTCCAAATATTAAGAATGAGCGCTGCACGCTGAAAAAACGAATGCGACTGTTCTCGGGTCGCCCTGGGTGTCTTGAATTTGCCCCGAACCACCTCGGAACCAGGGCCCACGTGCCCCCCCCTCGGCGTTTCTGCCGTCGACGGCGCCACTTAGCACGCAGGCTGCGGCTAGCCCGAAAGGACAGCTCAGTCGGAAACACCCGACATCTCTCCGACTGCCGGCAGGAGGGGGCACTCGCCCTCTTCAAAGAAAAAAGCCTCCCTCACCAAGCGAAGACGATCTTTCCCGGCAGCCCCGACCCCCGGCCCCCGCCGCCCAGGCCCCTCGCTTTGGATGGCAGGGCGGCAGCCCCCGAACCAGAGGCCCCCGAACCAGAGGCCGCCGACACCTGGACAGGCGCCCCCCACGGGAGACAATAGAAACGGGCAAGCCACCTGGAGAGTCGCTCGGCACAATAAGCACACGAGCGAGATCCAGGCCCGAAGGACAAAAAAGCTGCTTGATCACGTCTGAATCGAGAGAGACACCGACCTTATCGGGATGTTTCCCTTGCCTGATATTTTTCCAGTCACGGTTGCCCGACGTCGTCGGGGGGAGGCGCTCCTCCCCCAGCGTGCAAAACTTGGGACCCCGACGAATAAGCACGGCAACTGAAGCAGAAAAACACTGGGTAATCGCCGCTGGCCTCCAAAGCGATGACATGGCGCTGGGGCTGATCCAGAACGACCAAATCGAGGCGACTGCGGCACCTGCAAGAGCCCTCGGCTGGACAAGAGGAGCCCGCAGGACCTCGCAGACACACTCGGCAACGCAGAAGTATGTCCCAGCTGTTCACACGCCTGCTCATAGGAAGCTGGACGATATAGATATGCTGCCGCAGCCCGAGCGCAGCATGGGCCAGGCTAACTGGAGGGCGGATCTCGAGGCCAAGAAGGCGATCAAGATCCACCCTAGGCCGTCTGATGCTGAGCGCAAGCAGCTCCAGCATGTCGTGTCTCAGGTAAAGTTGGTGGCCAGAGTGGCCGCTGCCGTTTTGCCACTTGTCTTGTCTTGTCTTGTCTTGTCTTGTCTTGTCTTGTCTTGTCGTGTCTTGTCTTGTCTTGTCTTGTCTTGTCTTGTCTTGTCTTGTCTTGTCTTGTCTTGTCTTGTCTTGTCTTGTCTTGTCTTGTCTTGTCTTGTCTTGTCTTGTCTTGTCTTGTCTTGTCTTGTCTTGTCTTGTCTTGTCTTGTCTTGTCTTGTCTTGTCTTGTCTTGTCTTGTCTTGTCTTGTCTTGTCTTGTCATTGTCCCCTGTCTGGTCTTTGTCTTGTCTTTGTCTTCCTGTCTTTGTCTTGTCTTGTCTTGTCTTGTCTTGTTTGTCTTGTCTTGTCTTGTCTTGCTTGTCTTGTCTTGTCTTTTTGTCTTGTCTTGTCTTGTCTTGTCTTGTCTGGTCTTGTCTTGTCTTGTCTTGTCTTGTCTTGTCTTGTCTTGTCTTGTCTTGTCTTGTCTTGTCTTGTCTTGTCTTGCCTTGTCCTGTCCTGTCCTGTCTTGTCCTGTCCTGTCCCATCCTGTCTTGTCATGTCTTGTTGTCTTGTCCTGTCTTGTCTTGTCTTGTCTAGTATTGTCCTGTCTTGTAGTGCCTTGTCTTGTCTAGTCTTGTCGTGTCTTGTTTTGTTTTGTCTTGTCTTGTCTTGTCTTGTGCTGTCTTGTCTTGTCTTGTCCTATCTTGTTTTTTATTGTCTTGTCTTGTCTTTTTTTTGTCTTATCTTGTCTAGTCTTGTCTTGTCTTGTCTTGTCTTATCTTGTCCTTTATTGTCTTGTCTTGTCTTGTCTCCTGTTGACCTTTTCTGTCTTGTCTTGTCTTGTCCTGTTTTGTCTTGTCTTGTTATGTCTTGTTGTCCTGTGTTGTCTTGTCTTGCGTTGTCTTGTCTTGTCTTGTCTTGTCTTGTCTTGTCTTGTCTTGTCTTGTCTTGTCTTGTCTTGTCTTGTCCTGTCCTGTCCTGTCCTGTCCTGTCCTGTCCAGTCCCGCCGTGCTGTGTCGTGCTTTGTCGTGTCGTGTTGTGTCTTGTCCTGTCCTGTCTTGTCTTGTTTTGTCATGTCTCGTCTCTTCTTGTCTTGTCTTGTCTTGTTCTATCCTGTCCTGTCCTGTTCTGCCCTGACCTGTCTTGTGCTGTCTTGTCTTGTCCTGTCTTGTCCTGTCTTGTCCTGTCCTGTCCTGTCCTGTCTTGTTCCTTGTCTGTCTTGTCCATGTCTTGTCTTGTCTTGTCTTGTCTTACTGTGTCTTGTCTTGTCTGCTTGTCTGTCTTAGATCATTCTATCTCTTGTCTTTCTTAGTTCGTTGGTCATGTCTTGTCCTGTGCCTTGCTTGTCTGTACCTATGTATGGTGACAGTTTCCTTGTCTTCTCTTCTCTTGTCTTGTCTTGTCTTGTCTTGTCTTGTCTTGTCTTGTCTTGTCTTGTCTTGTCTTGTCTTGTCTTGTATTGGCTTGTCTTGTCTTGTCTTGTCTTGTCTTGTCTTGTCTTGTCTTGTCTTGTCTTGTCTTGTCTTGTCTTGTCTTGTCTTGTCTTGTCTTGTCTGGGTCTTCGGCACCAGGCCGTTGAGTTCCAGCTCGAAGCCGAGCAGCCGTTGCGACAAATTCGGCATATTTTACTTTCAATCCGTTCCATTGAAACTTCGGCTCTATCATCTTGAAGCGCGGAGAGCGCTTAGCATCGAGGCCACATCCCACCTTAGCAGAGTGGTGGGCCGCGCATAACAGCAAAAATCGTCCACGTCCTGAGTCAGTTACTGCACCTCATTCCTTGTACGTCCCATACCTACTTCCAGTACTGATTCGGCATGGCTGACCAGGCACCCCGCGGAGAACCTTTGGGGACTCAGCGCTCCGGCAGGCGACAGTTGCTGGGCGCAGAGGGTGTCCGTGATGGCGCTGAGGGCCCACCTGCGGCCGCGCGCCCAGGTGAAGGGGAGGCGGGTGACCGCTCGCGGTCGCCGCCGGCGGCCGATCCATTTGGCAGGCTGGCCCCTGCCTCCGCTTTGATGCCAAGCGGGCCCCAAGCGGGAGCCGCGCGCGCGGGCGACGACAACAACCTCAGCGACCTCATCGAGAAGGAGCTTAAGGATTACATGAATTCTGACCTGAAGACCTCCATCAAGAAGGCCAGCACGACCCTGGCCGCCAAAATCGAGAGCCTCCAGAAGACCAACGCCCGCAAGACCAAGCTCGAGGCCGAGCTGCAGTCCCTGCGGGGCGGCACGATCCCAGCCGGCGTGAAGCCGGCAAACTTCGGGTTCGAGACCGACCTCCTGGACAACGTCACGCTCCAGGACACGAGCTACGACATCCGCTTCGACAGCGGGTGCACCATCCGCGACGCCAAGCGCAAGCTTCACATCTTCTACCTGGAGAAGTGCAGGGAGCTGGACCTGCGCGTCGTGGAGGAGCAGCGGACGCGCCTCCGGCAATACACAAGGAAAGACAACTTCATCGACCGCCTGCTGGCCGAGAGAACCTCCATTGACAGCGGATGGAACACCCTGGACTTGGACTTGGAGGTCGGCGACGGCCCGCACGGCGTCTCAGAGAGCTCCCTGCGCGCGAAGGGCGAGGCCATCTACACGAAGCTCGTGGACCGAGCTGTGAAGGCCAAGAAGATGGAGGAGGAGAAGCGGAAGCAAGCGGAAAACAGGCAACTCAAGGTGGCCACGGCCCTCCTGGAGAAGAAACCGGCCGACCACCTGAGCACTGCCATCGATTTGAAGCTGAGAGAGGCCTTGAGAAAGCGAACGGACGGATCTTCGAGCGCTTCAGGCGCCAATGCCCACCTGGAGGCGTCCATCCGGCAGCTCCAGAAAGGTGACAACATTCAGCCCAGCGACCTGGCAGACGTCATTGCAAAAAACTCCTTGGCCCCCGCCTCGAGCGGGGGCGTGGGGGCTGGCAAAAGCAGAGCCAAAAAAACAAAAACAAAACAAAAAAAAAAAAGAAAAAAAAAAAAAAACAAAAAAAAAAAAAAAAGAATAAGAAAAAAAAAAAAAAAAAATAAAAAAAAAAAAAAAAAATAAAAAAAAAAAAAAAAAAAAAAAAAAAAAAGACAAAAAAACGTGAAACAAAAACACCCAAAAAAAAGGCAAAAACAAGACAGGCGGAAAGGGCAAGGCCGGCGGCAAAGGCAAAGACAAGCCGCCCTACCCTCGCAGCCGCCTGGCAAGGGCTCGAGCAAAGGCAAAGACAAGTGGAAAGCCTCGAGCAAAGGCAAAGCCAAAGGCAAATCCAAAGGCAAGACAGGCAGAGGGCGTGGCAGCTCGAGAGGCGGCGGCAAAGGTCGGGGGAACGGCCGCTTGCAGACCTGGTGGCAATGAAGTTCCTCACCCTGTGCAGCGCGATGTCGCCCGCTGACCTCGCCGTCCTGTTCGACACAGGGCGCGGCAAGCCTGGGTGGTACATGGCGGACTTGACCCAGAGGGTCGCCTGCACGCCCCCCGCTGGAGCCATTGCCTGGCCCTTGGAGTTCCTGTTGATGCGGTATCATCGAAAACATGTGTTTTCTAGCAGCCGACCTCCGTCCCTAAGGGACATCGGCTCGAGTTTGTACATCTGGGAGCACCGTCTCCGCTGGCGTATCGTAATGTCTGATTCTGAATCCAACCAGTGGCATTTCCTGCGCTCCAGGCGCCAAGTGCCGCACCCGTGTCCGATGACTTTCAATCTTGCCGTCGAGAATTTCATCTCTGACACTAAACACGAAGTGTTTGAGGAGTGCAGGCGTGCGAGGCATCGGGTTTCATCCCTCGGCCGCCCCACCAATTTGAACGGGGTTGCTGAGCTGGCGCTGGATTTGCTCCGTAATTCACCAGTCGGCGCCTGCATCACTGACAAGGACGGTGGTTTTGCCGTGCTACCGAAGGCCGCCATCCACGAAGAGAAACTCAGAGTTCTGGCTTCTGATTTCTACTCCCGCGTAGCATGGCACGAGGAATTTGCGGTGGAGGCGATGACTGAATATTGTGAGGCCGCCCAGAGCTTCGACGACGAAGACCTGGTGAAGGCCCTCCTGCATGATTATCGTTCTCTGCCCACGCGGCTGTTTTCTGTGCTTGCCCTGACAGTGAAAACTCACAAGCCTGCTGGGCAAGTCACCTGCAGGGCGCTTCATTGTAGTTCGCGGCATCCCATGCTTCCGGGCATGCGCTGGGTAGCGTGGAGGTGCAGACAGGTTCTCCAACGGTTGCCGCACTTGCTAACTAATACAGAGCAGCTGCAACGTCAGCTGTCGGCCCTTACGTTGCCTCGGGGTTGCGTGTTCTGCAAACTTGACATCAAAGACTTTTACATGTCAGGCGAGCATGGCCTTCTCATCAACGAGTGCGCGAGGCACATCGCTGAGGGCCGAGAGCATTTCCGAACCATGTTGTCCAGCATTGTCCGTAACCAATATGTATGTCTGTCTGACGACTTTGACGCACACCCGTTCGTGTACAGGGTCCTTCGGGGCACCGGTATGGGCTTGTGCTGCAGTGGCGAAGTCTCGGATCTCGTGTTCTACAGTACGGTCGAGGAGCCGTTTGTGTTCCGTTCAGACATCAGGCGCGAGTACGGCATTGTTTTCTATGGCCGATTTCGCGACGACATTCTGTGCATCAGCTCCAGACCAGACCTGCTTCACGAGATGTTGCAACGCATGCAGGCCCTGAGCCATTGCTTCGATTTGACGATCGATTGCATCGACCCTGTTCGCACGATCATGTTGGATCTTAGTCTTAGTTTTTGTGACAGAGGTGACAATGTTGCCGTGGAGCACGCGGTGCATGTGAAACCCACTTCCGTTTGGGTGCCGTTGTGTGACTCCTCGGCCCACCCGCCGCACGCACACGCATCCTGGCCGAAGGGTTTTGAATCCAGGTTGCGGCGAAGATGCACGTACCGCCGCACTGCCGACTCACATGTGGCTGCGTTCAGGGACCGTCTCCATAAGGCGTGCCCAGGCCACGTACATTTGCAAGATCATCCGAAGCCGTCGTCTATGACTCTCGCCCGCCCTCGCTCGCGGGTTCCACCTAGCAGGCTAATCGTTCCGTACAGGTTTGACTGGTCTCTTGCACGGATTCCCAGGGCGGTCAAACGTGCTTTCGTTCGGTGGAGACCGGATGACCACCTCAAGCTTCCATTCACGATGTGCCCACAAATCTCGTGGAGGCTGGGGGGTCGCCA
>CAUYUJ010017471.1:624280-633572 GCA_963575745.1 Prorocentrum cordatum | reverse complement strand
TTGTCTTGTCTTGTCTTTTCTTGTCTTGTCTTGTCTTGTCTTGTCTTGTCTTGTCTTGTCTTGTCTTGTCTTGTCTTGTCTTGTCTTGTCTTGTCTTGTCTTGTCTTGTCTTGTCTTGTCTTGTCTTGTCTTGTCTTGTCTTGTCTTGTCTTGTCTTGTCTTGTCTTGTCTTGTCTTGTCTTGTCTTGTCTTGTCTTGTCTTGTCTTGTCTTGTCTTGTCTTGTCTTGTCTTGTCTTGTCTTGTCTTGTCTTGTCTTCTCTTCTCTTGTCTTGTCTTGTCTTGTCTTGTCTTGTCTTGTCTTGTCTTGTCTTGTCTTGTCTTGTCTTGTCTTGTATTGGCTTGTCTTGTCTTGTCTTGTCTTGTCTTGTCTTGTCTTGTCTTGTCTTGTCTTGTCTTGTCTTGTCTTGTCTTGTCTTGTCTTGTCTTGTCTGGGTCTTCGGCACCAGGCCGTTGAGTTCCAGCTCGAAGCCGAGCAGCCGTTGCGACAAATTCGGCATATTTTACTTTCAATCCGTTCCATTGAAACTTCGGCTCTATCATCTTGAAGCGCGGAGAGCGCTTAGCATCGAGGCCACATCCCACCTTAGCAGAGTGGTGGGCCGCGCATAACAGCAAAAATCGTCCACGTCCTGAGTCAGTTACTGCACCTCATTCCTTGTACGTCCCATACCTACTTCCAGTACTGATTCGGCATGGCTGACCAGGCACCCCGCGGAGAACCTTTGGGGACTCAGCGCTCCGGCAGGCGACAGTTGCTGGGCGCAGAGGGTGTCCGTGATGGCGCTGAGGGCCCACCTGCGGCCGCGCGCCCAGGTGAAGGGGAGGCGGGTGACCGCTCGCGGTCGCCGCCGGCGGCCGATCCATTTGGCAGGCTGGCCCCTGCCTCCGCTTTGATGCCAAGCGGGCCCCAAGCGGGAGCCGCGCGCGCGGGCGACGACAACAACCTCAGCGACCTCATCGAGAAGGAGCTTAAGGATTACATGAATTCTGACCTGAAGACCTCCATCAAGAAGGCCAGCACGACCCTGGCCGCCAAAATCGAGAGCCTCCAGAAGACCAACGCCCGCAAGACCAAGCTCGAGGCCGAGCTGCAGTCCCTGCGGGGCGGCACGATCCCAGCCGGCGTGAAGCCGGCAAACTTCGGGTTCGAGACCGACCTCCTGGACACCGTCACGCTTCAGGACACGAGCTACGACATCCGCTTCGACAGCGGGTGCACCATCCGCGACGCCAAGCGCAAGCTTCACATCTTCTACCTGGAGAAGTGCAGGGAGCTGGACCTGCGCGTCGTGGAGGAGCAGCGGACGCGCCTCCGGCAATACACAAGGAAGGACAACTTCATCGACCGCCTGCTGGCCGAGAGAACCTCCATTGACAGCGGATGGAACACCCTGGACTTGGACTTGGAGGTCGGCGACGGCCCGCACGGCGTCTCAGAGAGCTCCCTGCGCGCGAAGGGCGAGGCCATCTACACGAAGCTCGTGGACCGAGCTGTGAAGGCCAAGAAGATGGAGGAGGAGAAGCGGAAGCAAGCGGAAAACAGGCAACTCAAGGTGGCCACGGCCCTCCTGGAGAAGAAACCGGCCGACCACCTGAGCACTGCCATCGACTTGAAGCTGAGAGAGGCCTTGAGAAAGCGAACGGACGGATCTTCGAGCGCTTCAGGCGCCAATGCCCACCTGGAGGCGTCCATCCGGCAGCTCCAGAAAGGTGACAACATTCAGCCCAGCGACCTGGCAGACGTCATTGCAAAAAACTCCTTGGCCCCCGCCTCGAGCGGGGGCGTGGGGGCTGGCAAAAGCAGAGCCAAAGGCAAAAACAAGACAGTCGGAAACGGCAAGGCCGGCGGCAAAGGCAAAGACAAGCCGCCCTCGACTCCCTCGCAGCCGCCTGGCAAGGGCTCGAGCAAAGGCAAAGACAAGTGGAAAGCCTCGAGCAAAGGCAAAGCCAAAGGCAAATCCAAAGGCAAGACAGGCAGAGGGCGTGGCAGCTCGAGAGGCGGCGGCAAAGGTCGGGGGAACGGCCGCTTGCAGACCTGGTGGCAATGAAGTTCCTCACCCTGTGCAGCGCGATGTCGCCCGCTGACCTCGCCGTCCTGTTCGACACAGGGCGCGGCAAGCCTGGGTGGTACATGGCGGACTTGACCCAGAGGGTCGCCTGCACGCCCCCCGCTGGAGCCATTGCCTGGCCCTTGGAGTTCCTGTTGATGCGGTATCATCGAAAACATGTGTTTTCTAGCAGCCGACCTCCGTCCCTAAGGGACATCGGCTCGAGTTTGTACATCTGGGAGCACCGTCTCCGCTGGCGTATCGTAATGTCTGATTCTGAATCCAACCAGTGGCATTTCCTGCGCTCCAGGCGCCAAGTGCCGCACCCGTGTCCGATGACTTTCAATCTTGCCGTCGAGAATTTCATCTCTGACACTAAACACGAAGTGTTTGAGGAGTGCAGGCGTGCGAGGCATCGGGTTTCATCCCTCGGCCGCCCCACCAATTTGAACGGGGTTGCTGAGCTGGCGCTGGATTTGCTCCGTAATTCACCAGTCGGCGCCTGCATCACTGACAAGGACGGTGGTTTTGCCGTGCTACCGAAGGCCGCCATCCACGAAGAGAAACTCAGAGTTCTGGCTTCTGATTTCTACTCCCGCGTAGCATGGCACGAGGAATTTGCGGTGGAGGCGATGACTGAATATTGTGAGGCCGCCCAGAGCTTCGACGACGAAGACCTGGTGAAGGCCCTCCTGCATGATTATCGTTCTCTGCCCACGCGGCTGTTTTCTGTGCTTGCCCTGACAGTGAAAACTCACAAGCCTGCTGGGCAAGTCACCTGCAGGGCGCTTCATTGTAGTTCGCGGCATCCCATGCTTCCGGGCATGCGCTGGGTAGCGTGGAGGTGCAGACAGGTTCTCCAACGGTTGCCGCACTTGCTAACTAATACAGAGCAGCTGCAACGTCAGCTGTCGGCCCTTACGTTGCCTCGGGGTTGCGTGTTCTGCAAACTTGACATCAAAGACTTTTACATGTCAGGCGAGCATGGCCTTCTCATCAACGAGTGCGCGAGGCACATCGCTGAGGGCCGAGAGCATTTCCGAACCATGTTGTCCAGCATTGTCCGTAACCAATATGTATGTCTGTCTGACGACTTTGACGCACACCCGTTCGTGTACAGGGTCCTTCGGGGCACCGGTATGGGCTTGTGCTGCAGTGGCGAAGTCTCGGATCTCGTGTTCTACAGTACGGTCGAGGAGCCGTTTGTGTTCCGTTCAGACATCAGGCGCGAGTACGGCATTGTTTTCTATGGCCGATTTCGCGACGACATTCTGTGCATCAGCTCCAGACCAGACCTGCTTCACGAGATGTTGCAACGCATGCAGGCCCTGAGCCATTGCTTCGATTTGACGATCGATTGCATCGACCCTGTTCGCACGATCATGTTGGATCTTAGTCTTAGTTTTTGTGACAGAGGTGACAATGTTGCCGTGGAGCACGCGGTGCATGTGAAACCCACTTCCGTTTGGGTGCCGTTGTGTGACTCCTCGGCCCACCCGCCGCACGCACACGCATCCTGGCCGAAGGGTTTTGAATCCAGGTTGCGGCGAAGATGCACGTACCGCCGCACTGCCGACTCACATGTGGCTGCGTTCAGGGACCGTCTCCATAAGGCGTGCCCAGGCCACGTACATTTGCAAGATCATCCGAAGCCGTCGTCTATGACTCTCGCCCGCCCTCGCTCGCGGGTTCCACCTAGCAGGCTAATCGTTCCGTACAGGTTTGACTGGTCTCTTGCACGGATTCCCAGGGCGGTCAAACGTGCTTTCGTTCGGTGGAGACCGGATGACCACCTCAAGCTTCCATTCACGATGTGCCCACAAATCTCGTGGAGGCTGGGGGGTCGCCATTTGGCCCGCACCCTCACGAAGTATCAGCAAGATGATGCTGATGACATTTGCTTGTTTAAAATCTTTCGGAGGTGCTAGGGGTAGGTAGGAGGGTTCAGTCTTGTCTGGGTCTTCGGCACCAGGCCGTTGAGTTCCAGCTCGAAGCCGAGCAGCCGTTGCGACAAATTCGGCATATTTTACTTTCAATCCGTTCCATTGCAACTTCGGCTCTATCATCTTGCAGCGCGGAGAGCGCTTAGCATCGAGGCCACATCCCACCTTAGCAGAGTGGTGGGCCGCGCATAACAGCAAAAATCGTCCACGTCTTGAGTCAGTTACTGCACCTCATTCCTTGGGTCGCCCTGGGTGTCTTGAATTTGCCCCGAACCACCTCGGAACCAGGGCCCACGTGCCCCCCCCTCGGCGTTTCTGCCGTCGACGGCGCCACTTAGCACGCAGGCTGCGGCTAGCCCGAAAGGACAGCTCAGTCGGAAACACCCGACATCTCTCCGACTGCCGGCAGGAGGGGGCACTCGTCCTCTTCAAAGAAAAAAGCCTCCCTCACCAAGCGAAGACGATCTTTCCCGGCAGCCCCGACCCCCGGCCCCCGCCGCCCAGGCCCCTCGCTTTGGATGGCAGGGCGGCAGCCCCCGAACCAGAGGCCCCCGAACCAGAGGCCGCCGACACCTGGACAGGCGCCCCCCACGGGAGACAATAGAAACGGGCAAGCCACCTGGAGAGTCGCTCGGCACAATAAGCACACGAGCGAGATCCAGGCCCGAAGGACAAAAAAGCTGCTTGATCACGTCTGAATCGAGAGAGACACCGACCTTATCGGGATGTTTCCCTTGCCTGATATTTTTCCAGTCACGGTTGCCCGACGTCGTCGGGGGGAGGCGCTCCTCCCCCAGCGTGCAAAACTTGGGACCCCGACGAATAAGCACGGCAACTGAAGCAGAAAAACACTGGGTAATCGCCGCTGGCCTCCAAAGCGATGACATGGCGCTGGGGCTGATCCAGAACGACCAAATCGAGGCGACTGCGGCACCTGCAAGAGCCCTCGGCTGGACAAGAGGAGCCCGCAGGACCTCGCAGACACACTCGGCAACGCAGAAGTATGTCCCAGCTGTTCACACGCCTGCTCATAGGAAGCTGGACGATATAGATATGCTGCCGCAGCCCGAGCGCAGCATGGGTCAGGCTAACTGGAGGGCGGATCTCGAGGCCAAGAAGGCGATCAAGATCCACCCTAGGCCGTCTGATGCTGAGCGCAAGCAGCTCCAGCATGTCGTGTCTCAGGTAAAGTTGGTGGCCAGAGTGGCCGCTGCCGTTTTGCCGCGTGTCGCTAAGGGCCCCCCACCAGAGGCCCCCTAAGAGGCCTCGCTCTCGGAAGATTTAACACGGCGACGTCTTGGCATTCCTGGGGGCTCGCGCTGCTACCGTCGCGCCCAGTGTCTGGATTTTCATGGAGGGGGCCTTCAGGACAGACCCGAGTTGGGCTGCGGAGGCTTTCCAGAGCGCGTGGCCGAGTTGCTCGTTTCCGCCCCCGAGAATGGCCACAAGCTCGCTTGCGCGCAAGTTGGCGATGAGAAGGCCCCATTGCTGTTCTGTCTTGCGCAAGGAGCCTACTCACTGCGCAAGATTCGGCAGCTGGCCGCAATTTGCACGCCAGGGAGTGGTCGCCGCGGGTCGCAGATGCTGCCCCGCTTGCGCCGCGGCCTGCACCCGCCGCGCAACGCCCCAGCGTCGCGCGCCGAGCCCGAAGAGCAGGTTGGGCGCCAAGAAGCCACCATTGCTCTGGAGGTCGCTCGGGGGGACGCCACCTGCGCCCGCACTGCGGCAAGGGAGGCGGCGAGCAGGTCGCGCGGAACGGCTGAACTATTGCACCCACCGGTCGGGCAACAGCGCCCCCCCCCCCCCGAGAAAAAAAGCCGCAGCCAGGCACAACCCCGACCTAGAAAGCTCAACCACAAGGTTTGAAACAACTACAATCCATGAAAACGCACCCCCGAAGACCGAGGTCGGGATGGGTCGAAACAAGGCCTGGGCAATCTGGGGTGCCCCACTTCGTCCGCGGACCACGCGCGCGCAACGCCATCGGAGGCGGGCCCGGGCAGCTCGTCGCCAGGGCGCTAGAAGGCCCCATGCACAAAGAGGGCGCACTTATAGTCGACAGCTGAAGTGTCCAAAGCAAGGGCGAGGACGTCTTCTGGGACGAGGCGCGCGCGCTTCTCGGCGCACGCTGGGCGCTGTCAGAGCCTATGCCAAAGCGAATCGTCGCGCAGACCGCGCAGCTCGCAGGCAATAGGGGCGGCGTATCCAGCGTTCTTGGCGGCCAACCTGGCCCAGATGGCGCTGCTGGCGATAGCCCGCATGGTGGACTCATCCTGAAAATTGACCTCAGAAGAACGGTGCACGTCACGAACAATAAATATCCCAGCAGAGCCTGCGGGGGATTCCAAACTTGGGGCCCGAATCCCTTTCCAACCCCCCGACGACGGCAGCTTCGGCAAGTCGGGCAACCAGCTTGGGGGGGATACTGAGAAGATTCAGAGGGGGCGCCCCCTATCGCCAAAAAACTCACAGAACGACTTCATGGTCCAACCGAGCCTGCAGAGGGCCGTCCTGAAAGCGCTGAGGGGCCCCGAGACCCTAGCCCAAGACCGACCACCTCTGCGAAAAATAAAGGCCCGCGCGTCACGGATAAGCATGAAAGAGAGGGGCCAAGGGAACTGCCTGGTCTGCGTCAGCCACAACTCCTTAGCGCAACGAACCAGGGGAGCTAGGCTGACGCGCCAAGGCGGGTCGCCTTCCAATAAAGAGACCACAGCCAATGAACGGCGTTGCGACTTAGGAAAAGTCGTAGACATGCCCAAGGACCGAAAGAAGTGCGGCTCCGCATCACTGATGCCGAATACCTCAGCACCATAGGCGCCGCTGGCGAGAGGACCCGCAGCAAAGATACGGAGGGGCTTCCTGCCCCAGACGCCCCCTTGCCTGCCCCGTGAGCGCGCAAGGCGGGGCCCGCGGTGCAGTCCACGCTTAAGTTGACAACGGGCAGAGCCGAGGCGCCAGCCAATTCGACAAGCTGCAGCTCGAGCGACTGGGCGACCTTCCCGCTGCTGCCCACCAGCCCAATCTTGTCCATGGCCAAGAGCAGCCGAGGATTTCGGTGATGGCGCGAAGCAGGCCGCGAGCACTGGCAACTAGGCCTGAGACCAGATCATCTGGGTGGCGAGTCCGAGAAATCCCTGCGAATCGATATAGGCATCGAAATCAGTCCCGACCTGGAAGGGAAGACCGTCGAACGCGGACATAGCAAAACTCTGGTGAAGCTCGTCGCCATCGAGCAGCTAGCTACAACCCCGGAGCTGGCCCAAAAGGGCCCACCGAAGACCCCCCAAACGACGAGAACCGAACCGATCCGTAGGCCTCGAGACAGACACGGGCGATGCAACGAGGGAAATGATGCACCTCGCACTGATGCTCCAAATACGCAAGGGAGATGCTTTCGTAATATTTCTCCATGTCCCCCCCAAAAAAAACCCAGACACAGGATTGGAAACGACTGCAGACTCGGCCTCGGCAGCCTGTCGCCACGCGACGTCGCCCGCACCTCGGCGCGCCCCTGCAGCCCCGCCGGGGGGCCAGAGGTCGACGGGCCCTGCCCCAGACGCGGCGCCAGGAAAAGAACATGCCGATCGGCCGGAAGCCCCAGCGCGTCTCAGGCGGCATCGTTCAAGGTGCTGATGTGCCTGAGGTGGAATCCATCCACGGGAACAGCACTGGCCTTCCTGCACGGGGGCCAGCCGAGGCAAGGCTTCGATGATTTCCACGGGACCAGCACCTGAGCCTTCACCTGGCCCCAAAGCTCGCTGAACTCAAGAACCCCCGCCTGGAGCAGGGAGCGAGGGCCCGCGCGAATCCAACTGCGGACGAGGGTAGCGGCAGCCTGCCAAGCCACCGGGCCACGGAGGGCCAAGTGGACCCGCTTGCCTCCAGAGCCCAGGCCCCCACGGAGCCAGTCGCTCAACGAAGCCCCGCTGACGGCCACGGCGCCAGCCTGAGCGCGCAAGACGACCGGAGAGAGAACATCGCAGCGAAGAAGTCATCGCACTCCTGCAGAGCATCATCAAAATCGCGAGGGTCGGGAGCGGCAGCAGCCACGCTCGCCGCCCGCTGGGAAAGTCCCAGATGCTCGCCAACAGCAGCGGCAGCAGAGGAGGGCGGCGACTTGAGAGACGCCACAATGTCGAGAAGCTCGCTGCCACGGGTCTCGCCAGCCTTGAGGATTGAGAGGAGAGCCCGAACCTGACCGTCAAGCCACATGAGGCCTCGGAGAGCGGGACCCTTGGGGGGCTTGAGGGGCTCGACAATATGCTTCTAATAACTTTCAACTGGCCGACCTCGAGACCCGCGCATCGGCAAGTCGCAGCCGGACAGTCGCTCCAAGTCGAGTTCGGCCTGGTCGAGCCGAGCTGGCGCGCCAGCGGCAACAGAGAAACGGCGCTCTCACCGTCGCCTCTCACAACGGCCCTCTTCGCCCCCCCCCCACCCACCCACCCACCCACCCCAACCCCCCACCCCCACGGACCCACCCACCCACCCCACCCCACCCCACCCCACCCCGCGCAGTCGAGGACCGCTGCCCATTTCTGGCCCCGCATCTCGGGAGCAGGCCCACAGGGGGCGAAGGAGGCAAACGGGGAGGCTCGCGGACAGCGAGAGCCTTCAGATGAAGCAGCTGAGGATGGAAACGGAGACCCCACGGGCCTGCGGGGGCGCAACGCGGAGCCTTCGAAAGAAATCCGAAGACGATGTTCCTGGACCAGGAGGATGTAAGCATCATATTCCGACTCCAGGAAGCCCAGCAGAGCGTCCCAGGAGTTGACGTTGACCGTCCGGATACTGAGGACCACGTTCTCAGCCAGGGCCAGGACTCGAGGAGACCAGGGGCCTGGGACCTTGGACTCTGGAGGCAACTGAGCTGGCGTCAGGGGCACAGGCTTCGACTGCACAAACACGGGGAACAGGCAGGGGCACTGGCCCTTCGCACTGGCGACTCTCTCAGAAGAGAAAGTAGCCGAGGCCGAGGTACACGACGAACCCAGCTGAAGAGCACCGAGATGTGCCACAGCTCCCCTCAGGTCGAGGCCGCCTCCAGGCGCGGCGGCGGTGCCCCGGGCCGCCAGAGAACCAGCGGCGGCGCTGGGGCAGCCCAAGGGGGCTGCAGCCGCATGCCCAACCAGGCCTGGGCACACTGACGGAGCCGACGAGCAGGAAGTAGAAAAGGAGAGCCAACTGCAGACGCGCCTATCATTCAACACACCGTCACGCCACCGCTGGCGCAGCGCAGGGGGACACCCCTGACACTTCACGCTCGACCTGCTTCCTGATGTCTTCCGTGGGGGATG
>CAUYUJ010017471.1:554280-619280 GCA_963575745.1 Prorocentrum cordatum | reverse complement strand
GGGAGGAGGAGGAGGAGAGGTAGGGAGGGAGGGAGGGAGGGAGGCTAGACTCGACCCTGAAAGGTCATGCAGATAAATTCAATCAACCCGAGGACCCCCCCAGCCCCTGACCCTAGCGCCCCCACGCCAAAGCGAGGAGGAGCCAGCTATCAGGGGTCGAACAGGTCATCGGGTTGAGAGGCCACACGGCCCCGCCGACTGGTCGCCAGGGCCCTCGTCCTGGCCTCAAGAGCTCTCGACCCCAAGAGCTGGGCTTGGGCCAGCTGGAGCCCGAAAAGCGGGAGCGCCTCCAGAATCGAAGGCCTCTCCGGGCCCTCTGATGGGGCCCCTACCTTGGTCACCTCAGAGCGCGCAGGGGAAAAGTGCTCAGACCAAAACGAAATCACGGTCACCGAGGGAGACCTGAGCTTTCCGAGCCCCGTCGCATCCCCTTTGGGATGCCTACCCAGGGCGATGATATTAGTATTCTTACTACTCGGAATCGGGCGCCCTGGACAGTAGTCCTGGTGGCCTCTTCCTTTCCTGTCCGAATACAAGTTGCGCAGAACAGCAGGACCGAATTTTCACCTGCCTCGGGGAGGAAAGGCGCTGCGAGCAAGGAGCGCCCGCACACGCGCCACGGCCGCAGCGAGCCGTCTAGGCCAAGCAGTGGACCTCCCCTGTGCAAGCGGGGCCCGCGCTAGCCGACGGGGCCGCATCCTCCTCACAGGCCTCGGCAAGATCGACGGGCCACTCGCCCAGGCCAATGATCTCCAGGGCCTCGACCCCCATGGAGTCGCGGAGGCCCGACGCTGCGACGCGCACCTCCTGCGCCGCCGCGCGCCTCGCCGCGAGGCGGGCGATGAAAAGGCAGCCCTCGATGCAGTAGACGTCGTTGCAGTCCGCTCGGACCGCAGAGGCGCGTTCTTCAGCTCGGGCGCCGGCCAAAGCGTTGCCATCGAGCTCGAACTGCGCGAGCAGCCCGCCCCCGACTGCCTGCTGCCCCAGGCGGGCCCTGACTTTGATGACCTCCGCGTCCTTGGGCATCTCCGCCCGCCCAGCCCAGAGGCGGGCTCGCGGGCTGCCCGCCGCTGCCGCCGCCAGAGGATTGACAGCGTGACGCACCGTCGCAAGGCAGTCGCAGTAGAGCTTGAAGGAGCCCCCAGCAATGGTGTCGGTGAGGACCTTCACCGCGCAGTCCTCTCCGCCTCTGGCCAGCTGCTCGGGCCCTTCCGACAGCGGGACCGAGCCCCACGCCTCAGCGACCAGCCTGCGGTGCTTGTTAAAGACGATGATGGACCAGCCAGCCCCCCTCAGGCTCGGGTAGCTCTGATCGAGCCCTGAGCCGCCCACGAACACGTGCTACCCGCCTGCGAAGGGCCCAAAGCTCGGCCAGCTGGTCGCGCGCTTGAAGAAGTCGCCGGATAGGGGCCTTCTCTGGACCAGCTCGGAGACGTCGGGAAACAGCCCCTAGCGAACAGCTCCGTGACAGGGTGGCCCATGAGCTCGACTCGTGCAGCCGCGTCCCGCAGCAGCGGCTCCAGAAACTCGCGCCCCCAGCCATCGTGAGCCTCGCACCTGAACCGCCTGTGGAAGAGGGGGCCGACTGGGTGGTCGCAGAGCTGGCAGCTCTTCGGGAAGGAGGGGCCCCCCGCTCCGACCCTGGCCTGGCACCAGTAGGTGTTCTGGATGAGGCACCGCAGCGCCCTCTGGTGGCACAGGTCCCACACCTCAGAGCGGTGGCTGACCAGGTCAAGGATCGGCTGCCAGAAGGGTGGGACCCCCCAGCCCCACATGCTGGAGCTGCGCCGCTTCACCTCCTCAAGCCCCATGGCTCGTCGGCAGTCCTGGGAGACCATGTGGCCGAAAAACGCTGGCGGGTAGCGAGTACTTGATATTCGTGACCCAACGCGTCATGGAGCATATATGGGGTCGCCGTTGATGAATCCCCAGCCGACCCGCTCGACCGCGAGCACCACGGCGCTGATCGGTTCCTCCACCAGGCGCCAGGAGTGCATCCTCTCGGCGTTGCTCAGGCCGACGGCGAGGCAAGAGCGGGCTGCCGCCTCGGGGAGCATCTCGACGTAGACCATCAGCGCCGTTTTGGTGACGATCGTCAGGGGTGCCCGCTTCCAGCGACCTGACTGGCCAAGGCTGGCGAGCCCCAGGACGGCCCCGCCAGCCAATCGGCCTCTCGCCTCGATGGCCCCGACGCGCAGCCGACGGAGGCGGCCGCTGGGCACCCCCGTGATCGCCGAGCCCCAAGAGGCGCTCGCAGTGGGGCCAGCTCTGAAGACCCTTGCTCGGCTGATCGAGAGGGGCTGAACAGCCTGGCGAGCTTCTCCCATGGCACCGAGCGGTCTTCTCACGAGCCGCTGAAGTCGTTACACGTCTGTGGGAACCCGACACGGCGTTGCCGCCCAGGTCCCTGCGCACGCCCACGAAGTCGCCCTCCGCGAGGTCCCAGCCTAGCTGGTTCCTGAGGGCGTCGCGCAGCTTGCTGCTGGTAGCCAGCGCCTTGGTCATGTTCCTGCTGAGTGGCAGGCTGGCCCCCTCCATCTTGGCGCAGAAGGCGCGATAGGCAGCGGCCAGCTGCTGGGCTACCATGGTGCGCGGCCCAGTCGCACGGCACGATACATCGTCGACCACGTTGAGGATCCTGGCGGTGGGAGCCGCCAAGGCCGCTGCCCTGAGGGCCGACATGAGGAGGAGCTTGGCCAATGCCGTAGCGCACGAGGAGCCTGCCACCACCGTGCCATTCGCATTGACGGCGTCACTGAGGCAGGTGCCGATGCGGGCCCCCCGAGGGGCCCTATAGGTGCAGCACAGCGCCCGCAGCAGCCCTGGGTCGAAGCCCCACGCTGGCGCCGCTACCTAGAGCTCGAAGTGCCCGGTGTGCTCGTAGTACTTGGGTAAGTCGGCGTAGAAGGACCCAGTTTCCTCGAAGGAGGACTTCGCGTGGGCCACGAAAATGTTGTGGAGCCAAGTTGCCTTGACGCACCCTCGAGATGAAGAGTTGCCCCAGAAGGCCTGCTGGTCGATGGGCCGCTCCCACTTTGCAAATTCCCTGTGTTGCATGCGGGACCAGATCCCGGTAAGCATCGGCATGAGCCCGATGGGCCGCTGACCGCCGTCAGACTTCGGAATGAAACCATGGTGATGGTCCAGAGCTCGCCACGCTGCGTGTTGCGCTCCCATGAATTGAGCAAGATGGCAAGCCTGAATAGAATATCGTCACCGACCTCCAGCAGCAGCCGAGGATGGAAGTTGCCCCACCCAGGCCCGTGGTTCTGGGAAACTTGCGACCACCAGCTTGATATCGTCGGTCGCGATCTGATTCACCCGCACTGGCCCCAAGAGGGGGCCAGTCCTAGAGGGCCCTCCCTAGCGCAGGCTGTCCGACGAGGGCGGCGTCGGCGGAGCCCTTCTCCGGGATGGGCAAAGGCTCGGCATGGGTCTTCTTCGAGACCTCGTGGGCGATGGACCCCTGCCGCTCGAAGGCCAGCTCGGCGAACTCGCCCCACTTCAACGCGCTGGCCTGGGAGTCCGCTTTGGTTTGAGGGAGTTTCTGTGGAACTCACGTCATCCTCACCCCCGGCGCGAAGAGCACGAGTCCAGAGCGGCCTCCGGCACCGTTTCCGGACAGATCCGGTGGATCCGCTGGATCCGCTGGATCCGGTGACGAATCCCAAACCGGCGCCCTCGCTTGAGACATCCTCACAAAACCGGCCCCGGGGGAGGTGCCCAGAGGAGCCCAGAGCGGCCTCCGGCACCGTTTCCGGACAGATCCGGTGGATCCGCTGGATCCGGTGACGAATCCCAAACCGGCGCCCTCGCTTGAGACATCCTCACAAAACCGGCCCCGGGGGAGGTGCCCAGAGGAGCCCAGAGCGGCCTCCGGCACCGTTTCCGGACAGACGGATCCGCTGGATCCGCTGGATCCGGTGACGAATCCCAAACCGGCGCCCTCGCTTGAGACATCCTCACAAAACCGGCCCCGGGGGAGGTGCCCAGAGGAGCCCAGAGCGGCCTCCGGCACCGTTTCCGGACGGATCCGCTGGATCCGCTGGATCCGGTGACGAATCCCAAACCGGCGCCCTCGCTTGAGACATCCTCACAAAACCGGCCCCGGGGGAGGTGCCCAGAGGAGCCCAGAGCGGCCTCCGGCACCGTTTCCGGACAGATCCGCTGGATCCGCTGGATCCGCTGGATCCGGTGACGAATCCCAAACCGGCGCCCTCGCTTGAGACATCCTCACAAAACCGGCCCCGGGGGAGGTGCCCAGAGGAGCCCAGAGCGGCCTCCGGCACCGTTTCCGGACAGATCCGCTGGATCCGCTGGATCCGGTGACGAATCCCAAACCGGCGCCCTCGCTTGAGACATCCTCACAAAACCGGCCCCGGGGGAGGTGCCCAGAGGAGCCCAGAGCGGCCTCCGGCACCGTTCCGGACAGATCCGCTGGATCCGGTGGATCCGCCGACGAATCCCAAACCGGCGCCCTCGCTTGAGACATCCTCACAAAACCGGCCCCGGGGGAGGTGCCCAGAGGAGCCCAGAGCGGCCTCCGGCACCGTTTCCGGACAGATCCGCTGGATCCGCTGGATCCGCTGGATCCGGTGACGAATCCCAAACCGGCGCCCTCGCTTGAGACATCCTCACAAAACCGGCCCCGGGGGAGGTGCCCAGAGGAGCCCAGAGCGGCCTCCGGCACCGTTTCCGGACAGATCCGGACAGATCCGGTGGATCCGCGCCCCGGGGGAGGTGCCCAGAGGAGGAATGAGGAGGAGGAGGAGGAGGAGGAGGAGGAGGAGGAGGAGGAGGAGGAGGAGGAGAAGATGATGGAGCTGCGGGGTGGAGGAGGACAGACGGAGGCAAGAGAAGGATGGAGGAGGAGGAGGAGGAGGAGGAGGAGGAGGAGGAGGAGGAGGAGGAACCTCATCACCCTCGCCAACAAGCGCACGCACCTTCTTCTATATACAGAAACTCCCGATCAACCGCAGAGCGGCCGGCTAGTATGTTTGACCATAATATGCTCGATCATGGCCATGAAGTTGTAGCCCGCGACCGTCTGCAGGCTGACTTCTCCCCGAAAGCTGTCGAGGATGGAGCCGTCGAGCACAGTTATGCCCAGGTCCTGAAACTCACCACGAAGGCGGAGCGCTTCTCGCAGCTGTCGCCCTCGTCGGGGCCTGTAGCCGTCTGCCGAGCCGCCCGGGCCCAGCCCCCACCCGCGCTTAGCTAGGTGACGGAGGGAGAGCCAGTACTGGGTGATAGGCGAGGCCTTGTCTAGTCTGCCTGCATGCACCCTGGCCTCGAGCGGGGCCGCGATCGCCCTGATGCCCCTGGCCCTGCCCTTGAAGTATCGGGCCTCGTCCTCAGGCATACCTTGGAGCGCCTGCAACGCCAGCTAGGATTGCGTGAACCACTCGTTGATGGGGCCATCAGGCTCCGCGTCGGATGGCCATGCCAGCGACTCGACCAACTGGTCCCGCCTACCTCTGGTCACGTCATCGGCCACGTACTCCAACTCGAAGGCCTCGGGCACCCCCTGGGTCTGCACCATGGGCCGCTGCCACCAACCATGCAGAACCGAGGAAACCGCATGATGAGGACCGTTCGGCGTGTCGGCATGGGCCGCGATGGACCCACCATGGATTCCAATGCCGTAGCTGTTGCTGTTCCTGGGCCCAGCACGTAGCTGTTCCTGGGCCCAGCACAACAGCTCCGAGAAGGGCTGGCCACCCAGAGTCCAAGAGCTCCGAGGCCTCGATGTTCCAGTCGCCGCCTATCACGTAGGGGTCGTCCAGTAGCGCGCACCACTCGTGGAGCTCGGCGCGCAGCTGGCGGTTGGACCCCTGCAGGCCCACGGAGTCCTCGAGGTGGACCGAGATCACGGCAATGGCGGTGCCCTTGCCCGAAGCGATCCAGCGGGCGAGGAACCCGCGCGGCTGGCCATCCCAAGGCTGCACGTATCTCGCCGAGCCCAGTAGCTTCGAGGCGGCGATGCCAATGCCAGCCGAGAACGCCGCGGCCGCCTCCCCCGTTCTGAGCAGAGCTGAGCACGCCAGCTGGAGGCCGCATCGGTTGGCCCATCCGCGGGCTTGCTCCCCGGCGGTCTGGGAGGAAAACCGCGTCTCCTGGACCAGTGCGACGCGCGGCTCGATCCCTTTCCTGCGCATCCACTCATGGACGCTAGCGATCGAGTTCCGGGCGTTACCGTTGCACGGCAGACGCGGAGGCCACCATCCAGCGAGCCCTGCTGCAGCGCCAAGGGCCCCAGATGGGGTAGACACTACTCGAGGCTGATGGCTACAACGCCTGCAGCGACAGGCGCATGTCCTGCATGCAGGACCAGACTCTGCACTTCTGTAGCAGCGGGGTCTTCCCCAGCTGGGCGTCGGGCCTCCTGGTCGACGCTGCCTCCGTACCTGGCGGGCATCGACCGCCCCCCCGTCGGGGGGGCCGCACAGGCAGGGGCCATGTGGGGGGGGGGGGGGGGGGGGGCGCTGTCCGAGCGGCCTCGGCCCCCTCGCCGCGCGCCCAAGCAGCGGACAATGAGGGCCACCCGCCCCCCCTCCGCCAGGGGGGCCGCTACCCTGCGAACTGACCAGCAGCCCCGTCGCCAGCAGCAGTCGCAGCAGGCGCGCTGGCCACCTTCTGCTCGGCGGCCCGCTGGCGGGCTGCCTCGGCCGCCGCAGCCCCGAGCTCGGCCGCCTGCGCGGCGCGCCCGCTGCAGCCGCTGGCGGGCCCGCCTGCGGCAGCGGCGGTGGCGGCGGCGGCCGCGGCAGCAGAGGGGGCTGCCTGGTGCCCGGCCACAGCTGCTGCCGCTGGCTCCTGAGCGGAGGCCCCTGCGGGCTCCTCAGGCTGGGTCCGCTCCCTCTTGCGGCGCTTGCTGGCCGCGGCCTCCTCGATGTCCTTCTTGAGCCGCTGCAGCTGCTCCTGGCAGTTGCGCTCGAATACCGCCTGGGCCCCTAGCATGACCCCGTGGCCTTCCTCGCACATCTGGCGGAGGTTGGCCTTGGCCCCCTCCTCCAGCTCGCTGAAGTTCTCGATCGTCTCCACGTCGAAGGTGAAGGCGACAGACTTCGAGGCGTCGGAAGTCGGCCGCGCGATGCCCGAGGCCTGGGCCCGACTGCGCAGGAGCTGGGCATCCTCCGCCTGGGCCCCCGCCAAGCCGGTCGCGACGGTGTCGCGCCAGCCAGAACACGCTCGCCCAGCTGCTCCTCAGCTGCCACCGGGGCGTCGGCGGCCTCGCCTAGCTGGCGCTGGAGGTTGATGCGTCGATCGGTGGCCGACTGCAGCTGCTGATCCAGCGCATTCGGGGCTGCTGCAGGCGGAGGCGGAACGCAGTCGCGGGCCTCCGCGACCGCCCACCGCAGCTTGGCCGCGACGGTCGGGTCGGGGATGGCCAGCAGCTCGCCGAGCTCCGACGAACCAAATGACGACCAGGGGGCGCCAGGAAAGCCACGGCGGCCATCGACAGCGCCGCCCGCCGCTGCGGCCCTGCCCTTGGGCCCCCCCCCCGCCACTGCGGCCTCGGCCTTGGGCCTGGCCTTCGGCGCTGCCCCCCCCGCGCCGCTGCCCGCCCAGACACCATTGCGCGGCGACGGGCTGGCGGGCTTGAGCTCGAGGGACTGACCGCGCGTCCAGCACCGCGTGTTCTTGCAGAAGTTCCACCTGAAACGGCGCGCGGCGCAGGTGGCGAAACCTGGCTGCGCCTTCGGCGCCATGGCGGCTTCTCAGACTCGAGGGAGCGGGGCAGACCGCCCCTCGTCATAACTGCCGGGCTGAGCAGCCCCGGCACTGGCCGCGGACTAGGGCATCCACGCGCCCCCCTGCGCAACGAAGCATCTTGAGCCAAGGGGGGGAGGGAGGGGGAGGAGGAGGAGAGCGAAGATGAGGAGAAGAGACAAGCCCCATGCAAGATGAATAAGAGAAGCCCCCCACGAGGCCCCCCAGAAGCAAAAGTCCGCCCATCCACCTGAGAAAACGCACGATTTCAGCACATTCGCTTCTCTGGTTTTCACGGCGATCACGAAGGCCCAAGAGGCCTCCAAGATCGCCCCACAACGGCCCAGGCGGCCCCCAACAGGGCTCCAAGACGGCCCATGAGGGCCCCACGACGGTCCAAAAAGCTCCCAAGACGGACCAGGAGGGCCCCAGGACGGCCCTACCAGGGGGCCCAAGAAGGGGAACCCGAACGGACATTTCCACATTTGGCCCCAAGACGCCCACAGGCTGCCCCAACAAAAGCCCCCAGGGAACCCCGAGAGGGCCCCCCCCCAAAAAAAAAAAAAAACACGAGGCCCCCATGAAGCCCCAAGGGATCCAAAAACTGCCCCCAGGACGCCCCCCCCCCCCAACCATCCGATTGGCCTCAGCCCCACAACCCAAGCGCGGACGGTAGCGGGATGCTTCCAAGCCCCCCCCCCAAAAAAAAAAAAAAAAACTCCGACGAGACCCCATCAACTACCCCACCAGCCGTTGTACATGTTGGATTGGCTGTAACGCGGGGCCCCGAATCACACCGTCGCTATGTGCTTTCAGCACCACGGTCTTCTTCCAATTCAGATCAAGGCCGTATTGTTTGCCCACTTTGATGGTCAGGTCCAAGAGAAGCTGAGCCTTAAGAGAGCTCCCGCTCACGAGCATGGCGTCGCCCGCGCACAACATCATTAGATACCACGTACTCTGGCTCCACAAAGCCCATGTCCAGTTAACTGCACAACTTGTCGACGTCGAAAACATCACTGTTTGAACAATAACGAACAAGTATGGGGAAAGTGGGCACCCTCGGGCTATTCCTGCTCGCTGCTGCCTGGCACTGGAGTCGCCTGCCGCGTCTTTCAAACGGAAGTGACGAGTTTTGCATATATAACAGCGATAAGTGCGAGCATTGGTTCTGGAATACCAAACCGCGTCAGAGCCTTGATCATCGCGTCGCGCTATATCCTGTCGAACGCATTGGCCCAATCAAGTAAAACGGCCACCAACCCAGGTTCTTTCGGGCATTCCGCAGCGTCGATCATGCGGCGGGGGATAGCGATTGCATCGATTGCGCTGCGCCCCGGTCTGAATCCAAATTGCGTTGGTCGCATTCGTTGTTCTGCCCCCCCACGTTACAATCGTATTTGGACCATCGAGGCCACAACTTTGCATCCCACAGGTAAAAGAGAGATTGGCCGATAATTATCAAGTAAAGTTGCGCTTCTTCAAACAGGAGAACCACTGCTGCAAGCCGCCATGCTTCTGGCATGTTGTTGTGATCCCAACACCCTTGGCATATATCCAACGGACGATTGCACGCGGTGCTCGACATGCGTAATAATTGCAAGAACTCCGGCGCCATCCCGTCGTGGCCCGCGGCCTTGCCGATCGCAAGGTTCTTCGACGCAGCAGCGAGCTCGCCCATGGCGAAGGCATGCGTAGCAATGGGTAGAGGCGACCCCAGCGGGCCGTCTTCTGGCGGGCGCACAACTGCACATTAAACAGCCCATTGCATCTTCTCAAAATAATCAGCCAAAACGTCTGCTCGTTGATCGCTCTCCACTGGCTCCCCGGCTGCGTTCTTGATCGCCATCAGTGTTTTGCCAGGCGTCTTTCTTAATGCTTTCGCAGCTGCCCAGGGTTCCCCCCCGCAATTTTGCGTCTAATCATTTTCGTTTGTCTCGCCGCACGGCTTTCTTGATCAATGCGTTCAGCTGCTGTCCGCGCGCTCTGTCTCCAGATTGCCGCGCGCTGCCCCTTTGTTTGAAACACTGCTTGGTGCCGATGGATATCCTACGTTTTGACCGGCCACGTGCAGGCGCATCTGCGACTCCAGCTGCTGCGCGCGCTGCCTCTGCCAATGCCTCCGCGCGCTCGTCCAAAGACAACCTCTCGGCATCTCGTTGGAGACCGTGAACACGTCGCAGAACTCCCGGCCAGCACCCCGCGACCTCCGCAGAGTCTCCAGACAACATCGTTGACGCGCTGATTTAGCCTCTTGCGTCCCAAATTCAACCTGGAGCCAAATATGCATCAGAAATTGGCGCGTCGGAAGCGCTGCCCCTGCGTTGGTCCACATATCCACCATCAAAGAAAAAGTATCCCAGTGCGACCCTACCTAGGAGTTGGAACCCCTAGGACAGCAGCATTAGTAGCAACAGTAACGCAGCTAAGCTAAAGCTAAGCCACAGCTGAGCTAAAGCTAAGCTAAAGCTAAGCTAAAGCTAAGCTAAAGCTAAGCTAAAGCGAAGCTAAAGCTAAGCTAAAGCTGAGAAACAGCTAAGCTAAAGCTGAGCAACAGCTAAGCTAAAGCTAAGCTACAGCTAAGCTAAAGCTAAACTACAGCTAAGCTAAGAAGCTAAGCTGAAGCTAAGCCAAAGCTAAGCTACAACTAAGCTGAAGCTAAGCTAGAGCTAAGCTAAAGCTAAGCTAAAGCGAAGCTCAAGCTAAAGCTAAGCTAAACGCCAAGCGAAAAGCTAAGCGAAACGCTAAGCTAAAGCTAAGCTACAGCTAAGCTAAAGCTAAGCTAAAGCTAAAGCTAAGCTAAAGCTAAAGCTAAAGCTACAGCTAAAGCTCCCAGGAGACTGGGGAAACCGCTCCCAGGGGACTGGGGGAACCGCCCGGGGCGTGTTCCACTGCCCGGCCCCTTTTGAGCTAGGAGAGTAAGAACCCTTCTGGGCAGAGCCTAGGTAGGGAACATCTGAATCGACAGTGACCAAACTTTCACACGGATGGGAAAAGCACGCGCTGGCAATGATCGATCGCGTTTCCCGGCATGTTTCGATCGGCAGCTCCCCGCGAGAGCTAGGCATCACTTTCACAGCGAACTGCCCCATTACATCTTCTTCTCCAGGAAGCCTCTCCCCCAATCAGCTCCCAGGGCGACAGTGCAATTCTGGTTGCCGTGCCGGGCCCACGCCTTCGCCGCGCTGTCACATGAGGTTTTCCGCCCCTCGTAAACATTTACGGCGCGTGACGCGCGCGCGCTCACAATGTTGAAACTGATCGCTGAATGAACCGCGCGCCTTGCGATCATGAAACGCCGGAATAGAGACACCCAGATGTAGTCTCTAACGTCCCGGACAGTATCACCAGATATCCATATTGTACAGAGGATGTCATGTGTCTCCTGCATACATAGAATGGCTATCCTGTAGTTTTCCACGCGGCGTTGAATCTCCGTCAGTTTGTCGCATGATTCCCCCGGCCCTTGGACGTTCCAAGCGCGAATACATCGTTGGCCCAATGGTTTACAATAGCGCCGGCAACACCCATATTTGTTATCTTGAGACTGTCGCCAGCGATCTGCGCGGATGGCCGCGCCGTCGTGCTCCTCGTGCTCGCGGGAGGTTGTTGGAGCAGCGGACGGTGCGAGAATCGGGTAAATAGCTTTGCCCTGGCCCAGAGGAGTAGCGGCACCACCTCCGGCGCTGGCATCTTTGCCCATACCCCGTTGGTCGGCAGAAAATGTCTGTGACATTGCAGCGGCATCGTGTTTGTCGGCTCCGGTGCTGTCGGGAATCAGCACCTGCCGGGTTTCCTACTTCGCCGTGACGTTGGAACCTTCGGAGCTGCCTGTGGCACCTCCTTTCATCCCTTTAGTGCTCCGCTGTACAATTCCCTCGTAAGATTGAACTATTTCTTAAAACTTGGAGTGGGCGCGCAACTCCTCTCACTTGTCCCAGTCGTTATGCCACTCCTCCTTGATCGCGTTCCCGTCCACGACCACGGTAAGTGCGAGTTCCCCGCCTACCTCCACTGAGTAAGGGTTGTGGTCAGAGACACGAATAACGCACTGCGTCCCTATTGTGTTCTTCAAGAAATACTTGAAGCCAAAACACAGCCTACGAGCAGCTCGGACCAGAGGTGGGCGATCAAAGGTAGACCATATAGTGATCCCATTCCTCTGAAGTCTGGCTGTCTGGATCTGCCTGACAGCTGTATCCCTGGCACCTAGGCGATCGAACGAACTCGCAGAAAACGATGTTCTGAAACTCGCCGTTTCACGATTAGGTTGGTCCGCTCTGGAGCTCCCAACTTCCCCAATTCCGCTTTTAAACAATTGGAGGCGGCGATGGAGTCGAAGCCGTCGAGGTTCCCGATCACTGCGGTGAAATTCCTCTTGTCGTCCGTGTTGTTGGGGGGGGTGCAAACTCGGTTACCACTATTCCGGAGCAGTGCATCTTCCCGTTCGAGATCCGATATCCTATTCTGCGCGGTGGCGTCGACGGATGCTCCAGATGCTGTTCTCGCGGACGCCGGCTGCGAAGAGTAATTGGCTTCCAGCAGACCAATGCGTTTCGTCAGGTCTTCGATGTCGTGCTTCAACGGGCCAACTACATTCTGTAGGTCACGTTGTGAAACACCATGAGTTTTGATAGCCGTGATGTCCTTCCGGATCGGGTCCAGCTGCTCGTTCAGGATCTGCCGGAAAGTATCGGGCGTAAGATTTTGTCCACCCGCAGTGGAGTCGCCCGAACCAAAAAGTAGAGCTGAAGGAGCTTGAAGAAGTGCCACTGGCTCGTCACCGTCCATCTCGTGAAGCGGGTTGTGGATCCTGTGCTGCTTAAACAACTAACTGCCTGACTGGTGTACCTGGAAGTAGCTTATCACTATCGCATGAAGAAGAAGCCATCGAAGATGTAACATGTTGGGAGGAAGAGCTGACGAATGGAAAGGTGAATGAGCGGGGTTGAACGAGGTGCAAGCCAGGGTTCCTCCTAGAAACGAGCCAGCCCTTGGCATAAATGCATACTTGAGCCAGCAATATAAGAAATCCGCGCGGGACTCCGAAAGTTCATGTCTATGCCCTTTTCTCCTCGAGAGGAGCTGCGCAGTGGCTCCTCATCTAGACTCGTAGTCCTGGAGGCTCCCTCGCGGCCCAAGCGAGAGCCGATAGGCGACTCAGCGCCAGATGTAGCATCCCTGCGGGCCCACGCTTATGAATGGCCTGGCCTGGGCCTGCATGGACTGCTTTCGACAGAGCCGCCGTAATTTCAAGCATAGCCCGATGCAACCAAAACGCCTCACCAACGTAAGCGTTTCTCGATGCCTGGTTTCGGCAGGAGGCCGGAGGGGGGGGGCGTCTGGCTCGGGGCCGGTGCTCAAGTCGACCTGATTAGCGGGTTTACTGGGGGCGTTGGGCTTGGGGGTGATCAGGCTCCTGGCAGATGCTTCGCCCGTGCTGCGCGCCAGGGCTGTGCAGTGGCTGGGCAGGGTTGCACAAGCGCCGTGCAGAACGATGCATGTTCTGAACGCATCTGGCGCCCTGGAGGCTGTTCTTGCTTTTCCCGAGGGACGCCCACGAGGCGGCCAAAGGCGGCGACGGAGCAAAAACCCAGAACTCCCAGCCAACGTTGCGCAAAAGAGGTGTACGGGCGGCAACGGATCGAAACCTGGAGCTCCAACCCAATTGCTCAGGAACCAGAGTATGAACCCTGGAGTGTAAGCACTGCTTGGGGAACACAAGTCTTCACGTGATCATAGTGCACACGTCTACCTGCCAACCAAGAACCGCAGAGCGGGGAAGAGGAGACGGGAGGAACGAGTAGTGTGGCAGGGGCCGAGGAATGGAGCGAGAGGCACCTGAGAGGCACCTGCCACAGCGTGCCGCGCTGGATGAACGAGATGGACAGAGAGAGAAAGAGAAAGAAAGAAAGAAAGAAAACAAAAACAAAAAAACACACACAAAAAAAAAACAAAAAAAAAAAAAAAAAAAAAAAAAAAAAAACGGGATGGACAGATAGAGAGAGCGGAAGAACTAGAGAGAGGGAGAGAGAGAGAGAGAGAACAAAAAAAAAAGTAAGCAAAAACCAAAAGCAAGCAACACTCAAAAAATAGCAACAAGCAAACATAAAAAAACGACTAGCACAACATGCACAAGAGATAGATAGAGAACAACAAAAAGACGGAGGACACCTTCAATCCAGTCCGCCGCGCCACCGCGGAACAGGAAGCTCGGAGCAGGGAGCCCGCTCTGGGTTACGCGAGAAGCGCAGCGGGGTCTCGACCCTGCAAAACGAACTGGCTCATACCTTAGAGCCCCGCTGGGGGCTGAGACAACTTTACGCGGCCCCCCCGACAACAGTTTTGCCAAGGCCCCGGCCAAACACCTCTTGCATCGTGAGACCGCGGGCATCAGCCAGAGAGGCCAGTGGTGAACCTGGAGGCAGCGAAAGAGGATGAGACTTCTCGAGTCCGATGGAATCGATCAAGCTTGGGGCTGCGAAACATGGATCCGACGGGACACGGCAGATGGAAATAGGCGAAAGACGACTGAATATGTGGTGCCAGAACACACAATCAGCCAAAGCAGCCCTCTTGCATGCCTGGGTAAGTGCACCGTGAGCCCGCTAGCCGCTGGAGTCGCTTCTGCTGCCTTGTGCCATCAAGTCTGTTCTGGGTCGCATGGGGCTACCAATGGGGAGCCGCCTGCCACCAGCAGAGCCTGGGTAGAAGTCATCAAATCACGCCGCAAGCCTGCTCATGCTGAGAGTGAGGCAAGACCAAGAGGAGGGAGGAAGAGGAATGCAAACATGAGAAAAAATCGAAAGCGCAGCATTGGCATCGGCACGACTCCCTGGCGTCCTCGTGGATTGACAACGCATCGCTGTCTGCGAACATGTCTGCGGCCTGCACGCAGCAATCCAGCAGAAGGCGATCGGAAGACCGACTGTGCAAGAAGCGGTACAAGTGGACAAATGAAACTAAGCAGTCAGGCAAGCAGATTCGCCACCCTGCCTTCAGCACATAGTGGGGTGCCCCAATGCTCAGGCAGCCCTGCAGCTCTGAGAGGTAGAATGGCTGTGAGGTTCGAAGGGCCCGGACCCCCAATTCCCCAGGATTCCATGGGAGCTCTTGAGAGCTCCTGAGAGCTCCTGGAGGCTCCTGGGGGCTCCCTGAAGCTCCTCGACTGGCCTTAGACGACCTTCGAACCCTCGAGAGCGTCCCAAAACAGGCCCAGATTGCCAGACAAAGGAACCGGAGCGGTCCAAGACAACTTCAAGACTGCCCGATGTGGCCCCAAGACGACCCAAGAGGCCCACAGGACGCCTCAAGAGGGCCCCGAGAGGACCCCAAAAGGAAACAATCGCTCCGTTCCCTAAGGAATTCGCTTGTTGGGCTTTCATAGCGTCCAACACAACCAAGGAAGCCCCAAAGCTCGCCCCAAGACGGCCCAACGGTTCAAGAGGGTCCCAAGACAGCACAAGAGGCGCACAAGACGACCCAAGAGGGCCCCAAGAGGGCCGAAAGGTGGGCACAAGATGGGGAACTCGAGCTGAGATCTCGAGCCTTCCGCCCCAAAGGGGTCCCCGAGATCGCCAGCAAGCCCCAAGAAGTTCCCAAGAGGCCCCACGAGGCCCTCAAGAGGCCCAGAAGAAGCCCCAAGAGGCACCCAAACGGCCCCCATGAGGCCGCAAGAGTCTGCAAAACTGCCTCCAAGAGACTCCCCAGAGGCTTCCGAAGAGACCCCAAGAAGCATCCAAGAGGCCACTGACCTACAACCCAGGCACGGTGGCGGGATGGGCTGAAGGCCACTATATCCGCCGCCCCCTGTGGTCTTTCCACAGGGGTGCCCGGCGTTTGGTTCTTTTTCCAAAAGAACTCTCCCCTGGGGCTTAGGCCCGTCCCGCCGGCCACCCGGAAGGTCGCACGATGGAGCGCAAACAAGAGCAAACGAGCACAACGTCCGCAAAAAACTCTCCAAGACGGCTTAAGATAGCCTCCAAGACGGCTCAAGATAGCTTCCAAGACGGCCAAGATGGCCATGGCCTGCAAGAGGGCTCAAGAGAGTCCAAGATGCCTCCAAGTTCGTCCAAGAAGCCCCTCAGGAAGGCTCGAGATGGCTCTAAGATGGCCCAAGACGGCCCAAGAGGCCCCCAAGAGGCCTCCAAGACGGCCCAAGAGGCCTCCAAAAGAGCCTCCAGAAGACCCGAAGAGGACAAAATCATTGATTTTCCTAAGGTGTTTGAAGGATTTTGGCACTTGCTTCTTTTCGGCATTCCGACTGCCCGAGACGGCCCAAGAGCCCCCAAAGATCGCCCCAACATCCCCCAAGAGGCCTCCAAGATGGCCCCATAACGACCCAAGAGGCCCCCAAGACCGCAACGAGAGGGCGACAAGACGGCCCAAAATGCCTCCAAGACGCCAAGATGGATGGCCTCCAAGACGGCTCCTCCTCCTCCTCCTCCTCCTCCTCCTCCTTCTCCTCCTCCTCCTCCTCCTCCTCCTCCCCTCCCTCCTCCCTCCTCCTCCTCCTCCTCCTCCTCCTCCTCCTCCTCCTCCTCCTCCGCCTCCTCCTCCTCCTCCTCCTCCTCCTCCTCCTCCTCCTCCTCCTCCTCCTCCTCCTCCTCCTCCTCCTCCTCCTCCTCCTCCTCCTCCTCCTCCTCCTCCTCCTCCTCCTCCTCCTCCTCCTCCTCCTCCTCCTCCTCCTCCTCCTCCTCCTCCTCCTCCTCCTCCTCCCCCTCCCCCCTCCTCCTCCTCCTCCTCCTCCTCCTCCTCCTCCTCATCCTCCTCCGCCTCCTCCTCCTCCGCCTCATCCTCTTTATATTCCTCCTCCTCGTCCTCCTCCTCCTACTCCTCCTCTTCTTCCTCCTCCTGCTCCTCCTGATCTTCCCCGCCATCCTCCCCTAAGTGTTCCCCGAAGGGATTCCTGAATGGTTTGGGGGGCACATGGTCCGATTGCTTGGCAGAGCTCTTGCAACGAGTTCGCACACACGGGCGTTTCCAAACCTCTTGCTCCCCCACGCGTTCCCCGAAGGCTCTCCAAACCGACTCGGGGAACAATTGGCCCGATAGCTTGGCCAAGCTCTAGCCCAGCTGTCAGCCACATAGGCGCTTCCACAAGGGCAGGGGGCGGCTGTGATTCGCCGTAGGCGTCTTCGATAAAATGGGAGAGACAAAGAGAAAAACAGAGAGAGACACCAATAGCGCAACCTCTGACAGCCTACGGTTCTTAAAATCAGCGCGTAAGGTAAGAGCGAGACTGAAGAAGGGACAGAGAAGGAGAGATTGACAACAACCAATGATAAAAACCAACCACATAAGAGCGGCACGCGAAGGGGAAGAAAGGCGCAGAGAGGAGATGGATCGAAAACAACTGAATGGCAGTTACTCAGTAAGCATACGTAAATGAAAGACGTTATGGAGGCATGCGGCCGCAGATAGAGTGAGAAAGCGGGACCCAAGAATCTCATACATGAATGGCCAAAAAAAACGTGCAGGCGATGTTTCCCAGCGAGGACCCCCACAAAAATAGATATCGCACTCTGGTGGTGGAAGGTATGTGGTAAAGCCATGTGATGAAGGCTGTGGTGGAAGCTATGTAGTGGAAGCTGCGTGCTGTGAGCTATGTGGTGAAAAATATGGAGTCGCCCGCCCGCAGGCGACAGGGCATCCTGGCGACGCTGCCGCCACCCAAAAAGCAATGGGCGGCAACAAGGTGCAACGGGCGGCAACGGGCCAGAACGTGTCGCATCCTCGACGCCGCCACCCAAGCGGCAAACGGCGGCAACGGGCAGCAACGGGCGGCAACGGGCCAGCAACGAGCGCAGCAACGGGCGGGAACGTGGGGAATGCTCGACGCACCCACACAAGTGGCCATGGGCGGCGACGGGCGGCAAAGGGCCAGAACGTGGCGCATCCTCGACGCTGCCACCCAAATGGCAACGGGCGGCAACGGGCGGCAACGTGGCGAAGCCACGCCGCACCCCTAGAAGCGGCAAACGGCGGCGACGGGCGGCAACGGGCTGCAACGGGCCGGAACGCGGTGACTCATTGACGCACCCACCCAATCCCTTAGTAAGACAAGTAAGAAACTCTAAGTGCAAGCACTGTTTGGGACATAGAAGCTCCACGCTTCAAACGTGGGCCGCAGTCCGCGGGCGCATCAATACCGCAGTCTGGAACCTTCCAATGTGGTATGCAATGAGACAAACAGTTAGGCCCGTCAAGCAGACGGGCGGGCAGGCAGACGGAGAGACGGGTTCAGACAGACAGGCAGGACAAGACAGGCAAGACAGACGGACAGACAGAAAAATAGAGAGAGAGCGAGAGAGAGAGAGAGAGCAACAAAAAAGGCGGCAGAGAGACGCGGGAAAAAGAGGAGCGAGCAGGCGGCGAAGGGGTGCTATGGCGCCATGCGAACTTTGCCACTGGGGCCTTCGGTGGGGCTCCCTGTGCGGCCACGAAACATGTGAGGGGTGTTCCGAAATGGGGCGGGGCCGCCATGCGAACTTTGCCATTGGTGCCTTCGGTGGAGCTCCCTATGGGGCCACGAACCGTGTGACGGGTGCGCCGAAATGGGCGCGGTGGCGCCATGAGAACTTTGCCACTGCGACCTTCGGTGGAGCTCCCTATGGAGCCACGAAACGTGTGAGGGGTGCGCCGAAATAGGGCGGGGCCGCCATGCGAACTTTGCCACTGTGGCCTTCGGTGTGGCTCCCCATGGCGCCACGAAACGTGTGAGGGATGCGCCGAAATGGGGCGGGGCCGCCATGCGAACTTTGCCGCCAGGGCCTTCGGTGGAACTCCCTATGGGGCAGCGAAACGTCTGAGGGGTGCGCCGAAATGGGGCGGGGGCGCCATGCGAACTTTGCCACTGGGGCCTTCGGTGGGGCTATGGGGCCACGAAACGTGTGAGGGGTGCGCCGAAATGGGGCGGGGCCGCCATGCGAACCCTGCCACTGGGACCTTCGGAGGAGACCTATGGGGCAGCGAAACGTGTGAGGGGTGCGCCGAAATGGGGCGGGGCCGCCATGCGAACTTTGCCACTGGGGCCTTCGATGGAGCTCCCTATGGGGCAGCGAAAGGTGTGAGGGGTGCGCCGAAATGGGGCGGGGCCGCCATGCGAACTTTGCCACTGGGGCCTTCGGTGGGGCTCCCTATGGGGCCACGAAACGTGTGAGAGGTGCGCCGAAATAGGGCGGGGCCGCCATCCGAACTTTGCCACTGTGGCCTTCGGTGTGGCTCCCTGTGGGGCCACGAAACGTGTGAGGGGTGCGCCGAAATGGGGCGGGGCCGCCATCCGAACTTTGTCACTGGGGCCTTCGGTGGGGCTCCCAATGGGGCCACGAAACGTCTGAGGGGTGCGCCGAAATGGGGCGGGGCCGCCATGCGAACTTTGCCACTGGGGCCTTCGGTAGAGCTCCCTATGTGGCAGCGAAACGTGTGAGGGGTGCGCCGAAATCGGGCGGGGCCGCCATGCGAACTTTGCCGCCAGGGCCTTCGGTGGAACTCCCTATGGGGCAGCGAAACGTGTGAGGGGTGTGCCGAAATGGGGCGGGGCCGCCATGAGAACTTTGCCACTGTGGCCTTCGTTCGGTGTGGCTCCCTATGGAGCCACGAAACGTGTGAGGGGTGCGCCGAAATAGGGCGGGGCCGCCATACGAACTTTGCCACTGGGGCCTTCGGTGGGGCTCCCCATGGCGCCACGAAACGTGTGAGGGGTGCGCCGAAATGGGGCGGAGCCGCCATGCGAACTTTGCCACTGGGGCCTTCGGTTGAGCTCCCTATGTGGCAGCGAAACTTGTGAGGGGTGCGCCGAAATGGGGCGGGCCGCCATGCGAACTTTGCCACTGAGGCCTTCGGTGGAGCTCCCCATGGGGCCACGAAACGTGTGAGGGGTGCGCCGAAATGGGTGCGGTGCGGGGGACGAGGGAGGAGGAGGAGGAGGAGGAGGAGGAGGAGGAGGAGGAAAGGTGGGACGCGGGGCGCTGTCTCTTCAAAACGAGGACCCAACACCACAGGATGGTTGGGAAAAAAAATGAGGGGAGCGAGAGCTCCGGTCGGCGACGCGGCCCCCTGGCCTCCGACAGCCCCCGCATCTTGCCCGCGAAGCCTTCCACGGCACCGCGCCAGACCTTCGCAAGCGCGTCCACAGCCTGCCTGGCGTAGCCGATCACCTGCGCGGGACAGCACGGGGGAGAACCGACATCAAGGGTGGGAGAGTCCAAGCGCCCCATCCGATTCAAAGGGTTATGCCTACCCTTAAGGGCATCAGCACTACACTGCAATCCTCCTCCTCCAACTCCACCTCCTCCTCCTCCTCCGTTTCCTTGTCCTCCTCTTCCTCCTCCTCCTTCTGCTCCTCCTCCGCCTCCAAGTCATCATCATCATCATCATCATCATCATCATCATCATCATCAGCATCATCAGCATCATCATCATCATCATCATCATCATCATCATCATCATCATCATCATAATCCTTTTCCTGTTCCATTTCCTCCTCCTCCTGCTCCTCCTCCTCCTTTTCCTTCTCCTCCTCCACCACTTCCTCCTCCTCCTCCTCCTCCTCCTCCTCCTCCTCCTGCTCCTCAACCTCCAACTCCTCCTCTTCCTCCTCCACCTCCTCCTCCTCCTCGTCACCACCACCACCACCGCCACCATCATCATCATCATCATCATCATCATCATCATCATCATCATCATCATCATCATCATCATCCTCATCCTCATCCTCATCCTGATCCTCATCCTCATCCTCATCCTCATCCTCATCATCATCATCATCATCATCATCATCATCATCATCATACGTATCATGATCATCATCATCATCACCATCAGCAGCATCGTCATCGTAATCGTCATCGTCATCGTCATATTCAGCTTCATCTTCATCAGCATCAGCATCATCATCATCATCAGCATCAGCATCAGCATCAGCATCATCATCAGCAGCATCATCAGCAGCATCAGCATCGTCATCGTCATCATCAGCATCACCATCTTCAATCCTTATTACGATCAGAATCAGCATCAGCATCATCACCATAACCCGTTACCATCACCATCAGCATCACCATCAGCATCGTCATCATCGTACCATATCATATCATCATCATAATCATCATCATCGTCGTCATCATCACCATGATAAATCAGCAGCATCATCATCATCAGCATCAGCAGCATCATCATCACAAACAGCATCATCAGCATCATCACTATCACCGCAATCACCATCACCCATCACCATCACCATCACCATCACCATCATCATCATCATCATCATGATAAATCAGCAGCATAATCATCATCAGCAGCATCATCGTCAGCAGCGACAGCATCACCATCATAATCAGCATCATCATCATCGTCATCATCAGCGTCATCAGCATCAGCATCAGTAGCATCATCATCATCAGCATCATCACCATCGTCATCATCAGCGTCATCAGCATCATCATCAGTAGCATCATCATCAGCATCATCAGCATCATCACCATCGTCAATCAGTATCATCAGCAGCAGCAGCATCAGCATCATCATCAGCATCATCATCAGTATCAGCATCAGCATCAGCATCAGGAGCATCATCATCAGCAGCATCATCGTCATCATAATCATCACCAGCATCACCATCATCAATCATTATCACCATCAGAATCAGCATCAGCATCATCACCATCACCCGTTACCATCAACATCACCGTCACCATCAGCATAGTCATCATCATATCATATCATCCTCTTCATCGTCATCATCGTCGTCATCATCGTCACCATGATAAATCAGCAGCATCATCATCATCAGCATCAGCAGCATCATCATCATCACAAGCAGCATCATCAGCATCATCGTCACCATCACCGCAATCACCATCACCCATCACCATCACCATCACCATCATCATCATGATAAATCAGCACATTCATCACCATCAGCAGCATCATCGTCAGCAGCGACAGCATCATCATCATCATCATCATCATCATCAGCATCATCAGCATCATCAGAATCATCATAATCATCGTCATCAACAGCTTCATCAGCATCATCATCAGTAGCATCATCATCAGCATCATCAGCATCATCATCATCAGCAGCATCAGCATCATCATCACCATAATCACCATCATCAGTCATTATCAGTATCATCAGCAGCAGCTGCATAAGCCTCAGCAGCAGCAACAGCGTCATTACCACCATCATCAGCAGCAGCATCAGCATCATCATCATCAGCAGCATCATCATCATCATGATCGGCATCATCATCGTCATCTTCATCTTCATCATCATCAGCATCATCATCATCCTCATCATCACCACCACCATCATCATCACCATCACCATCATCATCATCATCATCATCATCATCATCATCATCATCATCATCATCGTCATGGTCATCGTCATCGTCATCGGCGTCATCATCATGATCATCCTCATCATCATCATCATCAGCATCATCGTCATCCGCATGGTCGTCGTCGTCATCATCGTCACAATCATCACCATCAGCATCATCATCCTCATCATCAGCATCAGCAGCAGCATCAGCATCATCATTACCATTATCATCACTCATCATACGCAACATTAGCATGATCATTATCATCATCGTCATCATCAGCAGCATCATCAGCAGCATATGCATCAGCAGCAGCAGCAGCATCATCATAATCATCATCCGCATCATTACCACCATCATCATTACCAACCTCGACCTCATCCTCATCCTCATCCTCATCCTCATCATATTATTATCCACCGCATTCGTCATATCATTATTTATCCTCCTCCTCCTCCGACTCCGACTCCTCCTTTTCCTCCTCCTCCTCCTCCGTCTCCTCCTCCTCCTACTCCTACTACTCCTCCTCCTCCTCCTCCTCCGTCTCCTCCTCCTCCTCCTCCTTCTCCGCGTCCTCCCACCTGTCGCACCCCGAAGCCGGTCGGCGGGCGGTTCGCCTGAAACTTCCTCACCGCTCATGATTCTGAAGCTCAACAGTTGGCAACACCTTCACAGATAGAGGGCGGGTGGTTTTCAAAATATGGCTCTCGCCTTAGTGCCGCGCATCTGCTATCAAATCACAAGATGCTTCACGAGTTGAGGGCGGGTGGTTTGCAAAATGTGGCTCTCGCCGCACATTCGCTTTTTGTTTTAGTCAGAAGAGCTTGAAGGATTCAAAGCGGTTCCTTATCAAAATGTGGCTCTCGCCCTAGCGCTGGGCACTTTTCTTTTTTGAAATTGTAAGAGTTTCACGGGTACACATGGTCAACGTACCAGAAATGGTGTCTTGGACGACTCAGGATTTTAAGGGTACACCAATTACGCTGACTCGCGGTGCTGAGGTCCCAGGAATGGCGTTTTGGCACGAATCAGGATCGTCCCGACGTAACAGTCAGGTTGACCCGTGGTGCTGGAGCCCCGAGAATCCGCTGGCCCTCTTGCGGGCCCATCAGGCTGCGAGGATTAAATTTGTTACTCCCTGCACCAGTTCCAGTTTCTAGTTTCCAATGTTACAATCCCACCAGCCCTCTGGGCGTAGGTGGTTTCGGGGGTTTCCTCTTCCGTCTTCCCTTCTTCCCCTTCGGGGAGGGGTTTACCCCTCCCCCTAACCCCCTCCCCTGGACCTGGACGGGGGGGGGCCGCTGGTAGTTAGAGCGTCCAAAACGGCCTCGGCGAGGAAGCCAAAATCATCGGTTTTACCAAGGTTTTGGCCCCATTGTGGCCTCTTGGGGGGGCGGGGTTAATTAACTCCACCCTCTTCTTTGATCGATCGCTTCCAAGATGGCACCAGAGGGCGCCCAGGAGGCCCCAAGAGGCTTCCAAGAGGCCTCCAAGAGGCCCCAAGGGGCTGCCACGAGGCCCCAAAAAGCCCCCAAGAGGCTCCAAGAGGCTCCCAGGATGGTTCCCAGAGGCCTCCAAGAGGCTCCAGGAGGCCGCCATGAAGCTCCAAGAGACCCCAAGAGGCCCCAAGAGGCCTCCAACAGGCCTCCAAGAGCCCCCCAAGAGGATCCCAAGCGGCCTCAAGAGGCCCCCCCGAAGCACCCAAAACGCCCAAGAGCCCCCATTGACCGCCAAGAGACCCCCAAGACGCCCGAAGAGGCTTCCAAAAGGCTTCCAAGAGGCATCCGAGCGGCATTCAACCATCCACCCAGCGTCATCATTCTCCTCATCCCTCCTTCGATCGGTTCCTCGCCACCCCCTCATCTATCCATCTGGCCTCCTCTTCCGCCTCATCCTTTGCACGGATCGGTTGTCCTTCTCGTTGCTCCCCCACTTCCCTGATCTCTTCAACTTGACTGGACATCGTTTCTGGATGGGCTGGTGATGATATGTTTTGATTCGCGGCCCGCAAGGAGAAGTCCAGAGGGCGGAGTGACCGAGGCTGGGGCACAGCGACAGATCATTGGCGCGACATCGCGCAGAGTGCACCTGCAGATAATTAAAGCCGCTGAGCATGTGTCAGCAGAAGAGGGCAATCGCGGTGGGGAGAGCTGAAGCCCAGGTGCCACCACGCGGACCCCGAAAGCCGCTGAGCGTGTGCCAGCAGGAAAGGGCCAGGCGGAAACAGGTCGGACCCGCAGGTGAAGTACCGCCTGCCAGGAGGCGCGAGGAGAGATGGGCAGCACAACCTAGGGGGAAGCGTGGCAAGTCCACTCACTTGACTCCCAGGGCGTGGGCCAGCGTGTACGCGGGCCACACACAAGCCGCCGAGGGGGTTCGGGCCACAGAGCATACTTCTCCCCGCACTCCCAGTCAATGCCTGGGAAGGGTTATTTCAGCCGTCCACAGGGGAGGCCCGCGGTGGCCGCAGGTACCATGACGGTGTGTTGCCTCCGCTTCCAGGAGGAACAAACTGTGGCCAGAGCCAACATTTAGCACAAACGGCAGGGCGCGCCTTTGGCCGTCGACCCTGTCCGCCGCGGGCCGGCAAGCGGCCAAACCATGAGTCCAAAAAATGCCGACCGCACTGTCTACACGCCCAAGTGTGCTGGTGGGGATACTTTTATATATATATATAAATAAATAAATAAATAAATATAATAATAATAATAATAATAATCAAAAAAAAAAAAAAAAAAAAAAAAAAAAAAAAAAAAAAAAAAAAAAAAAAAAAAAAAAAAAAAAAAAAAAAAAAAAAACGCAGGCGGAAGCGCCAGCGGCGGCGGGTCACGGTCGGGCTGCGGCCGTGACGAATTAGCCGGGCGCGCGCGGGGGCCGCGGATCAGGCGGCGGTACAAACTGCAGCCCAGGGAGTCTGAAGGGAAACCGCCACCCAGGAAGCAGGCAGGACGCAGCCAAAATGGCGCGACGCACATCCCCAGTCATGGATCGTGTCGGTCCAACAATCACATGGTAGTAGGGATCAGTCTCCGTGCAGGAAGGTGTCAGAGAGCCCAGGGTGTCTGTCGGGTATGAGCGAGACCGACGGCAAAATAGCTGACGTCGTCCAGCAGGGAGAAGAGTCTCTGACAGCGCCAGCGAACCGTCGCAGCTTCAGAAAACGCATCCAGCGGCTGACAGGGTACGCCTGAAGTCATAGACAACCGGAGTCAACCTCAGAACAACTGCGGAGGGATGCGTCTGCACGCGAAAGATCAACGACATGATGTGACGCAGTGCAGGGGTACACCTGCTCCCGACCTTGAGAGAGACACGTCGGCCAATCGAGGGTGACGGGGCGTGTACCAGGAAGCAACTAAGTGACAAACAAAGAGCGGCTCTCCACCCACGCAGAGGGGCCAGTAAGAGGAAAGGCGCTCAGAGAAAGCTGCGCTGCCGCATACCCACTGCAGCACAAGCAATCCGTAGTCACGAAGTCCCAGGGAGTGGCCGCTCAACCAGGTTGAGCGTGGGAGCGAGGATGGGGTGACGTCAGTGCGCACAGACCCTCGCGGCGAGCGGTGCACCACTAGCCACTGAATAGCACACCTGGGCCAACCGCTGCAAGACTGTGAAGTCATGTACGGGAGCACACTGGTGGGGATACGCGAAGCGTCAAGAATGTTGGTTTCTGCTTCTGTAAATTGTTTCTGTCCGCGCGAGGGGGGGCAGCCGGGAACCGCCCGGGTTAGCGTTCCCCGGAAGGGTTCTCAGAATTTCCTGGGGCCTTGGGACACGAAAAAAGTACCTGAGATTCGCGCCCCCGAGGCCACGATCCCTCGCAGATTACGCTGTATTCGCGCCCCCGAGGCCAAGATCCCTAGTACATTACACTGCAGTCGCGTCCCCGAAGCCACGATCCCTCGTACGCCATATTCACGCTCCTGAGGCCACGATCCCCCGTAAATTAAGCAACATTCGCGCTCCCGAAACCACAATCTCTCTTAAATTACACTGCATTCGCGCCTCCGTGGCCACGATTCCCTAGAAAATAAAACCACATTCGCGTTTCTGGAGCCACGAACCCCCGCAAATCACGCCTCACTCGCGCCCCCGAGGCCGCGACCCCCGATACGTTGCGCCACATTCGCACCCCGAGGCCACGATCTCCTAGAAGAGGCCCCAAGAGGCGCCCAAGACACGCCCAAGAGGCCTCCAAGAAGCCCAAAAGATACCCCACGAGGCCCCAAGAGGCCCCCAAGAGGCGCCCAAACCGCCTTCAAGAGGCCCCCGAGAGGCTCCCCACGACACCCCAACACATTTACAAGAGGCCTCAGACCCACTACCCAGGCACGGTGGCGGGATGGGCCGAAGGCCACTAGGGTCCGCCGCCCCCTGTCGATTCATCGCAGGGGTGCCTGGCGTGCTAGACGATTTCGGTTTTGGTCTTGGTTCTTTTTCCAAAAGAACTCTCCCAGTGGGTTTCGGCCCGTCCCGCCGGCCGCCCCCCAAGACCCGCAAGACGCACACGCCATCGCCCAATCCCAATTCTTCCTCCAAGACGGCCCAACATGGCCTCCAGGATGGTCACGTTGGCCCAAGATGGCCTCCAAGATAGTCCAAGATGGCCTCCAAGTCCACCCAAGATGGTGCAAGACGGCCTCCGAGACGGCCCAACAGGGTCCAAGATACCTCCAAGTTCGCCCAAGAAGCCCCCAAGACGGCCCAAGACGGCCCAAGAGGCCTCCAAGAGGTTCTCCAGGAGGGCCCGACGAGGCCAAAATCGTCCACTTTACCATGGTTTTGGAAGGATTTTGGTTTTTTGTCTTTTCGGTTTCCCGACGCTCCAAGACAGCCCAGGAGGCCTCCAAGAGCGCCCCAAGACGGCCCAAGAGGCCTTCAGGAGCGCCCCAAGACGGCCCAAGACGGCCCCAAGACGGCCGCAAGAGGGCCCAAACACGGCCCAAGAGGCCCAAGACGGCCCCAAGAGGCCCCCAAGACGGCCCAAGAGGCCTCCCAGACGCTCAAGATGGCCTCCAAGACGGCCCAAGAGCCCTCCAAGACGTCCTCCAAGAAGGCCCGAAAGGGTCAAAATGGCCTCCAGGCGGTCAACATGACCTTCAAGATGCCCACGTGTTCCCCGAAAGCTTTCCAAACCGATTCGGGGAACACATGGTCCGATAGCTTGGCAGGTCTGGCCTCAACGTTCGGCCACATAGGCGCTTCCAAAAAGGCAGGGGGCGGCGGTGATTCGCCGTCGGCGTCTTCGATCCGCCGCCCCCTGGCGTGCCAAGATGCCTGGCGTGCCGGATGATATGGCTTTTGGTTTTGGTTCTTTTTCCAAAAGAGCTCCCCCTGGGGTTTCGGCCCGTCCCGCCGGCCACCCGGAAAGGATCTCAAAACGCGTCCGTCGTGCCTCTGTTTCCTCCAGTTGGCCCAAGATGGCGTCCAAGACGGCCAAGATGGCCCAGGATGGTCTCCAAGACGTCTCCAAGACGGCCCAAGATGGCCTCCAAGACGGCTACGATGGCCCCCAGATGCCTCCAAGACGGCCCAAGATGGCCTCAATATGGTCTAAGACGGCCCAAGAGGCCCGCAAGAGGCCTCCAAGACGGCCCAAGAGGCCTCGAAGAGGTCATCCAGGAAGGCCCGACGAGGCAAAAATCATCGATTTTTCTTAGGTTTTTGGAGGATTTTGGCATTTGCGCCTTTTCGGCTTTCCGACGGCCCAAAACGGCCCAAGAGGCCCCCAAGATCGCCCAAGAGGCCCCCAAGAGGGCCACATGACGTCCCAAGTGGCCTCCAAGATGGCCCCAAGAGGGCCCCAAGACGGCCCAAGAGGCCTCCAACACGCCCAAGATGGCCTCCAAGACGCCCAAGATGGCCTCCAAGACGACCCCGAAGCGCCCCAAGAGGGCCCAAGTCGGCCCAGAAAGGCCCCCAAAACGGCTCCCGACGGCGTCAGACGTGCCAGGAACCCACCAAGACGGCCGAAGTTGGCTCGAAGCTGGCCCAAGATGGCCCAAGAGGCCCCCAAGAGGGCCTCCAGGAAGGCCAGAAGACGCCAAAAACATTCATT
Organism: Prorocentrum cordatum; assembly: GCA_963575745.1. NCBI lineage: Eukaryota > Dinophyceae > Prorocentrales > Prorocentraceae > Prorocentrum > Prorocentrum cordatum. The sequence goes on along the minus strand of CAUYUJ010017471.1, from coordinate 591,179 downwards.
AGCCGAAGGTTTTTGACGGATTTTGACATTTGCTTGTATTCGGCCTTCCGACGGCCCGAGACGGCCCAAGAGCCCCCAAAGATCGCCGAAAGATCGCCCAAGAGGCCTCTATGATGGCCCCAGAACGGCCAAAGCGGGCTCCAAGACGGCCCCAAGAGGCCCCCAAGACGGCACAGGAGGCCTTTAAGACGCCCAAGATGGCCTCCAAGACGGCCCTGGAGCATTCCAAGAGGGCCCCAAGTCGGCCCATAGAGGCCCCCAAACGGCTTCCGACGGCGTCAGACGGACCAGGAGCCCACCAAGACGGCCGAACATGGCCCGAAGATGGCCCAAGACGGCCCAAGAGGACCCCAAGACGGGTTCCAAGAGGCCCCCAAGACGGCACAGGAGGCCGTTAGGACGCCCAAAAATGGCATCCAAGACGGCCTTGAAGCATTCCAAGAGGGCCCCAAGTCGGCCCATAGAGGCCCCCCAGGAGCCCACCAAGACGGCCTAACATGGCCCTAAGATGGCCAAAGATGGCCCAAGAGGCCTCCAAGAGGGCCTCCAAGAAGGCCCGAAAAGGCCAAATGTATTGATTCCCCATTGGTTTTTGAAGGATTGTGGCATTTGATCGTTTTCGGCCTTCCGACGGCCCGAGACGGCCCAAGTGCCCCCAAAGATCGCCCAAGAGGCCCGAGACGGCCCCAAGAGGCCCCCAAGACGGCCCAAGAGGCCTCCCAGACGCTCAAGATGGCCTCCAAGACGGCCCAAGAGCCCTCCAAGACGTCCTCCAAGAAGGCCCGAAAGGGTCAAAATGGCATCCAGACAGCCGAGATGACCTTCAAGATGCCCACGTCTTCCCCGAAGGCTTTCCAAACCGATTCGGGGAACACATGGTCCGATAGCTTGGCAGGTCTGGCCTCAACGTTCGGCCACATAGGCTCTTCCAAAAAAGCTGGGGGCGGCGGTGATCCGCCGCAGGCGTCTTCGATCTCTCTCTCTCTCTCTCTTTCTCCCTCTCTCTCTCTCTTTCTCTCTCTCTCTCTCTCTCTCTCTCTTTATCTCTCTCTCTCTCTCTCTCTCTCTCTCTCTCTCTCTCTCTCTCTCTCTCTCTCTCTCTCTCTCTCTATATATATATATACATGTATATATATATACATGGATATATATATATATATATATATATATATGTACACGCCGCAGGCATCTACCTCCATCGAGAAGAAGAAAATGAGGAGGAAGAGGAAAACAAAAAAAGCCTGGCGAAGAACCCAACCAGATGCAGTTGTCAGTACCGCAGCTGCGGGTTTCATCTTCAGTGGTACTCCCCATAGGACTACGGAACGTGTGAGGGGTGTGCCGAGATGGGTGCAACTGGGGCATTCGGCGAAGCTCCCTATGGGGGCATGAAACACGCGCGGGGCGTGCCGACATGGGTGGCGGAAGCGCATGTGAGGGCCGCCACTCGGGCCTCCAGTGGAGTTCCCTGTGGGTCCCCGAAACATGATGTTGCTGCGGGGGGGGCGCCGGGATGGGCGGCGGAGACGCATGTATGCGCCGCTACTGGAGCCTTCGGTGGAGCTCCCTATGGGGCCACGAGGCGCGTGAGGGGTGTACTGGGATGCGTGGCGGGGACGCATGTGAGCGCCGCCACTGGGGCCTTCGGTGCAGCTCCCTACGGGGCCACGAAACGTGTGAGGGGTGTGCTGAATTGGGTGCGGGTGGTGACGCATGCGGGCGGTGCCACTGGGGCCTTCGGTGGAGCTTCCTATAGGGCCACGAAACCTGCAATTGTTGTGAGGGGCGTGCCGGGATGGGTGGCGGGGACGCATGTGAGCGCGGCCGCTGGGGCCTTCGGTGGAGCTCCCTATGGGGCCACGAAACGTGTGAGGGGTGTGCCGACTTGGGTGGGTGTGGGTGACGCATGTGAGCGCCGCCACTGGGGCCTCCCGTGGATGATGGGGCCACGAAACCTGTCAGGGATGTGCCGAAATGGGTGCGCGGGACGCATGCGCATGTGAGCGCCGCCACTGGGGCCTTCAGTGGAGCTCCCTATGGGGCCACGAAACGTGTGATGGGGTGTGCCGAATTGGGTGTGCGTGACGCATGCGGTCGGCAGCACTGGAGCCTTCGGCGGAGCTTCCTTGGGGCCACGAAACGTGCGAGGGGTATGCCGAATTGGGTGTGCGGGACGCATGCGGGCGGCAGCACTGGGGTCTTCGGTGGGGCTCCCTATGGGGCCACGAAACGTGTGAGGGGTGTGCCGAATTGGGTGTGCGTGACGCATGCGGGCGGCAACATTGGGGCCTTCGGTGGGGCTCCCCATGGGGCCACGAAACGTGTAAGGGGTGTGCCGAATTGGGCGTGCGCGACGCATGCGGGCAGCAGCACTGGGGCCTTCGGTGGGGCTCCTTATTGGGCAACGAAACGTGTGAGGGGTGTGCCGAATTGGGTGTGCGTGACGCATGCGGGCGGCAGCAGCACTGGCTTCTTATGGGGCTCGTGGGGCCACGAAACGTGTGAGGGGTGTGCCGAATTGGGTGTGGTGACGCATGCGGGCGGCAGCACTGGGGCCTTCGGTGGAGCTCCCTATGGGCCACGAAACGTGTGAGGGGTGTGCCGAATTGGGTGTGGGTGACGCATGCGGGCGGCAGCACAGGGGCCTTCTGCGGGGCATATGGGGCCACGAAAGCGTGTGTGAGGGGTGTGCCGAATTGGGTGTGCGGACGCATGTGGGCGGCAGCATGGGGCCTTCGGTGGGGCTCCCTATGGGGCCACGAAAGGTGAGGGGTGTGCCGAATGGGTGTGCGACGCATGCGGCGGCAGCACTGGGGCCTCGGTGGGGCTCCCCATGGGGCCACGAAACTGTAGGGGTGTGCCGAATTGGGTGTGGGTGACGCATGCGGCGGCAGCACTGGGTCTTCGGTGGGGCCCCTTTGGGGCCACGAAAGTGTGAGGGGTTGCCGAATTGGGTGTGGGGGACGCATGCGGCGGCAGCACTGGGGCCTTCGGTGGGGCCCCCTTTATGGGGCCACGAAACGTGTGAAGGGTGTGCCGAATTGGGTGTGGTGACGCATGCGGGCGGCAGCACTGGGGCTCGTTGGGGCTCCCTATGGGGCCACGAAACGTGTGAGGGGTGTGCCGAATTGGGTGTGGGTGACGCATGCGGGCGGCAGCACTGGGGCCTTCGGTGGGGCCCCCTTTCTATGGGGCCACGAAACGTGTGAGGGGTGTGCCGAATTTGGTGTGGGGGACGCATGCGGGCGGCAGCATTGGGGCCTTCGGTGGGGCTCCCTACGGGGCCACGAAACGTGTGAGGGGTGTGCCGAATTGGGTGTGGGGGACGCATGCGGGCGGCAGCACTGGGGCCTTCGGTGGGCTTCCCTATGGGGCCACGAAACGTGTGAGGGGTGTGCCGAAATGGAGATGATGACGATGATGGTGGGAGGAGGGAGGAGGAGGGGGAGGAGGAGGAGAGGAGAGGAGGACGCGGGGCACCGTCTCTTCAAAACGAGGACCCAACACCACAGGATGGTTGGGAATAAAAAAGAGTTCGTCGTCGCCGCCGATGTCTCACAGATTTTCGTGGTCTTTCGACCACCCGAGGCATCTCCTCGAATTCAGCCCCCAAGAACCGTTTTCGGTGCCGGGGACCACCGCCGAAAGTACGGGATGAGGATCGACCTCCCTGGCCGGTGCCACCCCTTCTCAAAGGAAGGAACACGGGGTGGATCGAGGCTCGAGGCATGAGACTCCTAGTTCTTGGGCGCTTTCCGCCCCCTTCTGGGCCTTCAGGAAGCTCCTCGTCGACACAGCTGGGTCCACTCTCGAACTTCTGGCCGGACGCAACTCCAGCTGGGTCTCAACGATCCGCGAGCCTATCAGGAGGTGGAAAAGGATGCCTGGGACAGGCCCCGTGAAGGCCCCAAGAAACTCACATGACCGCGAAAAACTTAATTATCCTGGCGAAGGACCCAACCATGTGCAATTGTGAATATCGCATTGCGGGTGCCGCTTTCTGTGGAGCTCCGTGTGGGGCCACGAAACGCTGTGCTGGGTGGGGGTGACGCATGCGGGCGGCACCACTGGGGCCTTCGGTGGAGGTCCCTGTGGGGCCACGAAACGCTGTACTGGGCGGGGGTGACGCATGCGGGCGGCACCACTGGGGCCGTCGGTGGAGCTCCCTGTAAGGCCACGAAACGCTGTGCTGGGCGGGGGTGGCGCATGCGGGCGGCACCACTGGGGCCTTCGGTGGGGCTCCCTGTGGGGCCACGAAATGCTGTGCTGGGGTGGGGGTGACGCATGCGGGCGGCACCACTGGGGCCTTCGGTGGAGGTCCCTGTGGGGCCACGAAACGCTGTGTTTGGTGGAGGTGCCGAAATGGGTGTGCGGGACGCATGCGAGCGGTGGCACTGGGGCCTTCGGTGGAGCTCCCTATGGGGCCACGAAACGTGTGAGGGGTGTGCCGAATTGGGTGTGGCTGACGCATGCGGGCTGGGGCCACGAAACGTGTGAGGGGTGTGCCGAATTGGATGTGGCTGACGCATGCGGGCGGCGGCACTGCGGCCTTCGGTGGAGCTCCCTATGGGGCCACGAAAGCGTGTGAGGGGTGTGCCGAACTGGGTGTGGCTGACGCATGCGGGCGGCAGCACTGGGGCCTTCGGTGGAGCTCCCTATGGGGCCACGAAAACGTGTGAGGGGTGTGCCGAATTGGGTGTGGCTGACGCATGCGGGCGGCAGCACTGGGGCCTTCGGTGGAGCTCCCTATGGGGCCACGAAACGTGTGAGGGGTGTGCCGAATTGGGTGTGGCTGACGCATGCGGGCGGCGGCACTGGGCCTTCGGTGGAGCTCCCTATGGGGCCACGAAATGGTGGCCGAGGGAAAGAATGTGGGCTGACGCATGCGGGCGGCGGGGTGTGCGGCGAGTGTGGCTGACGCATGCGGGCGGCCTTCGTGGAGCTCCCTCTACTGTTGGGCCTGTGGCGGCATGCGGGCGGCGGCACTGGGTGGTCCCTATGGGGCACGAACGTGTGAGGGGTGCCGAACTGGGTGTGGCTGACAATCGCGGGGCGGGCTGACGCATGTTGGGAGCTCACGCACGGCAGCCGGGGCCACGAACGTGTGAGGGGTGTGCCGAATTGGGTGTGGCTGACGCATGCGGGCGGCGGCACTGGGGCCTTCGGTGGAGCTCCCTATGGGGCCACGAAACGTGTGAGGGGTGTGCCGAATTGGGTGTGGCTGACGCATGCGGGCGGCAGCACTGGGGCCTTCGGTGGAGCTCCCTATGGGGCCACGAAACGTGTGAGGGGTGTGCCGAATTGGGTGTGGCTGACGCATGCGGGCGGCGGCACTGGGGCCTTCGGTGGAGCTCCCTATGGGGCCACGAAACGTGTGAGGGGTGTGCCGAACTGGGTGTGGCTGACGCGTGCGGGCGGCAGCACTGGGGCCTTCGGTGGAGCTCCCTATGGGGCCACGAAGCGTGTGAGGGCTATGCCGAATGGGGTGTGGCTGACGCGTGCGGGCGGCAGCACTGGGGCCTTCGGTGGAGCTCCATATGGGGTCACGAAACGTGTGAGAGGTGTGACGATGATGGTGATGATGACGATGATGGTGGGTAATGACGATGATGATGATGATGATGATGATGACGAAGATGATGATGACGATGATGACGATGATGATGCTGATGGGAGGAGGGAGGAGGGGGAAGAGGAGGAGAGGAGAGAAGAACGCGGGGCACCGTCTCTTCAAAACGAGGACCCAACACCACAGGATGGTTGGGAAAAAAGCCCCCGATGGTGCTGATGGAGGAGCGGAGACGAGCTCGGGTGAGGAGGAGAGGAGAGCTGGGCCCCTCGCAGCCCTGGGGATCCGTCTCGTTCAAATCCGCGGAGGTGGAACACCACAGGATGGGCGACAGTTTCACAGACCGCAGCCCCCTGGGGATGGCGAGGTTTAATGTGAAGCCGCGGTGAGTACCCACTGTGCTGGGCCCCCCAGCAGGCCTCGGAAGTGGCGACAGTTTCACGGATCGCAGCCCCCAAGGATGGCGAGGTCTAATTTGCCCCGCGGTGAGTACCCACGTGCGGCCCCCAGCAGGCCTCGAAAGTGGCGACAGTTTCACCCACGCAACCCCCAGGGATGGCGAGGTCTAATTTGAACCGCCGTGGGTCCTGTGGGCCCCCCCAGCAGGCAAGCGCGTGGCGACAGTTTCACAGATCGCAGCCCCCCAGGGATGGCGAGGTCTAATTTGGGTCCGCGCGGTACTGCATGGCCCCCCAGCAGGCCTCCAAGGGCGACAGAGCACCCAGGGCCCCCCCAGGGATGGCGAGGTCAAATGTCCGCGGTGAGCCCCCTGTGTGCCCCCCAGCCCCCTCGGCCACAAGGTTCACAGATCGCAGCCCCCCAGGGATGGGCACTAATTTGAATCGGGCCGGTGACTGTGCGGGCCCCCCCATGCGGCCGGTGGAGAAACAGGGGCAGCCCCCCAGGGGGCGAGGGGGGAGACGCATGCCCCGGTGCCCTGGCCCCCAGGAGGCGAAAGGGGCCCCCAACAGCTAAAAGGCCCAGATGGGGTGGTGACGCTCCGGCGGCACCCCGTGTGAGGGCCCCTCAGCAGCCAGTGTGGCGCACCGTGCAGCCCCCAGGAGGCGAGGAGGTCAAATCCGCCAAAGTGACCTGTCTGTGCTGGGGCGGCTCAGGATCAGCGACTGGTACAAGACAGCCCGCAGCCCTCCCTTTGGGAGGTCGCGCGCCTATCCATCGTGCGTTGAGCCAAATGACTTGGAGGGCAGGGTTACCGAAACAGAGGACACTTCTGGCCTCCCCTCCCCTCCCCTCTTTCACTCCAGTGCTGGGCCCCTCAGCATGCCCCGGAACACTGGGATTCAGCCCTAGGAATCGAGGCCGTTGAAATCCGAGCGTCACCTGAAGGCGCCAAGAGGTCCGAGCGAGCACCAGCAACCCGAGGGATGGTGAGGTCAACCCTGGAACGGGAGTTTCCCTGAGCTTTCCAAAAGCCGCCTGCGAAGTTTGGGCCTTATTACTTCCCGGGCGCCGCCGGAAACCCGCTGACCAAACCCCCTCTTCCAGCGACATGTATTTTCCAATCGTCGGACCCAATTGCGGCCCCTCTGCTGGGGACAATTTTTAGTCCAGGATCAAATTTGGTGGGGCCGAGAACGCCCCCGAGAGGCCGAAATCAAGTAACGACGCCACGACCGAAAGAAACCTTCCGCGTGAGCCAGAGGGGATCATAACGAATTCCAAATCCCCAACATCATACTTCCCAACCAACTTGTTGTTGGGTCCTCCTTTTGGAAAGACAGCGCCCAGCGTTCCTCCTTCTCCTCCTCCTCCTCCTCGCCACTCCTCCCCATCCTCGGCACACCCCTGACACGCTTCGTGGTCCCATGGGGAGCTTCAACGAAGGCCCCAGGGGCTGTGACCACATGCTTCCCGAGCAACCCAGTACGACTTTCGTGTCCCTAGGGGGATTTCCACCGAAGGCCCCCGTGACTGTGTCCACATGCGTCCCGCGCCTCTCAGTACAGCGCTTCGTGGCCCAATAGGGAGCTCCACCGAAGGCACTAGCGGCTGTGACCACATGCGTCGGTACGGCGCTTCGTGGCCCCATTGGGAGCTCCACCGAAGGCCTCCTGACCACATGCGTCCCGCACCACCGAGTACGGCATTTCGTGGCCTCCTAGGGAACTCCACCGGACGCCCCAATGGCTGTGACCACATGCGTACCGCGCGACCCAATACGGATATTCGTGGCCCCATGGGGAGCTCCACCGAAGGCGCCCCGCTACGGCGCTTCGTGTCCCTATGGGGAGAAGGCTCCACTGGCCCTGACGCGTCCCGCGCCACCCAGTACGGCGCTTCGTAGCCCCATAGGGCGTTCCACCGAAGTCCCCAGTGGCTGTGATCACATGCGTCCTGCGCCAACCAGTGATGCGTTTCGTGGCCCCATTGGGAGCTCCACCGAAGGCCCTAGTGGTTGTGGCCACATGCGTCCCGCACCATTCAGTACGGCGCTTCGTGGCCCCAAAGGAACCCCGCCGAAGGCCCCACAGGTTGTCAGCACATGCGCTACGCGCCACACACTACGGCGCTTTGGGGTCCCATGGGGGGCTCCACCAACGGCCCCACTGGCTGTGACCACATGCGTGCCGCGCGACCTAGTACGGTGTTTCGTGGCCCCATTCGGGAGCCCCACCGAACGCCCCAGTGGCTGTGACCACATTTGCCCCGCGCCACCCAGCACGGCGTTGCGTAGCCCCACGGGGACCTCCAACGAAGGCCACAGTGGCTGTGACCACATGCGTCCCGCGCCAATACGTCGCTTCGTGGCCGCATAGGGACTTCCACCGAAGGCCCCAGCTGCTGTAACCACATGCGTCCCGCGCCAGCGTGGTGCGTTGTGGCCCCATTTGGGAAGCCCACGGAAGGCCTCAGTGGCTGTGACCAGATGCGTCCCGCGCCGCCCAGTACGGTGCCCCGTGGCCCACTAGAGAGCCCCACCGAAGGACCCACCAGCTATAATCCGATGCGTCCCGCGGTACCCAGTACGGCGCTTCGTGGCCCCCTGGGGAGCTCCACCGAAGGCCACAGTGGCTGCGACCACATGCGTCCCGCGCCAATACGTCGTTCGTGGCCCCATAGGGACTTCCACCGAAGGCCTCAGCGGCTGTAACCACATGCGTCCCGCGCCAGGTCGGCGCTACGTGGCCCCATTTGGGGAAGCCCACGGAAGGCCTCAATGGCTGTGACCACATGCGTCTCGAGCCACCCGGTACGGCGCTTCGTGTTCCCATGGGGAGCTCCACCCAAAGCTCTGGTGGCTGTGACGAGATGCGTCCCGCGCCACCCAGAATGGCGTTTCGTGGCTCCATAGGGAGCCCCACAAAATGCTCCAGTGGCTGTGACCACATGCGCCCCGCGCCAACCAGTGCTGTGTTTCGTGGCCCTGTAGGAGGCCCCACCGAAAGCCCCAGTGGTTTTGACCACATGTGCCACACGCCACCAAGTACGGCGCTTCGTGGCCCCATAGGGAGCTCCATCGAAGGCCCCAACTGCTGTAACCACATGCGTCCCGCGACACCCGGTACGGCGCTTCGTGGCCCCATTGGGAGCTCCACGGAAGGCCTCAGTGGCGTGACCAGATGCGTCCCGCGCCGCCCAGTACGGTGCTCCGTGGCCCACTAGAGAGCCCCACCGAAGGACCCACAGGCTGTAATCCGATGCGTCCCGCGGTACCCAGTACGGCGTTTCGTGGCCCCATAGGGAGCTCCACCGAAGGCCACAGTTGCTGTGACCACATGCGTCCCGCGCCACTCAGTACAGCGCTTCGTGGCCCTATTTGGGAGCTCCACCGAAGGCCCGAGTAGCTATGACCACATGTGCCCGCGCCACCCAATACAGAACGTCGTGGCCCCATAGGGATCCCCAGCGAAGGCCCCACCGGCTGTAATCACATGCGTCCGAGCCACCCAGTACGCTGCTCCGTGGCCCCACAGGGAGCTCTACCGAAGGACCTACTGGCCCACTGGCTGTGACCACTGACCACCTGCGTCTCCCCCCACCCATTTCGGCACATCCCTCACGCGCTTCGTGGCCCCATACGGAGCTCCACCGAAGGCTCCAGTAGCGACGTTTGCATGCGTCCCCCGCCCATGTCGGCATACCCCTCACGCGTTCCGTGGTCCCATAGGGAGCTCCACCGAAGGCCCCAAAGCGACGTTCGCATGGCGGTCCCGCCCCGCCCCATGTCGGCACACCCGACGCACGTTTCGTGAGCCCATATGGAGCGCCACCGAAGGCCACAGTGGCTGCGCCCGCATGCTCCCCAGCCCCGCGCTTCGTGGCACGATAGGCAGATCCACCAAAGGCGATACGGACAACGGCGATACTCACGACCGCAAGTGCAGAGGTAGCCCATTCTGGGGTCAGATTTACATCCCGAGCCGTGTTTGGATGGCCCCAGGGCCTCACGAGGGCCCCCATGGCCCCCAAGAGAGCGCCAAAAACCTCACGTCGTGATTTTTGCCACAACGTTCGCGACGTGAGGGGGTCGGCGCAGCAGCTTGGCGAACTCCTGTCAGGGCGCTGGCTCTCGCCGTGCACCTGTCAGGCACCAAAGGCCGGGCCCTGGGAGAAACGGGCCCGGGGCTCCCAAGCCTTTGTGGGCCCCCGAAACGGCAGGGCCGTTTTTCCACCGTGTCCCAACAAGAATGCCCTTTGAAAATGGAAACGGCAAAAAAACGGCGCCAGGATTGGAACCGGAGCCAAAAGCGGTCCAAAAAACGACGACAGAACCGATAGAAAACTGCGCCGCAATTGGAAAGAAACAGCAAAACGGAACCGGTAAAAAAACGGCCCTGTCGTTTCCAGGGCCCACAGGCCCTGCCCCGGCACAGGCCTCCCGTCCTGCTCTGTTGTCTTTTTCTCGGCTGCCAATCCTGGGGCCCGCGGGGGGCCCCAGAGACCTCCGGAAGCGGCGAAAGAGTCCTCGGGGCCCGCTTCCCTCCAGAAGGCCCGTTTGCGCTGTGGCGGCGCGCCCAGGCATCCGACGATCTGATTGGGTTCAGCGCGCGGTCCCAGACCCAGACGTGCGACGTCCCGACTTTTTCAATACGGGAACCCTGGAAGTCCCGACCCTTTCCCTGGGCATGGCTTTGCATCCTCGGTCGCTTTTTGAATCCCGAGGCCCGGCGAGGGCCCCCCGAGGCTGAAATTGGCCAACAACCTCCCGCCCTGATTTTTCACGGCGCGATCATGTCTCCTTCCCCGGGGCCAATGTTTCGCCCAGGCTCCATGTCACATGATCCTGGGGCCCAGGATCGAGCCCCATGGAGGCCGAGATCCCCTCCAAAAACCGCTCGGACAGCCACAAACACATTGCCGGCGATCTCGGCACATGCGCCCCTGGTACGGCCTCGGGCTGCGCGCAGGCAGCACCCCCCCGAGGCAGTCCCGCCTGGCCTCAAAAAAGGGCCCCCCCCCGAGTAGTGCGGAGTGGCCTCAGCATATGTTTTGCGTCGGCGGCGAGGCAGGGGTCGCCTGCGCGAGCGGAGAGGCCCAAACGGGTGTGCCGTTGGGGCGAATCTTGCCACCATGCAAAAGGGGGAACGGGCGGAGGACGCGAATGTCTCGACACCCCAACCCTGGGGCGCGGAGCGCCCTGGTGGCGCCGCCAAAGGCGGCGCCAGGGTCTCGAGGCTGCCCCGGACTGCTCGGGGGGGCTGCAGAGGCCAGCCGGGGCCGCCTTTTGGAGGGCTGTCTGTGGTGCAGCCCGCAGCCTTGCCAGGGGCCCCGAAGCGCCTGGCGGGAAGTAGCTGTGCTGGTCGATGCGCAGGCAGATGGCCCCTCGGAACTTGGACATCGCCCTTCGCACCTGCGCCCGCTGGCCGGGCGGCGGCGGGCGAGAGGCCGCGGGCCAGAGCTGCACCGGGGGCTTCTCTTCTCCAGGTCTTCGCGCATCGTGCGCAGCACGATGCGCGACGCGACTGTCCCAGACCCCCTCGCGCCGTGAGAAACAAAAAACGCTAGGGATTGCTGTTTGGCCGCGTTCGGCCTCTTGGGACACTCGCCAGGCTCCAGGACCGTCAGAAAACCACTCGTGATGAAAAGCCCGTCCCGACGACTGGCTCCAAACCTCTGGGTGGCCACGTCATGAAAAATCATGACGTCGGGGGTCTGGGATCTGCGCGCCCTCGCGCCGCCCTCTGGAACGAGGCACCCGCCCTGGCGATATCTGACCCAGACCGCGACGCGCGAAGCGCGATTACCTTCGCGCCACCGCGGGTGACCTGGCCTTCTGAGCCCGTTCAGCGACTGAGCCCGTTCAGCGACTGAGCCCGTTCGGCCGCCGAGAAAAGGAGAAGCATCTGCCCAGGGACAGCGCAGGTCGGTTCCCGACCTGACCATGACGCGGTCTCGTTCCCAGGCGACCTTCCGCCAGACCCACCGGTTTTCTTGCATGCCACAGCCGCCCCTCATCCCCAGCAAAGAGGAGGAGGAGGAGGAGGAGGAGGAGGAGGTTGCATAACGGCAAGCGGTGCTCGTGGTGGTCGCGGGTGGCTTTCGCACTCCGGCTGCCGACTGCGACCACGACCTCCGCCTCACTCCCCAGGAGCCGCTGGAGACCCCAGGACCGCAGAAGCCGTCGGTGTTGGTGCTCTGCTGCCCCCCCCCCTTAGGAGGCAACTGCTGGGAGGTTTTCGTCGGAAAGATCAAGGAGGATTAAGCCCCATTTGGGAGCTGTTACGCCGGAATGGGCCTCGGATTAAGCGGGATTAAGCTGGATTAAACGGGATTAAGCGGGATTAAGCGGGATTTAGCTGGATTAAACCGAATTTCGGACCAGGGCGAAAACAGAATTTGACCTCCCAGGAGTTGCATCTGAACCCCCCCACTCAGCCTGCGAGAACAGCTGGCGACGGAAACTCAGAGCTGTGCCGCGGGCCATCTTCTGGAAGGACGGCGCGTCGCAGCACATCGACCTGTCACAGATTATGGCCAGAGCAACCCAGGGCGTATACGTTTACGGCCATCCTCAGCCGCCCTCCGAAATCTTCGATGCATCCTCGAGCGCTCTGAGAGCAGGGCCCCTTTCACTCCCCAGGTCGCAGCGCCGTCTGCACCAGGGCCCGTTGGAGAGCCTCGGAAAATCGGCGAACTACCGCGTTGGTCTGCTCAGGCCCTGGAATCTCGGGTGGACAGAATCCGCTTTAGCAAAACGCCCCTCAGTGGACGTTGCTAAGGGCACTCCGCGTGCACACGGCACCGCATTCCGAATGAATCCGGGTGGAATAGTTGACCGACGCCCAACAGCGGCCGAGTGTATCCGGCGAAGCGCACGTCGACTCACGGAACCGATTTCGAACTGCACGGGTTCACTCGAATTCCGATTTGGAGTGAGCCGGTGCAGATTTTCTCAGTCGACTTGTCCAGGTGCGCGCTCTCTTGGGGGCGCAAACATGGATCAGCGATCCAGGGATCTGGCGCGCGGTCGCCACGTCCATGGATCCGGGGAGGCGCCCTCCCCGAAATGCGGCCGGTGCCGCCGCGCTCGGCGGCGGGAATCCGTGCTTTCCCACGGAAGCGGGGCCCGTCGCTACAGTCGGACTTGATTGGACTGGACACGTGGGAGGACACAAGATCCTTCCGAGGGCCACATCGCCATAGTGATGTAGGGGGCACGGTTCGCGAGACGCAGGATACAAGGGCACCCTTGTTCTGGCAAGGTCGACCTGCGAATCGGGGCCGACTGTAATCCCGGCCCCGTGAGAGGACACAAGATCCTTCCGAGGGCCACATTGCCATAGTAGTGTAGTGGGTATGGATCGCGAGACACAGGATACAAGGGCACCCTTGCTTTGGCAAGGTCGACCTACGAATCGGGGCCGACTGTAATCCACGCCGTTAGTCGGGCCTGTCCCCCTACAGGGGAGGGGGGCTTTCGACGAAAACTTAAAAATACCCCAAAAAAACAAAAAAATAGTCCAAAAGTACTCAGGGGACTACTTTTTGGAATATTTGTTTTACCTTTTTGGAATATGTTTGGGGTATTTTTTATTTTTCGTCGAAAATCCCCCTGTAGGGGGACACGCCCGACATAATCCACGCCCCCTTGATCCATGCCTGCGGTCGCCGGCGCGGAGCAGCCTGGGGGGCCTCTGCCCTTCAGGGCCTCGGCGGCGCTCCCCCCCAGAGGCTGCAGAGCCCAGGGTCACAAGCGAGGGGGGGTGCACACGGAGGGCAGCCGTACCGCGAGAGCGTAGGTTTACGTCGGGCGTGTCCCCCGACATATGGGTCTTCGACGAAAATTGCGTAAAATCCTCAAAACGTACTCCCAAATGGTCAAACACTACGAAAAACCAACTGGTCCCGAGACTATTTTTTGACTATGTTTTGAGATCCCCCCTGTAGAGGGACAGGCCCGACTTAAGCGTAGGTCCAAGCTCCAGGGTGGAAGAAAGAGAGCCCTCCGGAACGGGGGGCCACCTTGCACGTTGGAGGGATATTGGGCCTGGTGGCGTCTTCCAGCCAGACACTCTACGTCTGCTGCCTGCCCCTCCCCCCCAGGAAGGCGGGGCAACAGGATACCAATACCGCTGCTCCCCGGGACCTCTCCTGGGGCGCGTTCGGCTGAGGATCCCGAGGCGAGCCCAGCCGTGGCAAAGGCGGCCCCCACGGAGGCCCTCCCAAGGCGAAAGCCACGGACGTGGCGTTGGTATTGAGTCGGGCCCGTCCCCCTACAAGGGGATTTTCGACGAAAAATAGAAAATACCCCAAATTGGTATCGGCGTGTCTTCCTCCTCTGACATGCCGCCTCCTCCGCCCTCATCCCCGGAGGTCCTGGAGCCAAACGCTCCCAAACAACCCTGACCTTCGCTGCTCCTCCCTCCCCGTGCCTCCGACGTCGTGCTCTGCTCGCAGCACGGGCCCGCAGAAGAGGTCTGGGCCCCTTCTGCTGGGGACAACCGGTGCATTCCGAGTCGTTACGGCCGCGGACTGCTGCTTCGCGAGCCGCGACGGCGGCCCCGGCGGCACGCTACGCCCTGCGAGCCGATAGCGTGTCGCTCCGCTCCGCGGGGCGGGAAGATGGACAAATCTCAGGACGCCGACGCCGCGGGGGCTACGACGTGATCGGCGTGTCGCGCCGAAGCGTGGCGGGCCATTCGCTGGCGGCGCGACACGCGGAACGTCAGTCCCCGACCGTAGCTGACGGCCACGGGGCCCGCGACGGCAACCCGGACGCCCGAAACTTGCAAACAAAACTCTTAGCTTTGTTTTGGCCTGTTCAGTACGTGCTCTCCCTCTGCCCCCCCCTCTGTTAACTCAAGCTTCGCGCGGCCCGCTTAGCTTCGACCGGAAGAGGTGCGCTCTCGACCCGCGAATCAAAAAAGTTCAGCACGTCGGAGACCCGGGCCCCTCCTGGGTCCAGCAACCTCCTCCAGGCCCGGCACCCCTGCTGGCGGCCGCCTCGGGGCCCGCAGAGGGAGGGGGCAAGCCTTAGGTCGGGCATGTCCTCCGACAGGCGGATCGCGGACGAAAACTAAACCATATTCAAACAACATCCCCAAAAAATCAGACATGGTAAAAGTCGTCCCCGGATTCTTGTTGGACTACTTCTGAATGTTCCTCCCGTAGAGGGACAGGCCCTGCTTAATGCACGCCCTGGAAGGCCCCCCCCCTCCGAAACCACGGGGAGAAGTGGCGCAGACCTCCTCCGTCGACCCTCCTCCCTCCGCCGCCCTGGGGCCCGCTGATGGGGGGGCGGGGGGCAAACTCTGGAAGGCGCCCCCCCCAAAACGGCGCGGAGCAGTGGCGCAGACCTCCGCCCTCCTCTCCCTCGCCCTCCTCCTCGCTCCTCGCCTCCCTCCTCCTCCCTCGATCCTCCTCCCTCCTCGACCCTCCTCGATCCTCCTCCTCCTCCCTCGTCGCCCTCCCCCCCCTCCCTCCTCGCCCCCCTCGTCCCTCGTCCCCCTCCTTGCCTCGACCCTCCTCCCACCAGCCCTCCTGGCTCTGGCGGCCGCCCTGGGGCATGCAGAGGGTGGGCGGGGGGGGGGGGGAGCTCTGGATGCTCCGAGAGGCGCGGGATCCCTCCAGAGGACGAGGGCAGAATCGCGACACATGGGACGCACAGAGACATACTCATACTAGATGTCCTCCTTGGAGGGCGCGCGTCCGATCCGAACAGATTCCCCAGTCAGAGCTTGCCTCTGAAGGGGTCCTAGCGGATTCATATGGTCAGGTTAGGTTTGCCGCCGATTTTCGCCGCACGCCCGGGTGCCCGGGTGCCCGGGGGTGCCCGGGTGTCCGGGTGCCCGGGTGCCCGGGTGCCCGAGCGTGCCCGGGGGTGCCCGGGTGCCCGGGCGTGCCCTGTAGCCCTGTAGCCCTATAGCCCACTAGCCCAATAGCCCATATAGCCCATATAGCCCTGTAGCCCTATATCTCTATATAGCCCAATAGCCCTATAACCCTACAGCCCTATAGCCCTGCAGCCCTAAAACAATTCTGACTGGCTTTTCTCCGGTATCATAGTACACCCATTTGTAGCATATCGTTTCCCGAGCGTTGCGGCCAGAAAGCGCCCGCCACGACGCGTATACTACAAGATTCCTCGGTGCACGCGTCGTCCCTGCGGGGGCGATGCACACATAGTATAAGTATGCTGGGGTGACGCCGAACAAAGTACGAAGGCTGAATCGAGGCGGATTCGAGGCAGGATCGGCAGGCAGAAGCGAGGCCGGACCCTCGAGCAAGACGGAGCCAGAACGAGAACATAATCAGGCCGATGTACACTGGCAGTCTCTGAAAACCGGCGGGCATAGAGGATGCGCGGGGCGCCCGCCACGAGCTCCTCCTCGTGTTCCTCCTCGTGTTCCTCCTCCTCCTCATCCTCCTCCTCCTCCTCGTCCTCGCCGTCCTCGTCGTCCTCGTCGCGGTCCTCGCCGCAGCCCAAGCCGAGGCGAAGATACCATCGGGTGAGGAGAAGTCGAGAGTATCTGAGATCCAGCGGCCAGCCGTCCATCAGGTCCGACGCTGCAGAAACGTATGCCACATCGTGACCGGAGCCGCAGGGGGAGGGTTCGCAAGTAGCCGCAGGGCTTGGGTGTGCCCAGGAGGAGGAGGAGGAGGAGGAGGAGGAGGAGGAGGAGGAGGAGGAGGAGGAGGAGGAGGAGGAGGCGGCCTCCTTGAGGCCGCTCCTCGCGCTGGCGTCGCTCCACGGCCCGCAGGGGGGGAAGTTCTGGAGGCCCACGCAGAGGCAGTCGCAGGCGGCGGGACCTCCGGGCAGCGGCCGCGCGCGGGGAGAGCCCGATTCGGGGGGTGTCCAAGAGGGGGGTGTCCAAGGACGCCCCCCTCTTGGACCGGAAAGCACTGTCATCGGAGATGTGGGTTCCCAGATCCCCGACGTGCAGAATTCCTCACGACGTGGACCCCCAGAGGCCTGGACCCCTTTCCGTCGGGAGCGGCCAAGAGGGGGGTGTCCAAGAGGGGGGGGTGCAAATCATGACCGGCGGCATGTGCGCGGCCCAGCGGGGGGGGGGGGGGCAGGGACGCAATGGAGTAAGAAGAGGCGCCATGAAATCTGGGGAAATCTCATGGCCCCCGCCAGGATATCCCCCCCCCCTAGTCATCACCCCCCTCTTTTCCGCCCCCGACCGAGGGGCGGCAGGGGCCTCTGAGATGCGCGGTGTGCATGGTTGCTGCCTGCGATGCAGCATGGGCGGCTGGCGTGCTCCCTGAGAGCCTGGCGTCTCCTCTTTCGAGCCTGGCGCTGTCGCCGAGTCTCGGGCCCCAGGATCATCACAGATCGACCTGGCCTGACAAGTGTATCAGGGAGGTGGGGTCCCGAGCTACGATCGCGTGATGTTTCGCGATGCGGCAAGCTCTTGTTCGCGACGTCGGATCTCAGGGCTTGTGGGCACCCACAGGAGAGACCTACCCCTGCATGACAACTTTCGGACAACAGCTACTAAGGTTCATAAGCCGAAACATGACTGCGGCCATGTGAGCCCCGGCGGGGGTGCCCTAGACTCCAGCGTCGATCGGAACCGCAGGGGGAGGGTTCGCAAGTAGCCGCAGAGCTTGGGTGTGCTCAGGAGGAGGAGGAGGAGGAGGAGGAGCGAGGAGGAGGAGAGGAGGAGGAGGAGGAGGAGAAGGAGGAGGAGGTGGAGGAGGTGGAGGAGGAGGTGGAGGAGGAGGTGGAGGAGGAGGAGGAGGATAGCGGGGAACAGGAAGAGAGCGGGAAGCATGAGGAGGAGGAGCAGGAGGAGGAGGAGGGGAAGAACGAGGGGAAGGAGGAGGGGCAGGAGGAGGAGGAGGAGGAGAAGAAGGAGGAGAAGGAGGAGGAGGAGGAGGCCCTCTCTGCGCTTCTGAAGGGAACAACAGAGTGGAGACAAACGATGCTGGACACATGTGTGGGCGTCGCGGCCGTGTGCGCGCGCGGCGGCACAGTGGAGTCGAGGGAGAGCGTGCGGGACCCCAGCAAGAATTCGCCGTCGCGCCGTCACACGGCAGCCGCGTCGAGCTGCGCAGGGCCAACCCACAAAGAGTCATTGGCACACGCAGTGGGGCGGCAGGACAACACATAGTGGAACCAGACGAGCCAGCAAAATGCATCAACATACGGCTCCGGAAGCCGCTCGGCGTCTGAGCCCACTCGGCCGCCGAGCGGCAGGATCGAACCCACTCGTGGCCGAGCGGACTCGCCTCCCACGTCTCTGTCGTGAACGGAGCTGCTCAGGCGACGGAGCGGGCTCAGGCGCCGAAGCGGGCTCAGGGGGGAGAGCCCGGGGGCGCCCCCCACCCTGGGCCGACGCCTCCTGGGCACGATCGCTGCGGGAAAACCGACCGGTGAGACTTCTGGGTGCTTGCTCCTTGGCGTCGGCCTCCGGGGGCCCGTCTCGAGCCTTCAGGACCGCCAAAACTCGGTCCGGGGCGCAAGCGCTGGCCTGGATGAGCTAGATGTTCCCGTGAACGCTCGTTTTCGGAATCTTCTCCAACAAGCTCGTCGTCTCGGGCCGCAGGACCGTCAACAGAAGAACCTGGGATGAAAAAGGGCGGGGCACGAATTGGCGCCGGGAGGGGTCTCCAAGGACACATTCCCAGAATTTTCATCTGAACCTGCAGCCTGTTTCGATAAGCTTTTTGTTCCAGGCGTTCCCCAAGACGTGAATTAGGTCGGTCATGTCCTCCGACAGGGCGATTTTGGACGAAACCAGAAAATAATCAAACAGATACGCACAAATAGCCCAAAATAGTTGAAACTCGTCCCCAGATTGTTTTTCTCTACTATTTTTGAATACTCCTCCTGTAGAACGACAGGCTCGACTCAACCCAAAACGTGTCCCTGATGCTATCCAGACGCTCCTTCGGAAGCTCCTTCCAAGAGCTTCCAAGAGCTTCCAAGAAAGGCGTTGGAGGGCCCGTCTGGCGCTCCGCTATCCAGGATCTGGAATTCACAAAAAGTGGAGCGGCGCAGGCAGGAGATGCTCGGTTCGGGGGGAACGGAGGGGGGGTATAGCCAAGGGCAGGGTAGAGAATCAGCTCACGCAGCTCACTTTCCCAGCGCCTCCCGGCGCCGGGAGGCGCCCATGTATCGAGGAATGGGCCCGGCGGCGGGGCTGAAGCCAGCTGCACGCAGCAGAGTTCGTACCCCCCCCTTTACCTGTCCCCCGCCTTTCGTTCGGCCCGATCGGTTCGGCCCTCGACCTTCGAGGATCGGCCAGAGAAGGCTCTGGAAGTTGGGGGTTCAGCGTTCGTGTGCATTTGTGAAGGGGCCCTGAGGCACACAAATAGATACACACAAATAAAAGGATTCCCCATATTTTCCTATATTTTCTGGGTTTCTGTCTTCCCCCCTCACTTCCCATATGTTCCTATATTCTCTGAGGAATCGACGATTACTTGTGTCTGTGTGTTTCTTTCCCTCCTGAATTTGATTGTGCGCATCACGTCGGCGTGTCACGCGCTCGTGAGCTTTCACGGCTTTGTTCTGTGCGAGCAGAACGGATCAGCTTTGCGTACGGATGGGTCTTGCGCGAGCAGAGCGGTCTTGTCTACAGAGGCGGAGCAGGACAACACGGATTTGTCTTGCGTGTGCGGGGGGCTCCGTCGGTCTCTGGAGGGATCCATGGATCACGATCCAAGACGGCGCCCGAACTTGCGAGAGGGACGGGATCACACAAGAGATGATAACTTGATGCGAACAAGCTCGGGTGCGCATCACTTGGACGACGGAGATGGGGCGCCAAGGGCCCGGGTCGCAGCATGCGCTTGAGCGCACCCTGCGCGGGCTGCTGCGTGCGGGAAATCGTGCCTCTCTGCTTCAACCCCTCATTTAGGAAGATTATCGCATGCGCCTGTCTTGATGGTTCTCACAGATCCCACTGCCCTGAACAATCCTCGCGAAAGACACAACAATTGTAACAACATGTGCCAGACGGGACGCTGGACGACTGATCTCTCCGTCTCTTCGCCGGGAGTCCTGGGGGCCTCATGCCAACTCAAAGTCTGGCGTGTCCCCCTGCAGGGGGATTTTGGGCGATAAATCAAAAAGATTCACAAATCCCCCCAAACGAACACAAAAGTATAAAGATAATATTGCCCAGACTTTTTTTTAACTTTTTCTGAATACTCCTCCTGTAGAGGGACAGGCCCGATTTAGGAGTAGTCCGTCCCAACGCGCAAAAAATAGCTACAACACAATGTGCCCAGACTACTTTTGAACTATTCTTGCACACTCCTCCTGTATCGGGAGCGGCCAAGAGGGGGGTGTCCAAGAGGGGGGGTGCAAATCATGACCGGCGGCATGTGCGCGGCCCAGCGGGGGGGCCAGGGACGCAATGGAGTAAGAAGCGGCGCCATGAAATCTGGGGAAACATCATGGCCACCGCCAGGAGATCCACCCCCCCCTAGTCATCGCCCCCCCCTTTTCCGCCCCCGGCGGTAGAGGGACAGGCTCGACTTCAGATTCGTCTGTCCATCTCTTCGCTGGGCGTCCTGTAACAAGGGATACGTCGACCCCTATCCCAGGCTTCGTGGGGTTTCCGAATGGACCAGAAATTTGGGGCCCAACCCTGGGATATATGTTGATGGTTTTTACTTGGACCAAGGGGCTACAGATTAGCATGTACAGTCAACACGCCTCCAAGATGCAGGCGAGCGCATCGCCTTGCATCTTCTCTGTACTGCGGCTCGAGCCTCCCTCTGAAGGCTCAAGCTCAAGCCAAAGCGGGCGTCCCCGCCGCGGCTCCCGCGCGCCCGCGCCCGACGCGCGCCCTCGGCTCAAAGGAGCGGCCTCTGGCCGCGCCCTCACCCGTCTTGGGTGGCCCTCAAAGGGTCTTGCATTCGGCTCGGACCTACCCCGTGCTGCTGAGAAGCGCGCCTAGGTGCGAGCCTAGACTCGCATCCGAGCGAAACGCTCGGATAGGCACCCTGCCTGGAACCAGCCGCGCGGCCCACGCCGCTGCAGCCAGCCCCTCACTGCTGGCCATGTGCTGGCCGCCGTCCCTCGACAGACGGACAATGAGGTCCGCCTTCAAGCCGCTCACTGGCAGCTTCCGCCACCTGAGCTCCTCCTTGAGCTCTGCCACGGTGGCCTCAGCCAGCATCTTCCCGAAGTACTCCGAACCGAGGTCTCGCCCTTCGGCGACCCGCTCAGGCGCAGCTATCGCCGCTGCCCGAGAAACGACATGCCCCTCAGGCGCGTCCTTCGACGCCGCCTCGGGCCTCGCCGTGCCGTCGGCCTGCGGGGCAGCCCTCGCCGCTCCCGCTGGTGGGGCAGCACTCGCCGCCCTAGATGAGAAGAGCTGCACCGCCCCTCTCGTGCACACAACTGCGCCCTTGACCGCGAGCACCAGCGCGATGATGAACACGATCATGGCGAGAACGATCGAGCCGATGTTCGACTCGACCTCGTCGTCAGCGGCCGTGGAGCACTGCTTGTCTCCGTGCTCGGCCGCCTCCGTGAAAGTGACGCCCGCGCCCGCGGCGAGCCCCTTGGTCAGAAGCCGCAGGTTGGACATCTCCAGCAACTTGAGCACCCGCTTGCCGTCCAGATGCTTGGTCCCCAAGTCGCTCCTGTTGCTCTCCGTGTCGACTCGCCCGAGCTGTAGCTCGCCGAGCCTGACTCGTTCCTGCACCCACAGGTCTCGTATCTGTAGGTGCCGTACTTTGCCACTGCCGATCCGCGTCGCGATCGCCCTGCCTGCATTCGAGTCGCTGTGAACCTTCGACGCGACCTCGATGCCACACTGCTGGTAGAACTGCCGCATCATGATCGCACTCGCCGCGCCTCGGCCGATGGCGTAGAACTCGGCCTCTCCGCTGCTGAGCGCGACGACGGGCTGCGATGCCACCTGGGTCTCCAGGAGGTGACTGCCAAAGAAGCCGTACACGGAGCTGGTCGATTTCCTCGTGATCTCATCCTCTGCCCAGTCCGAGTCCGTCTCGTAGAGAACCTCCTTGGGCATCTCCTGCTTCTCGTAGAACCACCCGAGCTCGCGCCGACCGTGGAGATACCGCACGCACCGCCTCAGCCTGAGCATGCTGATGACTGTGGGCTTCCCCATGTCCGTGAGGATCACCTTCACCGCGAACTGGATGTCCGGCCTGTCTACCGCCACGTAGTTGACGAGCCCCGCGACCTGCTGGTAGAGCTTCGCCTCGTCGTGCGGAAGTGGATCCAGCGCCTCCCGGACGCTCTTGCCCGTGGCCTTGCTCCCAGGCGTGTCCGCCGGCTTGCACTCCGTAAGGCCCAGCAGCTCCACGCACCTCGTCACGTGCTTCGTGTCGCCGATCCAGACGAACCCCTTGCCCGTCCACCTGATCTTGCGCTTGAGGTATGGGAGCTCGCGAACGCCATCCGGCCCGACACGACCGATGCACTTGACGTCCATGCTCGCCATCAGCTGCTGGTCCAGGACATCCAGGGATTCCTCCTCGCCCTCGGTCAAGATGTCGTCACCGTGGATCGCCGAGGTCATGTCCAAGAGAGGCTCGTGGTACACGCCCGCCGCCACCGCGATGCGCGTCCAGTTGTTCTTCTTGAACACCCCGGCCACGTACTCCTGCCAGGCCTGTGCCGCCTTGCGCGTGCCGTACATGGCCTTCCGGAGCTGCCACACGTACCCGTCTCTCCTAAGTCCTGGAGGCGGGATGACGACGATCCACTCGTCGAGGTCGGCGTGGAAGAACGCCGCGTGGACGTCGTGCACCGAGAGATGCCTCCGACCCTTCTTCGTCGCCGCCAAGGAGACGATCGCCCTGACGATGGCGATCGGCGGCGTGCCCGCGTTGCAGTCCTCTCGGCCGTACGTGTTGATCTCCATGGCGACGCCTCGGGACCGGACGAAGGGGGTGCCGTCCTTGGCGCGCAGGTCCTCGACCCACTTGAAACGCACCACCTTGCCCCGGCTCTCAGCCACGCGGACCTCCTCGAAGACGCCGTGTCGCCGCATCTCCTCGATCTCGGCCTCGCGCCCGCGCCTGACCAGGTCCCTGGGGAGCTCCTTCCCGCTCCTCGCGTCGTACACGTGCTTCTCCGTGTCTGGCAGGACCGTGATCGCCGCCGGCTCGACGGGGCTGACCTCGAACATCCCGATCTCCAGCGGCTCGCAGCTCTCGATTTCCGTGACCGTCTCGAGCTCCTCGTGGGACTGCTGGTCCAGGCCCTCGTACGTGTAGGGATTGATCTCCACGAAGGCCCCGACCGCGAGCGACCCGACTGTGATCGCCGCTGTCTGGCGCGGCCTCTTCGCCGACGCCTCGCCCTGGTCGTCGCGAGGCGCCATGCTGGCATCCCCGGACGATCCTGGCCTGCCGTCTCCAGCCCCAGCCGCTGGCCCCGGCGCGGCTCCCGCCGCCGCCGGCGTCGGCGCAGCCCCCGCCGCTGCCGACGAGGGCGCGGCCTCCGCCGCTGCCCTGGCCATCTCTTCCTTGCGCAGCTCGTTCTCGATCCTCTTCCGGCACTCCTCGCTGTGCGATCCCATGCCTGTGACGCACCTCGGGCACATGGGGGTCCAGCCGTACTTGTCGATCAACGCCCTCGTGATGTACGTCGACCTCAGCCCTGCGCCTCCTGGCCCCGCGGGCGGCGCCGGCCCGACCATCGCTGGTGGCACCAGCGCCTCCGGGCCCGCAGCCGGTCAGGCCACCGGCGGTGGTGGAGGTGGCGGCATCAGCCGCTGTTGGTTCGGCTCCACCTGGGGCGCTCCCGTCGGCACGATGCCGACCTGCGGAGCCCGGTGCATGTCTCACGGCACCCCAGCGAACTTGTCCAGCTCCTCCAGCACGAACCGCTCGCCCTCCGGTCGCCGTCTCACCGTGCGCACCCTTGTCGTGCGCGTCGGACCCGCCACCAGGTGCTCGTCCGAAACCTCTGTCTTGCCCAGCCACACCGCCGCGTGCCACCGAGGCTGCAGCTTGGAGGTCGGCGTGGGGTCCCTCGCCCAAACGCACTCCGCGAAGTTGACGAGCTCGCCCCGATACGGCCTCCCCTTGAGCACCTCGTAGGTCGTCTTGCCGTTGCCGTGCACCGTGAAGCGGTTGAGCTGCCAGCCAGCGTGCCGAATGAGCCAAGGTAGAAGCCCATGCTCGGCTGGAAGCTCCCGCTTGTAGTTGTCGCCCACCGAGAACAGCAGCGCCCTGATCTGCTTGCCGAGCTCCTCGTTGGCGCGCTCCACTCCACCGACTCCTTGATGGTTAGCCCGCTGAGCTGACTCGATCATCGTGGGCGCCTTCCGCTGAGCCTTGATCTCCCTCGTCAGGGCCGTGATCGACGCCTCCTGGTCGTGCTTCAGCACGATGCGATCCAGCCCCCAGTTCTCAATGGTGGCGACCGCTGTCTTGACCATGTAGGCGTCGGTACCCTTCGGCCCCATGATGCCATGAATAGCTTGGGAGTTCATGTGCACCATGTTGAGGATGCTCAGCTGGCCCAGGAAGTAGTAGTCGATCTGGACCTCGTCGCCCGTGCGCTCGTGCCCGGCCTTGTAGTGCGGGTCGTCCGTGAACTTGGATCTGACGCACACCCAGCACCAGGACCTCGCCGGAATGTGCACCAGCTCGTGCGTCCTCTGCTCGGCCAGGCTTGGCTTCACCGGATCCTTCTTGACTCGAACTGGCACGGACTCCTCGAGCACTGCCTGCGCTGCCGGCTCGCTCGCCTCGGCCTGAGCGCGGGTCGCGGCAGCCCCTCCGCCGCCGCCGCCCTGGAGCGCGGCCCTCGCCGCTGCCCTGGACGCGGCTGATGCGCCGCCGGGCTCGCTTCCTGGCTCCTCGCCCCGCACCGGCATGACGAGCGAGTTCTTGACGCCTTCACCGTACCTGTCCATCTTGAGGTAGAACAAGTCGTTGCGCCTGACCAGCGGCACGGCGTCTGGGTCCGAAAACTCGATCGGCTTCGGGATCATGTAGCTCCCGCTCGGCGTGAACACCCACGACGTGCCCTTGTCGACCGCCTGCGACACGCCCAGCACCGGCCTCTTGACGTCGGCGACCTTGTAGTCCACCCCGATCTTGTGCCCGTCCTTCGCGTACGTGACGAAGCGCTCGCCGTGGCGCGGGATGTCGTCGCCGCTCGCTCCGACCAGCCTGATGCGCTCGCTCAGGTCTCTGAGTGTCTCGTGGGCCCCGTGACTCGGCGGGCACACCGATCGCGCAGCACCCGAATCCACCATGACCCAGTGCTCATTGATACCGATGATCTCCTTGCTCTCGAACGTCTCGTGCTCGTCTGCTGCCCCTGGCCGGCTCAGCTGCTCGATCGGGCTGGCCCCGACCAAGAATGGCTGCCTCGGCTGCTCGTGCTCGTTTGACGCCTCTGGCTGGCTCAGCTGCTCGGTTGGGCTGGCACCGACCAAGAATGGCTGCCTCTGCTGCGCGTACTCGTTTGACGGCCCGCTCGAACGAAGGTGGATCGCTGTCGTCGCTGGTGCTGAGGGCGTCGCTGCTGCTCCAGTCGATGATGACTCCTGCCCTTCTCCCAGCTCGATCGCGAGGCACCAAAGTGGCTCTGCCCCGCTTTCGGTCGCGATCGCCATCACCGGCGCCGCGCTCCCCGCGGCGCTCGCCGCTGGTGGAGCTCCCGTCGGCTTCGACTCCTGCTCGACCGCGTTGGTGCCCTTCTTCTTCTTCTGCTCTGCGAGGAACTTCCTGCGCTCGCTCTTGACGTGACCGGTCTTGTGGCAGTGGAAGCACCGTTTCTCGGCCCTGTCCTTGGCCGCCTGGCTCCTCTGGTCCGTGGAGTTGTCGCCGCCCTTGCCCTTCCTGCCTTTGCCTTCCTTGCCCTTCTTTCCTTTGCCCTTGTCGCGCTCGCGCCTCGCCTTCTCCACCGCGCTCGTGTCCATCGGAACTGGTGGCGGCACTGCTGAGATGGCGCTCCTCGTCGAGATCACCATGTGCACCTCGTTGCGCATGAGCTCCCACGTGACTAACCTCGACGCGTTGTGGACCAGGTGCGCTCGAAGAGCTTCGTCCTGAATCCCCCGCTGAAGGATCGCCATCTTGATCCTGTCCCCAATCCTCTCGTGGCTCTGACTCTCGTACTTCGTGACCTTGAAGTCGAAGTCCGCCAGCATCCCCACGATGTTGTCCTCTGGGAACTGGAACGCGATCAGCTCCTGCAGCAGTCCTGCGTGGCGACCGGGTCTGTCGGGCTCGTACATGTCTTGTAGTGTCCTCCAAGCCCGATACCCTTCTCCGACGCCGACTGGCTTGATGAGCTGTAGTGCGGCTCCTTCCAGCAGCAGGACGAGGATGAAGTACAACTGACGGCTGCGCTGGCTTGCTCCTTCCTCTAGAAGCCTCGCGTTCCTCACCTCTTCCAGCGGGAACGTCATGGCTGCTGTCAGCTCGTTGGCCATCTGCTCGTCGAGGGCCCCGAGGTACGCGAGCATCTTGAAGCTCCACCCTGGCCACTCGTCCTCGCTGCCTCCGAACGCCTTCGGCTTCGCTAGAAGCCGAGTGTCCACCAGATCCTGTGGCACGGCCCTCGCCGCTGCCACGGGCCTGCTCGCGGCGGCGCCTGCGCTCGCTGCTGCTGACTCCGCCGCCAGGGCGCGCTCCTCTGCAGCCTGCACCCGTTGTTCGGCAGCCTGCTCCCTCGAGCGCCTGGAAGCGTCGCTCGATCTCTTCCATACTTCAGATCGAGCTTCTCGTCGAACTTCCTGCTCCTCAGGATGTCTGCCTTGTTCGACCTTGAGCCTCGCTTCGTCTTCTTCTTCTTCGGCGGCGTGCTGGGCCAAGAAGGGCCGGCTGGCGCGGCCCCCGCCGCTGCCAGCCGCCAGGGCGCGGCCCTCGCCGCTGCCCTATTGCTGGCGCGCGCGCGCGCCGCGGGTGGCTGGAAGGGATGCGGCGGCGGGAACGAACCCACGCCGCTCCGCTACCATGTTGATGGTTTTTACTTGGACCAAGGGGCTACAGATTAGCATGTACAGTCAACAATATACGATGGGGGGGTGCCCATCCTCGATAGGGGTGCGTCCGAATAGCCCCCTTGGGGTGTATCCCAGGGTTTTTCCATTTTTCTGAGCGGCCAAACTTTTTGGGCGAAACTCGGGGATTGGGGGAGAAACATCGCCTGCGATCCTGGGGGGCCTCCTGCCAACGGGGCGCCACCTCGGCGCAGGGCCTCCCCCCGCGCCGGGCCGTGCGCTCCGGGAGCCCTTCGAGGAGCCGCCCCTGACGCGCCTGCCTCCTGAGCCCACAGCCGCGCTGGGAAACCAAACCTCTTGTACACCCTGCGAAATGCTTAAGAAATCATGGGTTAAGAAATTTATAGTCTCAGAACTTGAATAAAAACCCAACATTTCCATTAAAAACTTAGAATTTACATTGAAACGTCAAGAGTAATCGAGCCTCTGGCCGAAAACTTGGGTTTTCTTAAGCATCGCCTAAGGTGTATTCTTGCTCGGCGCGATGCTCTGCTCGCTCTCGGGGGCGACGGTAGGGGCGAAGAGCCCAGGGGCGGGCAGTGCACGCATTCGCCTGAAAACGGTCTCGAAGACAGAGAGCATCGGCGCACTCGAATACATGTGTGGCTCCCCCCTGGGCTTGTCGCCCCTGTCGTCGCCTCCAGCGATCGCTTCGTTCGAGCAGCGTAAAACTCGTCCCGTGCCCTGGCCGCGCCAACGATCTTCCTGAGTATCTGCCGCATTGCCACGTTCGGGTGATGTGATCTCGAAGCGGTGGCCGTCCAGGTACCGCACAGAAGCTCACGAGAGTGAGGGCGGGTGGCGCAGATGTGAGATGAGAGCAGGATGCGAACAAACTCGTGTGCGGTACAACTTGGGCGAGGGAGATAAAGGGGGGAGGGGGAACAGAGATGGGTGGATGGGGGAAGAAGAGTGAGGTGGGAAAGAAGACATAGCAAAACAGTGAGAGTGTGAGAGAGAAGGGAGGCGAGTGGCTGAACGAGAAAGGAAGAAGGGAAGAGAAGCAGGAGAGGGGAGAGACGGCGTGGGAAGAAGAGGGGACGAGAACAGATGCGAGCGGGCGAAGAGGCGGTACACATTGTTATTTATTTGTATACATGTAGAGAGAGAAGGATACATATATGTGAGTATATATAGAGAGAGGAACAAAAAAACAGGCACAAAGAAACAAGACAGAGAAAGAGAGATAGAGAGATAGAGAGAGGAAGAGAGCGAGTGAGAGAGAGAGAGATAAAGCGAGATAACTAGGTACACACACATAGATCACATATCCCAACAGCCCTTTAGGGCGTGAGTGGTTTAGCGAATTTCGACTTCCATTTTCCCTCTTCCCTTTCGGGGAGGGGCTTACCCCTCCCGCTACTCCCTACCCCTGGACCTGGAGGGGGGCTTTCGCGGGCTAGGAGGAGGAGGACGAGGACGAGGACGAGGACGAGGACGAGGAGGAGGAGGAGGAGGAAGAGTAGGTGAATCCGATCGAGGAAAGCACACTTGTGGCCCAAGGTAGAGGGCCCAAACACGAAGGGCGTAGGGAGGTCCCTCCAGCAGGAGCACAGCAGGCAATGACAGACACGTGCGCGTCGTTCCTCTCTAGCCGCGCTCGTTCCTAATGGTGCTCGTTCCTAGTTCTTCCTGGCCCCCTGGTGGCCAGGAAGCAGCCCAGAATAGTACAATCAGGGTGTAAACACTCAGAGGTCCGCTCAGACTTCCTGGAGCGGCGCTGGACCCCCCTCACTGGCGCGCGGAGCGTGCAAGGCGCGGCGCCGGAGGCGCCGCCAGGGAGGCCGAGCGCCGATCCAGGCAACTCGTGTGGACCTCCCCGAGGTCGTGATCACTGCACTTCCGACGTTGCGATCCAGAACTGATGGCTGCTCTTACAGACGTTTCCAAAGGGGGCCCGAGTGGATGGGGTCGGCGGATCGCACCGCATCACCGCTGCATCGCCGATGCATCGGCGATGTGTCGGTGACGTCGGTGATGCATCGGCGAACAGGGGCGCGAGCCTCCGTCCCCCGGCTGCTCCGACCCCATCTGGGAGGCCTGCGCCTCGTTCACTTCTGGTCGTGCTCCTTTCTGGCTGTGCTCGTTTCGGAGTGCTCCTGGCCCCCATAGTGGCATGGAAGAGGCCCAGGACAGACCAAGTAGACATGAAAGGATCCTGGCCCACCAACAAGATCAAAGACCGCTCGAAGGATGAGACGTGAACATTTGGCAGATCAGTGGAGGGCCCAGACGCGAAGAAAGTAGGGCTACCCTCCTGGACCTGGTGGCTCTCCACAGCCCTCGTGTCAGCTGTGCACTCGTCGTGTTGCCACAAGCTGGCCATCGCTCGGACGTCCATTCCCGGAGTTTGTTGTCGGTGTCGTGCGTGGCTTTTTCGCCACATGATCCAGGATGCTCCCCGATGGTCCCCGCCGAAGGGGAAAAATGCACACGTTTGAGCGATGCCAAGCGAGGAGCGGTCGACGAGGGACGAAGCCCGTGACAGGCCCCCCCAAAAACCGCCCGGGTGCACGAGGAGCGCCACGGGAACAGCCATGGAAGGACCCAACGAAAAGCAAGACCCTTCCTGACCCGAAGTGTGCCCTTACCTTGGCGTCTTGACTCGGCACCCTTCGATGTCTGTTCATGGGAGCCTCGGGCGGCGACATTGAAATCAGCTTTTCATGCATGTGGACAGCGTGGGGGCCGCATTTGGCCCATCATCCTGCTCCTCCTCTCCACTCCTGTTCCTCCTCCCCCTCCTCGTGCTCCTAGCCCCCACGAATCAAGCCCGAGTCTGGTCCAAATCCGGTCCAAATGTGTTCCAAATCCAGTCCAAATCAGGCCCACATTGGACAGTGCCGGGGGCCACGCAGGCTCCCTTTGGTGTCCGTTCCATGGGAGCGAGTTGGGCCTGATTTGGACTGGACTTGGAACCAATTTGGAACAGCTTGGGACCAGGTCTGGCGTGGATTCGCGGAGACTAGAAGAACGAGGAGGAGGGGGAACGGGAGGGGAGAGGAGGAGCAGGAGGATGGGCCAAATGCGGTCCCTACGCGGTCCACATGCAGGAAAGCTGATTCCAGTGTCGCCGCCGAAGGCTCCCATGAACAGACATCGATCCTCTTGTGCGCGACGACGCCGACGGGGCTCCGACCCATCGCCAGGGCCGCGAGCAGCGTCGCGTACAGGTCCGGACTGTGCAGGAAGAGGTCAGCCAGTACCTGCGGGCCCCCGAGATGCCCGGGGCCGACACGTGGGGGCCCCCCTGGGGGGAGGGAGACCCGAGGAGGAGGGGGAGGAGGAGGGATGAGGAGGAGGGGCGAGGAGGAGGAGGAGGAAGAGGAGGAGGAGGAGGAGGAGGAGGAGGAGGAGGAGGAGGAGGCGAAGGAGGGGGGGGGGAGGAGGGCGAGGAGGAGGAGGGGGAGGAGGGGCGAGGAGGAGGAGGAGCAGGAGCGGGAGGAAGGGAAGAGTAGAGGAGGAGGAGGAGGAGGAGGAGGAGGAGGAGGAGGAGGAGGAGGAGGAGGAGGAGGAGGAGGAAGGGGCCCGGATCTCCGACGGGAGGAGGGGAGGAGGGGTGAGGAGGAGGAGTGGAAGTAGCCTGAAGAGACGAGGAGAGGGCAACAAAGTGACGCCTCTCCGCGCGCCCCTGCAGTGCACCTAACTCATCTGGATGAAATGTTCAGCGCTTCTCGCTGCACAGGCGTGTGAGAAGCGCGCGCAATTGTCAGCAAATAACTTCATCTCGTGATTCGGGAAGAGGTGAGGAAGAGGAGGAGGAGGGGGAGGAGGGGGAGGAGGAGGAGGAGGAGGAGAATGAGGAAAGGACCTGGATCTCCGACGGCATTCGCTTTCGCTGCCTTCGGCCACTTTTCGATGACTTTTGCCACTTTTTTGAAGCTGGCCGCTTTTCGCTGACTTCGGCCACTGTGGCCCGTTCTCGGGATCCCCAAACCGTGTGGTGACAGACCGTGTGGTGACCTCGGAACCCCAAGAGACCACACCGCACGGTCCGTCAAGGCACGGTCTTGGGACCCTGGAGGCTCCAGTCGCCTGAGACATCCTCGGAGAACAACCCAAGTCCCAAAACCGTGCGGTGACCCCGAATCCTCACCGACTCAACACACGGTGTGGTCACCACCCCGTTTGGGCGCCGCTGATTTCCTCCCGAGCCGTTTCTTGACGGTCCCGGAGACCGCGGGAGAGAGAGAGGAAGAGGGAGGCCCGAGGAGGCAGCACCTCGGCGGAGCAGTGTGCGGTCAAAGTCTCGAAAGGGGCGCAGCGAAGACGACTACATGGGGCACAGGGGCGCAAAAAGAAATAGGCACAGGTCCCAGGAGTCCCAATCTTTTCCTGAAACTTCTGGGTTCTCGTCTTCCCCCCCGCTTCCCCATATTTCCCCATATTTCCCTGGAAGTCCACGATGACTTGTGTCTGTGTTACCTTTCCCCTCCTGAACTCGGGAGCGGCCAAGCGGGGGGCGTCCAAGAGGGGGGGGTGCAAATCATGGCCAGCGGCATGTGCGCGGCCCAAGGGGGGGGGGGGCCAGGGACGTAATGAAATAAGAAGAGGCGCCATGAAATCTGGGTAAATATCATGGCCCGCGCCATGATACCCACCCACCCCTAGTCATCACCCCCCGCTTCGCCGCCCCCGATGAACGACCGCTGGGCGCCGTGCGCTACTGGGGCCCCGCCCTGCTGATGCCCGGCTGTGGGGACACCTCTGGGTAATTATGCAATGGCTCCAGACGGACCCCGACGGAGACGGCTTGGGCCCCTGGCGGCGGAGCCTCCCGGCCTCGCGCAGGGGGCGCCCTGACCTTCCAGGAGGGATAACAAATAGCACGCGACTCAAAAACCTATCCCAGAGCTATTCTACGTTTTGTTTTTAGGCTGTTTCGTTTTGCTTTTTAGGTTTTTAGGTCTCCAGTGCAAAAAAAATGCTCTCTGGAAGGTCAGGGTCCCGGCCTCGCGCAGGGGGGGGGGGAGGGCCGCCAGGGGGTGCCCCCCCCGCGCGCCTGGGGTCGGCGGAGACGAGGGCACTCCGCCCTCTGGCCTCCGCCCTCGGCCTCCGGGGCTCCCCGGCGGGCCTCGGGACCGCCCACGAGGTTGAGGAGCCAGCTCCGGGGGGGGGGGCGCTCCGGACGTCCAGGCCGGTGCGGGGGGGGCCCACGCTGTGAGCAGCATCGCCACGCTGGAGCTCCTAGGCCACCCTGCTCCACATCTCGCGCGCCCCGCGATGTGCGACGAACGAACATAGTCTTAGGTCGGGCTTGTCCCCCTACAGGGGGATTTCGGACGAAACATCGGCAATACTCAAAACATGGTCCAGCACATGTGAGACATGTAGGAACAAATCGTCCCCAGACCATGTCTGGACAATGTCTGTACAGTGCTCCTGCAGAGGGACAGGCCCGACTGAAACATAGTGGCGCCGTCGCGCCGCCCCCTGGAGAGGAGCAACCGCTCTGGCCGAGACCGCCACGCGCGAAGCGCGATGATGGCCAGGACTGTTTGCTCAGCGTGTCGCCCCGGTGGCCCCGGCGACAAGCTACGCCCTGCAGGCGGACAGCGTGCCACTCCGCTCCGCGGGGCGGGATGCCCGGGACGCGGAAGCCGGGCCGTGAAGCGGCTATCGCGTGTCGCGCCGAAGCGTGGTGGAGCAGAACAGGCGGAGCGACAGGACGTTCCAAAGTTCCTGTCCTGGCGGTGCCTCCCTGGTCCAGACTCTAGTCCACTGGCGGATCCTACGCGTGTTCCCTTCAATTTTCAAGTGGCACCAGACCAATGCGCAACAGCATGCCCTCCCCCCGGGCACGGCGCCTCCTTGATGCACACCGTCAGCCTGGGGTTGCGCCTCGCGTGGGCGAGCCAGTCCAGGAAGCGGGCTCGCCGCCAGACGGTGGCGATCATGAACGCCTCCATGGGCGGAGCGAGGAGGAGAGGAGGCCTCGCCGCCGTCGCCGCCGCCACTGCTGTCGCTGGCGTCGCCGTCGGGTCGTCATCGCGTCGTCATGATGTCGCCGTCGTGTCGCTGCCGCCGTCGCATCGGTTGTGGCGACAGCGGCCCTGGGCCCAGGGAGTGCCAAGGAGGGACCTCCCCAAAGGGATCTTTATGTAGACTTCTCGTTCTTCGGCCCGGGAGGGAGGGAGACCCACCCAAAGGACTCCTCCGGAGCCCGTGCGGCGCGTGAGCCCGTCTGTGAAGGGGCCAAAAAGGACACACAAATAAATAGACACAAATAAAAATAGTTCCTATATTTCCCCATCTGTTCTGGGTTTCTGTCTTCCCGCCCACTTCCAATATTTTCCAATATTTTCTTGGGAATCCAGGATGAATTGTGTCTGTGTGTTTCTTTTCCTCCTGAGTCTGGCCGCCGAAAATGCAACCGAACGGGCTCGGTTCCGACATGGTCGTGGGTAACCCCCGATGGGTTCTCGGTGGTGGTAGTCCCTGTTCTTCCTCTGCGACTGGGCTCGTTCTTTGGATATGTGCCAACTCGTGTCATCCCGCTGGCTCTCTCGAATCGACGCTAATCGACGCGAGTCGACACTCATCGGGGCAAGTCGAAGATCACCGATGCTACATCGGCAATTTCCCATCGACTACCAGGCGCTAGCGCACGCCAATGCACGCCGAAGACGGAATTTCGAAGGCGCTTCTTCCTCTTTAGGCAGGGGCCGACAGCCCCAACCTTCCTATATGCTTCCCACGAAACGATCTTATAACCTAATACTGTTCTAGAACCTAAACCCATGTTCTCAGAACGTAAGCCCGACGTGCTAACACAAGACAGTCCCGGCCAAACGTGTTCTAAGAACGGTTCGCGCAACTAACAAACGGATCTTGGAACATGTTCTGGTGCGCCTATAGTAGAGGCCTCCTAGATGGGGTCGGAGTAGGCAGGGTCGGAAGATCGCGCCGCATCGCCGATACATCCTTTTGGTCAGCGGCGGCGGGCGAGCGCGCCAGCGGCGAGTCAGGTCGAAGCGGGCTACGCAGCGAGGAACTAAGCGAAGGCAGCGGGGGCAGGCCACGCCAAACGCGGCTAACCGAGGCCTCACGCGGCGACCCAGCGGCGGACCGGCGGGTGGCAAGGGCGACTGAGACTGAGTCGAACTGCCAGCGTGCAAGTATGCATGGCGTCGGAAGCACCAGGAGGTCGGGACAAACAACGACCCGGGTCGGAAGCCGAGGAATTAATGCATGGGCCCGAACCCTGGACAACTGCGTGAGCACCAGGGTGGCCGCAACCAAAGGACCGCCGGTCGAGGTGGAATTGAAAATTGCAAGGGCGAAGCCCCGGACGTCTGACGCCGATACATCCGCGATGCGTCGGCGATGCATAGGCGATACACCAGCGATGCACTGGCGTTGCATCGTCGACGTCGGCGATGCATCGGCGACGTCGACGTGAAGCAAACCAGGCCGCACATCGAGCCGCATCGGCGATGCATCGGTGATACGGCCCGCTCCTCCGACCCCATCTACTCGGACCCCGTCTAAGATTAGAAAGTCCAGAGTTCGCGAGGGGTTGGGTTTTCATGTATTCCCAAAAAAAACAACGAAACCATCCCGAAGCCATCCGAACACCCTCCAGGAAGGGTTCCCAGATGCTTTTCGGGGGGCTCCGCGAAGGTTTTAAAAGACGACCCGCTCCGCTCTCTGGAGTCGTCCTTGGAGCCGCGGATCAAAAAAAAGAAGGTTTTGGAAGGCCTTTCGTCGCTCTGGAGGGAAGCCCGCTCCCAGCGAACCCTGGGCTCTCGAAGTCTGGGCGGGCTAGAGATGGGCAGGCCAGGACGCCCCGCCACTGCTCGACCCCGAGCACGAGGGGCAACGATCGGGGGGGACCGGCATGCCGGGGATGCATCGACCTGGAGGTCGGCGATGCACCGCCGATGGATCGGCGATGGGGCCCCGATCTCGGCGATAGGGCCGATGGATCGGCGATAGGGCCGAACCTTCCTTGGCGAGTTGGGGCTATCGGGCCCCTATTGGCGATCAGTGGGCGATTGGGGGTCGATGCACCCCCCCCATGCCCATCCCCCCCCCTAGAGTTGCCCCCGAGTGGGTATCGTGTAACCCATCCCCATCCCCAGCGGCGCGGCCTGTGCCACGCTGGCCGATTGCCCCCCCCTGGATGGGCATATGGGTCGTCCCCTGCGGGTTTCGAGGGGTCTATCCCCCACTGGGGTGGCAATCAGGTGGGGTCTCGAATGGTAAGTCGGGCCTGTCCCTCGACAGGCTTTTTTTGTGCGACCATTTTTTTTGGTGCGACCATTTTCTGTTGTGCGACCATTTTTCCCCCGGGCGACGGGCACCCCCGCGGGCAGCCTGCGGGGCCCCGCCGCCGCCGCACGCCCCGCCGGCCCGCCGCGCCCCGCCCCGCGCCACGCGGAGGGGGCGGAGGGCGACGGGCTCGGGCCGCGGAGGCGTGGCCTCGAGAGCTCGGTCGGGGCTGCCCTCCTACAGTGCATCGGGCCGGGCGAAAGGGGGGGATAGCAAAGAGGGGGGCTTGAGACTCAGCTCTCGTAGCTGATTTTCCCGGCGCCTCCCGGCGCCGGGAGGCGCCCATGTGTCGAGTCATGGGCCCGGCGGCTGGGCAGAAGCCAGCTGCATGCAACAAACTTCGTAACCCCCCCTTTCCCAATCCCCCCCTTTCGTTCGGCCCGAGTGAAGTCGGGCGTGCCCCCCTACCGGGGAATTTTCGACGAGGAAGAAAAAAACATAATGCGCCCAAGAAGGCCAAACCATAGTCACAAACGCGTCCCCTGATTGTTACATTTTTTATAACAAGTTTTGAATATTCTCGGGGGACCTCTACAGCAGGAATATTCAAAAATTGTTAAAAACATAATCTGAAGACGATTTGTTTTTAGTATATTTGAGCATGTGTTGGGCAAACTTGGGGCATGGTTTATCTTTCGTCCAAAATCCCCTTGTAGGTGGACACGCCCGACCTGAATCTAGAATTCGGTCGGGGATGTCCTCATACGGGTGGGCTCTGAAGAGGTATATAAAACAGCTACAAGATAATCACAAGTGCACCCCCCAAAGACAAGGATGTCCCAGAAGACCCTCATGAGACCACGTCCTTTCTCCGTCAGCATCTGTGGGGACCACTACCACCCCCGAGTCTCCCCCCCCTCACAACTACCCCCCCTCCGTCCCACCCCTCCTCACCTGAACCTCTGCCTCCACCTCCTCCTTCCCGTGCGGCTCCTCCCCCTGCTCGTCCTTCTTCTCCTCCTTCTACATCGTCGTGGTCAGCGTCCTCATCTTCAGGGTCGGCGGCACCGGCCGTAAGGCCTTCGCAATAATCACAAACACACCCCCCAAAACAAGACAAATCATCACCACGCATGTTCTACGATTCTTGAGTATGACTCCTGTAGAAGGACATGCCCGACGGACATGTAGAACTCGCCGGAGACACGTCCTACCCTGAGAGCCGACGTTGCAGAGACTTGCAGCATCGCAGAAAATCACTCGGTGGCGGGCGAGTGCGGGGGCAAGTGAGAAGGATGAGGCCTTTTCAGACGGCCGCGGGACTTCTCATAAGTCCTCGCGCCTTCGAAGAGGTTGTTTCGTGTCCCTGGGGAAGGCTTAGACAACTTCTCGGAGGGCTGGGGAGCTCCCGAGCCTTCCGAGAAGGCTTTTTCCTTCTCACTTCTGAGAAGGCTTTTTTCTGAGACAACTTCTGGAGAAGGCTTAGACAACTTCTGAGAAGGCAGTTTCCTTCTCACTTCCCCTCCTCGCTCGCCGCGGAACCACAACCGAAGCCCCAGACCCCGTCTCCCTGCGTCATTTTTCGGGTCCCCGCGACCTGCGAGGGCCCCCCAGGACTCGAAACCAGGCGAAGACGCCCCTGGCGAGACATCCCCCAACGCCAGGATCGCAGGGCCCAGCCACGCAGAAACAGAAAAAACGCACGCAAGCACAGAGCTCGAGAGCTCTGTTGCCTCTCCGTGCCGCCCCGG
>CAUYUJ010017471.1:529280-546780 GCA_963575745.1 Prorocentrum cordatum | reverse complement strand
CGTTGTCGCCCAAGAGAATGCAGGGGACCTGCATTTCACTAGTGTGCGCCAGAAGGTAACTGGCAAAAGCACCTTTAAGATGGTAAATGTCAACTCGGTGGTTGCCCTCAGCGTTGACGGCTCCCGCGTCATAGAGCGAGGAGCCGTAAGGCCTGTCCACTTCAGCCATGACTTGTGACTCGACCAACTTGAACTCCACATCAGAGGGGGAGCCATCAACCTCACCATCCACCATCTGTCCCCGTAATGACGCCTCCACCGCGTGGAGGCGAAGACACGTGTCATCCACATGCATAAGACTGATGGATTCGACCTCAGATTCACCACTCGCGCGCTCACAACGGCCGCTTCTCCGGGAAGCACCGGATGCTGGCAAGCTGAACCCAGGCTTGTCACGCAAAGTGGATCTGACCGTTCCTGCAGCGGGTGCATGCGCACCGTCTGAGCCGTCAGCAAGGCATGTGCCTGGAAGGGGGTGGTGTGAAGTGTCCCCACGATTGTTGCCCGTAGATGACTGGTGGGTGCTGAGGGAGGGGGAATGGAGTTCCCCACGCGCCCCCGACTGTGCCTGCGTTCGCGCACTCGTAGTCGGGTCGTGATTCGTCGTAGTACGTCCAAGTACCGTCTTGGCTGTAGTAGCCATAGTCAGACCAGCTCCCGCGGCTGTTCTCGTCGTGACCTGCGGCCTCCTCGGCGGGCTCCTCTTGGGGCCTACTTGCTTCGGGCCCACTCTCCGTGTGTTGTTCTCTCTCTTCAATCCCAGTTCGTCCAAGGTCCTGAGGTACAGTTGCAACCGACCACGAACCGGCACGCGCGCCTGAGAACGCATGTAGCGTGCCGCGTATGTTGATGCGTACATCTCGGGGGTCCAGCACTCCGGCGATGAAGTGTGATATGGGGTATCGCCCAGTCGGTACTTCTGACCCCGAGGAGATCCCGTCTCGCTCCCGCACGACGCCAATGTAAACGCGGAGCCCCATCCACGATGATTGTGCAGGGGAGACAGCACAAGCTCCACAAAGCCCCGCAGCAGATGTCGCACTTTGTCCTGGTCCACTTGCTGCAGCCGGGAGAGTTGTTGCTGCGTGTGCTGACGTACCGCCAGTTGCCGTAGCTGTCCCTGTACCACTCGGCGCGATGGCTGCGCCTGCGATGGGAACCTGAGTCGTTTGAATCAGTCCCGTCTGCAGGCTGGGTGCATATGTAACATACTCCAAAAGCACAGAGGCAAGAGCAGCAAGCGAGATAAGCCAAAGTAGGCACCAAATACGTCGTAAGATCCTGTGCGTAGCCAGAAGATGCTTCGTAGACGTGATCATCTGATTTGCTGCCGCCGCCGGGTCGTCCCTGTTGTTGACTGCCGCGCAAAGGGTACCTCCCGCCCGGAACAGTACATAAGCACGCGCAGAACTGCGAAGCGAATACGATAGAACGAGCACAAGCAGGAAGACTGCCAGACACACGGACGGCGCAGCCACGTCCAGCACGTAGAAAGGCGACGGAGACCAAACGTAATATGCGCGCCAGAACGACAGTACAGACATTACGGCAAGAGCCGCTTGGAGAGTCGGGTGCAACGCAACTAGCGGGTGCACTAGAAACGTAAGCACCCTGATCTGCCTCACCAGTTTCGTAGCACCCTCGTCGCCCGGAAGAACCCTCGCGTGCCAGGCGAGCATCGTCATCAGGAGACCCCTGGAGGCGTGAGGATTTGTACCCTCTAGCCCGCTGTTGTAAGTGTACGAAAAAGGAGGGTCCAACGTGTTGTCGCCCGTCCCGATGGTTGTTGCGCCCACTAGGCTCGAATGCGTCGATGGCAGCACAAACATGAACATGGTCCTGATCAGCATCACACACCCCAGCATCAACTTGACTGGGACTGCGCCGACCGGTGGTGAGCCTGGCACGGCAGCGACCACGTTGGTGTAGCCACCCACGTCCGGCGTGAAATGATTCACGCGGTAGTTGGCGCGATCCTCGTAGTCCGCCTGCGAGCCCACACGCGGTATGAAGAATGAGCGCAAGCGAGTCAAGAACATGGAAGCAGAGTCCATGGTGGCGAACGCCGGTCCGCCCTCCGTCGACGTAGAAGTCATGGTCCACCACGCTCAGTGGCGCCCTGTAGAAGTTCGTCGAGAAAAGACCAGAAAGGCCGAAATAATCGGCCTAGGTCCGAAAGAAAATGGGCTCACGCCCTGTAGCCTAAGGCCCAGCCAAAGCACGCAGCCGCTTCAACCGCAATCGCGAAGGTTGCCCTCAACCCAAAGGTATGAGGACCGTGCCAATCGCGATGCAGAATCGGCGTCAAGCGCGCATGGCTTGAGCCAAAATTGCTACGGTGCAGGACGGATGAGGAGAAGGATGACGACGACGAGCAGGAGGAGGAGAGGGAATGACGCCCGTCCTGGAGCCTCTTGGTGTCGCCTTGGCTCTCCTAGAGCGTGCTGGGGGTCCTGTGGCCTGTTGGGGCCTCTTGGAGCCTCCTGGGCCTTCTGGAGCTCCCTGAGTGTAATTCAAAATGGGTCCTCCGGGGGGCTCTTGAGATTTCGTGGGCCCTCCCGGGGCCGCCATGGGCCCTCCTGGAGCCTCCGTGGGCCCTCTCAGAACCCTCTCGCGGGGGCGGAATGATGAAAACAATTTCACGCATGGGGGCCTTTCCGTTGAGAATGGGGGCGCGGTGCAGAGTGGGTCCTCCTGGGGCCTCCGGAGATCTTCTAGGCACTCCCGAGGCCGCCATTGGCCCTCCTGGAGCCTCTGGGGGCCTCTAAGAAGCCTCTCGCGGGAACTGAAAAATGACGACAGTTTCACGGATGGGAGCCTTTCCGTTGAGAAGGGAAGCGCGGTGAAGGTAATAAAATGACGACAGAGTCGCACTTGAGGCCCCAAATCGTCTTTGGGCACCTCGAGCGCGAATCCCCCTCCCGCATAGTACGGTGCGATTTCCCCTCCCCCCGCTGACCCGCCGGACCCCGGGAGGGTGATTTTTGTGGTTTTCGCTTGTAAGAAACACTTCCCCCCCCTCTCGACGGTGACGGAGGGCAGGCGGCGGGGGAGGCGGGTTGGCGGGGTGGCGGGTTGGCTGGGGTTGCGGGGTGGCTGGTTGGGATGGTTGAGCCGGTTGAGTTGTTTGGGTGGCTGGTTGGTTGGGCTGGCTGGTTGGGCTGGCTAGGGCAATTGGTTTCGACTCTTACCCCTCCTCCTCCTACGACAACTACTATCACGACTACTACTACTACTACTACTACTACCACCACCACCACCACCACCACCACCACACCACCACCACCACCACCACCAACCACCACCACCACCACTACTACTACTACTACTACTACTACTACTATACTACTACTACTACTACTACTACTACTACTACTACTATCCTGCGACTGCCGCGACTACGGCGAGGGCTCCGGAGACGGAACCATCCGATAAGGAATCCACGACTACACGACGACTACGACTACTTACTACTACTACTACTACTACTACTACTACTACTACTACTACTACTACTACTACTTACTACTACTACTACTACTACTACTACTACTACTACTACTACTACTACTACTACTACTACTACTACTACTACTACTACTACTACGGCTACTACTACTACTACTACTACTACTAAAATTACTACTACTACGACGGTTCCTCTACTACCACTACAACTACTACGACTACGACTACGACTACGACTACGACTGCGACTACGACTACGAGTACGACTACTACTACTTCTACTCCTACTACTACTGCTAGCACTACTACTATTACTATTAATACTATACCACGAGTACGACGGCTACTACTATTACTACTACAACTTTTACCGAACAGCTTGTGCTGATAATTTTCTAGTAAAGTCAAAAGAGAGCATCATGACACTCCAGGGGGGTTCGGGCGGAAGCCGGCAGAAACCGGGAGAATCCGGCAGCCCCAGGAATCCTTAGGAGTCCTGAGGAAATCTGAAGAATCCGTGGGAAACCATTCCCACAACACCATTCCCAGGCCACATTTTGAATGCCCGGAGCCAACTGTAGGCCACTTCGTGTTCTTCGTGTTCCCAGAACACCACTCCCAGGCCACATTTTGAATGCCCGGAGCCAACAGTGGGCCATTTTGTGTTATTCGTGTTCCCAAAACACAACTCCCAGGCCACAGTTTGAATGCCCGGAGCCAACTGTAGGGTTTTTCGTGTTCTCCGTGTTCCCAGAACACCACTCCCAGGCTACATTTTGAATGCCCCGAGCCAACAGTAAGCCTTTTCGTGATCTTCGCGTTCCCTGAACACCACTCCCAAGCCACATTTTGAATGCCCGGTGCCAACTCTGGGCCACTTCGTGTTCTTCGTGTTCCCAGAACACCAGTCCTGTGCCATATTTTGATTGCCCGAGCTGAACAGGCTGAGGCCGAGGCGGGCTGAGGCCGAGGCAGGCTGAGACTGAAACTGAAGCGCGCCGAGGCAGGCTGAGGCTGAGGCTGAGGCAGGCTGAGGCTGAGGCAGGCTGAGACTGAGGCTGACGCAGGCTGAGGCCGAGGCAGGCTGAGACTGAGGCTGAGGCAGGCTGAGGCTGAGGCAGGCTGAGGCTGAGGCTGAGGCTGAGGCTGAAGCTGAGGCTGAGGCTGGGGCTGATGCAGGCTGATGCTGAGTTGCTGACGCTGAGGCTGAGGCAGACTGGGGCTGAGGCTGAGGCCGAGGTAGGCTGAGGCTGAGGCTGAGGCTGAGGCAGGCTGAGGCGCAGGCTGAAGCTGAGGCAGCCTGGGGCTGAGGCTGCGGCTGAGGCTGATGCAGGCTGCTGCTGAGGCATGCTGAGGCTGAGGCTGATGCAGGCTGAGGCTGAGACAGGCTGATACTGAGGCTGAGGCAGGCTGAGGCTGAGGCCGAGGCCGAGGCAAGCCGAGGCAGGCTGAGGCTGAGGCTGAGGCTGAGGCTGAGGCTGATGATGAGGCAGGCTGAGGCTGAGACAGGCTGAGGCTGAGGCTGAAGCAGGCTGAGGCTGAGGCAGGCTGAGGCTGAGGCCGAGGCAGGCTCAGGCCGAGACAGGCTGAGGCTGATTGAGGCTGAGGCTGAGGATGAAGCCGAAGCAGGCCGAAGCTGAGACAAGGTGAGGCTGAACGGGGGGGAAAGGGGGGAGGAGGGGAGGCTGAGGCAGGCTGAGGCCGAGGCAGGCTGAGGCCGAGGCAGGCTGAGGCTGAGGCTGAGGCAAGCCGAGGCAGGCTGAGGCTGAGGCTGAGGCTGAAGCTGGGGCAGGCTGAGGCTGACGCTGAGGCACGCCGAGGCAGGCTGAGGCTGAGGCTGAAACTGAGGCAGGCTGAGGCATCCGTAGGAATCCATAGGAATCCTTAGGAATCCGTGGGAATCGTTAGGATTCCGTAGGCATCCTTAGGAATCCGTAGGCATAGTTAAGCATCCTCAGGAATCCTTAGGAATCCTTAAGATGCCCTGAGAATCCTTAGGAATCCCAAGGAATCCTTAGGATTCCATTGGATCCTAAGGCCGTTGCCACTGCGAGTGTCATTGCGAATGCGACTGCGACTTCGAGAACAGCAGAATTCTACAACTGGATTCTCACCTGAATCGTAAGGGGAATGCTTCCAGCTATGCTTAAACACATCAGCTAGGTTGCTTCGCCGGGATAATTACTACCACCACCACCACCACCACCACCACCACCACCACTACCACCACCACCACCACCACCACCACCACCACCACCACCACCACCACCACCACCACTTACTACTACTACTACTACTACTACTACTACTACTACTACTACTACTACTACTATTACTTCTACTACTACTACTACTACTACTACTACTACTACTACTACTTCTACGAACTTACTACGACTACTATCTACTACGACTACTACTACTACGTACACGGACGACTACCTACTACGACTACTACTTACTACTACTACTACTACTACTATCAATACTACGACTACACTACGACCACGACTACTAAACTACTAAATTACTACTACTACTACGACGACGGCGACGAACGACGGACGACCTTACTACTACTACTTACGGCTACTACGACTCTACGACTACTCGACACTACTACAGACTACTAATACTACTCTCCTACTACTATTACTAGTTCTAGTTACTACTAATACTTGTACTTACTACTATACTCCTTACGACTACTACTTACTTACTATTACTACTACTACTATTACTACTACGACGACGACTGACTACTACTACTACTACTACTAATACGACTAATACGACTACTTACGACTACTATTACTACTACGACGACGACGACGACGACGGACGACGGCG
This sequence comes from Prorocentrum cordatum, assembly GCA_963575745.1. NCBI lineage: Eukaryota > Dinophyceae > Prorocentrales > Prorocentraceae > Prorocentrum > Prorocentrum cordatum. The sequence goes on along the minus strand of CAUYUJ010017471.1, from coordinate 540,462 downwards.
ACGACGGACGGACTGCTACTACTACTACTACTACTACTACGATTACTACTACTACTACTACTACTACTACTACTACTACTCACTACGACTACCACTACTACTACTACTACTACTACTACTACTACTACTACTACTACTACTACTACTACTACTACTACTACTACTACTACTACTACTACTACTACTACTACTACTACGACTACTCCTACTACTACGACTACTACTACAAATCGTACTTTTGCTACGACCTGCGACCTGGGGCCCCTGTGCGACGCCGCGGGAGGCGGCGGTCCCGCCGGCTGCAAGTCGCGCCGCCGCTGCAGCCGCGATGGCGCCTGCGGCCGGAGCGCCGCGCAGCTGGGCCAAGTCCGCCGGAGTCGGGAAACGCGCGCAGCCAGACCAGAAGGTCTTAGCCGCAAGGCCTGCGCGGCGGATCCCGCCCCGCCAATGCGCTGCGGAGCGCCCAGCTTCGCAGAACCGCGCGCCCACGAGCTCCTTGATCGCGCCGCTCTTGCGGGCAATGGCAACTTTCATCCGCGGTCTCGCCGTCGCGCGCGGCGGCGGCTCGTGCCCCTGCCAGTCCGCGAGATCATCGGCCGCGAGCTCGCCGAGACGACCCATGGCGCCGAGGTTGTCCGAGTGCCAATCGCATGTCTCGTTGCAGAGGTCGCCGTCTGCGAACCTCGCCACCTCCTTGACGGTCTGGGCGATGAGGGCGCGCGCGTGGCGTGCGCTGGCAACGCCCGCGGGGGCGTCGGCCGGGCTCGCCACGGGCTCGGCGGGCGTGAAACTCGCCCGCTGCATTAAGAGCACATGGCAGGCGTAGCCGCCCACCTGGGCGTCGAAGCATCCGTGCGCCGAAGGCTTTGGAAGCGCCGGATGCTTCAGTGCCAAGTCGCAGTCCTCCCGATTCGCGGCAGACCCTTGCCGGCCCCCGCGAGAAGTCCCCAATGCGAAGTGGGTATGCGAACAGAGCTCGCGGGAAGCGCGCGCGCGTCGCGCCGCGCCCCGCAGCGCAAGGAAATCCAAGTCAACTCCTCTGTTCCTCTGGTGCCCCGCGCGACTGTCCCCGTTTATTGCCTGGGCAAGCGGCTCCTGGGAGCCTTGAAGCCGTCTTGCCTCGGAGCGAAAAGAAGCGAAGTGCTGGCGAGAGGCATGGGTTGGCAAGGAAAAACAGCCGCCGGTCAGAGGCCCCTGCAGCGGAGGAGGCCAGGGGCTCACGTCACAAAAATGAACAAACTCAATGTGACAACAGCTGACCTGAGGCTCCCGCACCTGACGAAGCCGGCGGCCCACGTCGGCGATGAAAATGCCGGGGCCCCTCCGCGCCCCTGCCAACTCCCCCGCGCTCCTCTGAACTCATCCGAACTCTCCCCAACTCCTGTTTCGTGTATTTTTCTCCGCGCCTCCGCGCCGCCCCGCGCCCTTCCTCCGTGCGCCCGAAAAGGCACGTGCCGGAACACGACCCATTGGGACAGCACTTATCGTCTCCTTCCTCCGTGCGCCCCAAAGGGCAAACTCGCTCACAGACGAGCCCCCCTGCCTGATACTTCCTCCAGACTCGGGCCGCATCTCGACCCGCTTCGGACTCGAACGTGAAGTGCGGGCCCCAAAGGGACGGGGGCCCCTGCCTGAAACTTCGTCGCACGTCACTCACAGACGAGGTTCCAGCCTGATACTTCCTCCAGGACACCAAAAAAAAACAAATTCCAAGTATGAGGATGACCCGCGCGGATTACGAACGCGAGCTGCGGGCCCCATGGGGCAGGAATTCCCGCCTGAGATCTCCTCGGATTTCGCCCGCCAACGAGGCTCCCGCCTGATCGGGCACGCGGGCCCATGATGGTAACAAATTTGCCGACGATCAGCTCGGACGAGGCCACCCACAAGTCATTCGGCCAAGAGGCTCCTGCCTCATGCTTCCCAAACCTTCATAAATGAGCGGCCCAAAAGTGACGGCGTTTACAACGTTTCGATGGCCCGCTCGAATGTATCACATGAGCTGCGGCCCCCATAGGGTTGGGGCTCCAACTTGAGATTTCCCCACAAGTCATTCGCCGACGAGGCTCGCGCCTGACGTTTCCTCCATGCTCAAGCCTGAAGAGCCAAATAATGACTGCATGTACAAGTTCCCGATGGCCCGCTCGGATTGCTGGCCTTTCTGCGCAGCTCTTCCACCGTTGGATTATCGATGCAGCCGCGCAATTAAAGACTCGCATAGCGTTGTTTCTCTCTCAAGGGAATTTTAAAATTCCCGCGCGCTGGCCTCGCTTAGACCTTCTTTGCATCCGCGCATAAGCGTTTATGAATGCACTGGATTCGCCCCCCCCCCAAAAAAAAAAAAAAGAAAACAAAAACGCGGCGCGTCGCCTTCTGGGGGGAAAATTCAAACGCGCTCCACAACGGCTCCACTAAAGGTTGCACGGAACTCGAAAAAGGCTTAGAAAGGCTACCCAGAAAAATCAAAATGACACTTGCAAGGGCCCCCCCCCCCTGTTCTTCCAGTCCGATCCCGGGACTTGCCGCGGATCCCCGGGGGCCCCCGGGCCCCGCGGACAAAAATGCTGCAATGTGGGCCGGCGGAGCAAGCAGGCAAATTACATGCGCTTCCGACGAATGTCATACAGAGCTGTCTTTATCCGCGAAGATGACAATCCTACATCTGGAATGCGTCCAGCTCCCGGAATGGCCGAGACCCCTCGCGTTGCCCATGTCTGACAAAAGTTGCTAATGACGCTTTTTTTTGCAAAAGCTGCATTATTAAAACTTAGCATTAGCGGCGAAGATTATCGGATCGCGCTGCGCGGTTTCTGCGATGGCGGCGCGCCGCTGCGGATGCGGGGGGGGGGGGGGGGGGGGGGGGGCGCGCTCTGGGTCTCTCACTCGCCCAGTGAATCCGCCTCCGAACCTGTCTTTCAAGGCGGGCGTGCGCGGAGGGCGAGATGCAGGTGGATGCCCAGTCAGGCATCTCCCCCGAACTGCGCATGCACGCGCGGGCCCTGCATTAGCTAGGCGCGCGGGCGAATGCGCGGCGACTCGACGCGCGGAAAAGCGGAGAAGTCCGCGGGGCCCTGGGCGGCATCCGAACTACCGCCTCGCAACGCACCCGCTGGCACGCGAGACATCGCCGAATGCCACGAGATGAGACCCGCGTCTGAGGTGACGAGCTCGTCTTCTGAAAATGACAACGCCGTTTTCAGGCGGCAACGTCGAGAAAAAACAGGACGCGCAACCGTGCCCCGCAAAAACAATCAAAGAACCAATGGGGTAGTGCGCGAGCTTTCGTGGCACAAGCAAATGACGCCCTATTGTTTCCGACCGTCCTGCGGTCATTGGTCCTGGGAGCTTCACCGAAGAGCCCGTCGCCGCGGCCCGCGCGCGCCACCCGCGCCCATGCCAGCACACCCCTCACACGTTTCGCGGCCCCGTAGGGAGCTCCACTGGAAGCCCCCAGCGCCGCCGCCCGCATGCGTCACCCACATCCGTTTCGGAACACCCCTCGCACGCTTCGTGGCCCCATGGGCAGCTCCATCGAAGGCCCCAGCGCCACCGCCCGCGTGCGTCAACCACGCCCATTTCGGCGCACCCCTCAAGCGCTTCGTGGCCCTTTCGGGAGCCCGCCCAAGCGCCGCCGCCCGCGCGCGCCACCCGCGCCCGTGTCGGCAGACCCCTCACGCGCCTCGTGGCCCCAAAGCGAGCTCCACCGAAAGCCCCAGCGCCACCGCCCGCATGCGTCACCCGTGCCCATGTCAGCACACCCCTCCCACGCTTCGTGACCCTGTAGGCCCCAGCACCACCGCCCGCATGCGTCATCCACACCCATTTCGGAACACCTCTCACACGCTTCGTGGCCCCATAGGGAGCTCCACCGAAGGCCCAAGTGCCACCGCCCGCATGCGTCACCCACACCCGTTTCGGCACACCCCTCACACGCTTCGCGGCCTCGTTGGGAGCTCCACCGAAGGGCCCAGTGCCACCGCCCGCGTGCGTCACCCTCACCATGTCGTCGCACCACTCACACGCTTCGTGGCCTCATCGGAAACTCCACCGAAAGGCCCGGTGCCGCCGCCCGCACGCGTCACCCACCTTCATGTCGGCACGCCACTGACTCGTTTCGTGGCCCTGTAGGGACTCCACCGAAATCCCCGGTGCCACCGCCCGCATGCGTCACCCACACCCGTTCCGGCACACCCCTCACACGGTTCGTGGCCCTTTAGGGAGCTCCACCGAAAACCCCGGTGCCACCGCCCGCATGCGTCACCCACACCCATGTCGGCCCACGCTTTGCACGCTTCGTGGCCCCATGGGCACTTCCACTGAAGGCCCCAATGCCCCCGCCGCATGCGTCACCCACACCCGTTTCGGCACACCCCTCACACGCTGCTTCGTGGCCCCATAGGGAGCTCCACCGAAGTCCCCAATGCCACCGCCCGCATGCGCCACCCACGCCCTTCCGGCACGCCCCTCACATGCTTCGTGGCCCCTTAGGGAGCCCAGCCGAAGGCCCCAATGCCCCCGCCGCGTGCGTCACCCACACCCGTTTCGGCACACCCCTCACACGCCGATTCGTGGCCCCATAAGGAACTCCACCGAGGTCCCCAATGCCACCGCCCGCATGCGCCACCCACACCCTTCCGGCACGCCTCTCACGCGCTTCGTGGCCCCTTATAAGGGGGCCCAGCCAAAGGCCCCAGCGCCACCGCGTGCATGCCCCCACCGCAACCATGTCGGTACATCCCTCACACGTTTCGCGGTCCCATGGGGAACTCCACCAGCGACCCCAATGGCTGCGTTCGCATGGGTCCACCGCACCTGTTTCGGCACACCTCTCACCCGTTTCGCGACCACGCAAAGAATTTCACCGACGGCCCCAGCGGCTGCTTTCGCATGCGCCCACCGGACAATTTGGCACATACCTCACACGTTTCGTGGCCCTATAGGGAGCTCCTCGGACTGCGATGCATGTGACGACGGTGTTCAAAACTGCATCTCGTTGGGTCCTTCGCCAAACTAATGTTTGTTCACGACGTCTCGCGCTGGTTTTCAGTCGCGCCCAGCATCCAGCGATCTGTGCAAGACTTCCATTGTCTTGTCCAGCAGGACCGACACGAGACGCGATCCTTTGCGGCGATCGTCTTCAGAATATCTTGGGGTTCTTCAGAAACCACCAAGACTTCAAAACGGTCCTTCCAGGACTCCGGAAGGGCTCGTGCGGAGCAAGACGATGAACTCCGCGGGTCAGCGCTGCTCCGACCGATATAACAAAACGAACAAAGGTGACGTTCAGAACTATGCTTCCTTCTGTTGACCCTGGGGTTGCCGATGGTATTCCACCGAATCTGGACGTAGCGTTTTACCCTCGTCTGGAGGCGATTGTTTGCCCTACGATTGCTCGTGCTAGAAATAGCCCTAATACGAGAGCGACGACGACGGCGACGACGACGAAGACGACTACTACTACTGCTTCTACTGCTACCTCTACTACGACTACTACGACTAATTCGAAAACTGTTAGCAATATTACTAGTACTAGTACTAGTACTAGTACTAGTACTAGTACTAGTACTAGTACTAGTACTAGTACTAGTACTAGTACTAGTACTAGAGTACTAGTACTAGTACTAGTACTACTAGTACTACGTACTAGTACTACTACTACTACTACTTACTACTACTACTACTACTACTACTACTACTACTACTACTACTACTACTACTACTACTACTACGACTACTACTACGACTACTACTACGACTACTACTACTACTACTACTACTACTACCACTACTACCACTACTACTACTACTACTACTACCACTAGTAATAAAACTGCTACTACTACTACTACCACTACTGCTACTACTTCTACGGCTGCTACGACTACTTCGACTACGACTACGACTACGACTACGCCGGCGACGACGACTACTACTACTACTACTACTACTACTACTACTACTACTACTACTACTACTACTACTATTACTACTACTATTACTACGACTACTACTTCTATCACTACTAATACTACTACTAATGCATACCTCTAATGTATACCTCTAGTACGACTACTGCAACAACTACTGCTACTACTTCTACTGCCACTGCTACAAGTACTACCGCTACTCCTACTACGCGTACTGCTACTACTACTACCCACGATATGTTTGCGACTGCTCATGCTACTCTACTTACTACCTACGACTACTACTACGACTACTACACTACTACTACTCCGACTACTACTACTACTACTACCACTACTACTAATATACTACTACTACTACCACTACTACTACTACTACGACTACTACTACTACTACTACTACCCGCTACGAGTACTACTACTACTACTACTTACTACACTACTACTACTGCTGCTACCTACTACTACTACTACTACTACTACTACTACTACTACTACTACTACTACGACTACTACTACTACTACTACTACTACTACTACTACTACTACTACTACTACTGTTACTACTACTACTACTACTACTACTACTGCTACTACTTCCACGACTACTACAACGACTACTACTACAGCTACTTTTTGCTAGTACTACTACTATCACTGCTACTACTACTATTACTACTGCTACTACGACTGCGTCTACTACTAGTACTAGTACTGGTACTACGACTGCTGCTAGCACTGCGAGTAAGACTACTACGCGACGACGGCTACTACTACATCTATTACTACTACTACCACTACTACTACTAGTACGACGGCTACAAATACTACTGCTACTACTGCTCCTACTACCACACGACTACAACAAATATTGCAATTATTGTTCCAAAAAGTACTGCCACTACTACCGCTGCTACGGCTACTGCGGGTACTTGTAGCAATACTACACAAGTGCTGCTACGACTACTAATGCGACTACTACTGCTACTACTACTACTACTACTACTACTACTACTACTACTACTACTACTACTACTACTACTACTACTACTACTACTACGACTAGTACGACTGCGAATACTACTGCTACAACTCCTACTACTTCGTCTACTCCTGCTACGCCTACTACTACTACTACTACTACTACTACTACTACTACTACTACTACTACTACTACTATCACTGCTAATGCCGCTACGACAGATTTAAGCTACGACTGCGGCTGCAACTACTACTGCTACTGCTATGGCGACTGGTACCACCGATGCTACTATTACTACTGCTACTGCTACTGCTAGTACTACTAGTACTAGTACTAGTACTAGTACTAGTACTACTACTACTAGTACTACTACTACTACTACTACTACTACTACTACTACTACTACTACTACTACTACTACTACTACTACCACGGGTGCTTCCACTACCACTACTACTACGACTACAAATACGGCTACTACTTCTACTACTACTACTCCTACTACTACTACTACTACTACTACTTCTACTACTACTACTACTACTACTACTACGACGACGACGACCACCATTATTACTACCAGTACCACCACTACTACTACTACTACTACTACTACTACTACTACAACAACTACTACTACTACTACGACTACTACTAATAATAATAATGTCTATTGCTACTGCTGCTACTACTACAGCTACTACTACTACTACTACTACTACTACCACTACTACTACTACTAAGGGCGACTACCACTACTACTACTACTACTACTACTACCACCACTACTACTACTGCTACTACTAACACGGCTACTTCTACTACGGCTATCACTGCTACTTTATCAGCTACGGATACGACTACTACTAATACTACTCCTACTCCTACTCCTACTACTACTACTACTACGACTACTACTACTACTACTACTACTGCTGCTGCTGCTGCTACAACTACTCCTACTATTACTGCTGCTACTACTACTACTAGCACTACGACTACTACTACAACTACGACTCGGACTACTACTGCTAGTACTACTACAACTACTACTACGACTACTGCTACTACTAGTACTACTACTACTACTACTACTACTACTACTACTACTACTACTACTACTACTACTACTACTACTACTACTACTACTAATACTAAGACTAATACTACTACTACTACTACTACTACTACTACTACTACTACTACTACTACTACTACTACTACTACTACTACTACTACTACTACTACTACTACTACTACTACTACTACTACTACTACTACTACTACTACCTACTCTACTACTACAATACTACTACTACTCCTGACCTCCTTCTTCTACGACTTGTGCGGATACGACTACTGCCCACTCGCTCCTACTCCTACTCCTGCTCCTACTCGTAATTATATTACTACTACTACTTACTACTACTCAATACAACTCCGACTTACATATACGAATACGAAGGCGACGAGACTTACTACTATACTACTACTACTGCTACTACTACTTACTACTAATTACTACTAACTACGAATACTACTACTAATACTAATACTACTTCTACTACTACTTACTACGACTACTATATTACTACACTACACTTACTACTAATACTACTACTACTACTACGTAGTAAGAGTACGACTAAGACTACTCACTGCTCCTACTACTAATACTACTACACCACACGACTACTTACGACACTCGCAACTAGTCATACTACTACTACTACTACGACTACTACTACTACTACTACTACTACTACTACTACGACTACTACTACTACTACTACTACTACTACTACCACTACCACTGCTACTGCTACTGCTATTACTACTATTGGTACGCGTACTACTACTACTACTACTACTACTACTACTACGACTACGACTACTACTACTACTGCTACTACTTCTACGACTTATGCGCCGACTACTGCTACTCCTGCTCCTACTCATGCTCCTGCTCCTACTCTTATCACTACTATTATTACTACTACTACTACTACTACTACTACTACTGCGACTACTACTACTACTACTACTATTATACTCCTACTACTACTACTACTACAACTACTAACAACTACTACTACGAAGACGATTACGACTACGACTACGGACTACGACTACGGTACTACTACTGCTATACTACTCTACTACGACTAATACTACTACTACTACTATACTACTACTACTTATACTTACTTACTCTATACTACAACTACTAACACAACTAGTATTACAAACAACTACGACTACTACTATACTACTACTACTTACTACTACTACTACTCTACTACTACTGCTAACGACTACGACTTACTACTACTACACTACTACTACTACTACTGCTACTACACTGATACTTCTAACTACTAATTACTAATATTAGTACTTGTTACTACTACTACTACTACTACTACACTACTACTACTACACTACTACTATATAATACGACTACTACTCCGACTACGGACTACGAACTACTCCTACTTCCTTTACTACTACTTCTCCTACTACTACTACTACTACTACTACTACTTCTTCTACTACTACTACTACTACTACTACTACTAATAATACTACTACTACTACTACTACTACTACTACTACTACTACGGCTACAGGCGCTACTGCTACTACTCCTACTGCCACTGCTACCTTCACTTCAACTGCAGGCCCGTGGGGTGACGACCCTGGCGTTGGTTTCCGACACCGACTGGATTGATCGCCCGACTCGATCTGTATTGCCCGATTCTGAGCCACTCTCGGCGCCTAACTTTGCACGCCCTGGGCGGGGTCCCCGCTGCATCGACGCGAGGCGAACCTGCCCTACTCATCGCTCCTCCTCCTCGTCCTCCTCCTTCTCCTCTTCCCCATCGCTCCTCCGCCTCCTCCTTCTCCTCCTCCTCCTCCTCCTGCTCCCCTGCGTTTCCGTCCTCCCACTTCCCTCCTCCGCCTCCTCATCCTCCTCCTCCTCCTCCTCCTCCTCCTCCTCTCATTCCTCCTCCTCCTCCTCCTTCTCCTCCTCCTCCTCCTTCTCCTCCGCCTCATTCTCCCCCCCCTGTGTCCCACCACCTCGCCCCTCCCCCCCCCCCACCCTCGGGGGCTCTGCCGCGGGGGGCGGGGTGGAGGGCGAGAGGCCCCCTTCGATCGAGGAGCCAAGGGTCGACGCTGTGAAGGCCCTGGGGCAGCTGCAAGCCTCAAATCGGGCCTTGTCCAATAACACGAAAAAAAGTACGCCAAAAAGTACGCAACAAATATTCAAAACGTAACAAAAAAGTAAGCAAAACATGATACGCAACAAAGTACGCAAGTACCCCAAAAATAATAGTCGGGCCTTGTCCAAAAATGCAAAGGGAATATTCAAACTTACGCAAAAAATACGGGGACTAATTGTTGAATATGTTTGACTAGATTGGAATATGGTTGTATTAAAAAATCGTCGACGAACTACCTGTAGGGGGACACGCAAGCCTCGAGTCAGCTGCTCGCCACCTCGGCTGGATTCCTGTGAAAACTTGGGCCCGAACGCAGCCTTCGGGGATGGACAGACCTCCCTTTTGTAAAACGTGGTTTAGTGATAACGACCTCGGGCCAAACCCCGGCGGGCGCAAGCCTGGAAAATAACGGCCGCGGCGCCTTCTCGAGAACCGAAAATTGACAATTCACTAATCGACGCGTCAGGGTAGGAGGTCTGTCCACCCCCGAAACTTTGGATGGGCTCGGGGGCAGCTTGTTGTCGCGGCCACCTGGATTAGCCTGCGGCGGCGTCGACTGCACTGGCAATCGCAGCACGGATGTGCTCCATGATCAGGTTGTCGTCGGGGCGCTGGGCATGTGCGGGCTGAAGGATTGCATTGTCAATGCAGCCTGGCAAGTCTGAGTGTTTTTATCCACGTGTCGCCCACTTCAAACTATGACGAGGCCGCTAGAACATGCATCGATGCTGCGCGCGATGCCATCGCTGCCGGATGCACTCTAAATACTTTCCGTCGCGCAATCTTCCACGCCAAGTACATGATCACAAGATATGGAGCCCCCGACCCCGATGGGCACGGGGGGGGGGGCCCTTAGGGTCACCAGTGCCAGATTGAATCGGAGTGAACGTCGCGAGGGGCAAAAGATTACGGCGTTCTGAACGGCCGAAGCCGCGACGCGACCTCCCCCCAACAACGCACGACCTAGCATGGGGGGGCCCAAAATAGAACGGTTCTGCGGTGGGGCCCCTAGGACTAACGAATCCGCAACGCTTCAACAGCCACACGCC